>VXBA01002089.1:557992-626273 GCA_013399895.1 Serilophus lunatus | reverse complement strand
AAAAAAAAAAAAAAAGCACCCTTTTTGGGAAAATCATGCATTGGAAAGGCAAGTGTATGAAATTTTGCAGGCAAACTAGCTCAATTACCCTCATAGTTACATTGCATTATCAATTATTTTTAGGGGAAACTTCTGAAATTTAAGGATTGAACTTCTTATATATAGCTTAATGGTCAGATAAAAGGTAAGCACTTTTTTTCCTTCATCTCTGTCTCAGAGTCTCAGGACTAAACATAGGAATAAATGTCTTTGTTTTATGATGTATGATAGCCAGTGGGTAAGACAATTCACCTGAAAACTGAAGAAAGTGAGGTCACATTAGCATCTTTGTGAAAGTTACTATTTCTCAGTGGGTTGTTTCTGCTGAGAGCTACAGCCTCAGCAACTGCATAGTTTTGCTGTTTCTGTGGTACAGGGTAGATGGAAATAGACTTTTGGAATGGGAACTCTGAGGATTTGTATAAATTGCATCATCTCTGAAGAGGGGCAGAACCTAGTTAAAAGGAGCTAATGAGGTTACAAGTAATCTCACCCTGTAGCTCAAATCCCTGCCCTGAATCAGAAAGACAGTTACTCTCTCCAGAGAAACCTTGCCTTCTCATCTTTCATGAGAAATTCCTGTCCTGTTGGAGAAACACAGAGACTCAGAGAAACACAACACTCAGAGAGTTGGTGTGACAGAGGTGATTCATCTGGGTACCATGTTAATTTCAAGTCAAGTATAATCAGATGTAAATTTTCTTACAATCGGGCCAGTGTCATGAAGAAATACTGCAAACAGTGCTTAACACAGGGCTTGGTGGCTTGTGTTTTGCTAGAGAGGTCTAAGTTTACTTCCTTCAGATGGAGGACTAAAACACACCTGGGGTCCTGTACACATTCCAGATAAGGACTTGGCCCCTGAGACAACCCTTTGTGATAAAGGCTCTGGTCAAGCAACAATGTTAGCAGTGTGCTCCATATTTTCAGAGCAGCAGCCAGATTTGAGAACTTCAGATCAAGCATCACTGTCAACATCACTGAATGGTTCTTCTTAAAATCATGCTTTGGTCTCCCTTTTCAAATCTACATAGTTCACATCAGGTGAGTCAAGATCGCTTATTACAGTAAATTCGTCAAAAAGTGGACTGAGAAAAGCCACACAGAAATGTGAAAGGGGCAGTCAAACAGAAAGAAGGGTTTTTAATGAATGTCAACTAGATAGTCTAGAGATCTACACACTGAAAAAAAAAAATGTCAGGGAAGATATATATACTTTCTAATCATCAACAATCTTTCTTAAAGTGGCTTATGAATGTTTCCCAAGTTCATGAAAGGAAAAAAAGTATTTGTGTCTATGATACCCTCCAGCACACATACTTTGAAGCTTTGAAGACACAAGTGTCTGAAGTCCTGAATGGGTTCTGACTGTGACTAGACCTTTCCAGCTTATACAGAAGTAGCAATTCTTCCCAAAACTGTGAGGTCCTGAAGGGCAGCCACATAAAGAAGCATAGATAAATATTGAATTTGAAGTAAAAACCAGAGATGTTTGTTTATAATCACCTATCCTCTTACCCTCAGCTTACTCCGGTTTCGCACTCAAATGTTAAGTCCATTCACATTAAGAGAAATTTCCTAAGTGGATGTAGGAGGAAAAGAAACAAAGCAGCTGAACTGCAAACACTCTGTATGTGCTCTCCTCCGAGTATTCCCACAAGGCCAACACACACTGTGAATACTAAACTCTGTGTTTTTAAAAGTACAAAATCAGATGAGTTGAGCCTAGAGCTAAACTTCAGATCTGGAAACCTCTGTAATTTGGGGAAGACTGAATCAGTATCTGAACTCTGTGGCTCAGACCTCTTCTTAAAATATCACAGTTGACCTGCATCTTCCCTCAGCATGTCCTCTTCTCAGATAACTGAAGCTCCTCTACTTGTTGTGGTCAATTGTTCCAGAAAAAGACTGCACCAGAGGGCTGAGAGACAATGAAAGTGGAAAGAGCAGAAGACTTTTCTAATATGATATTCTGCAGTATGCTTTTTTTCTTAGAGCCTGATAGAGTTTTAACCAAATGACTCAGTGTTATTGTGTAATTATGTCTTATCTCTTGAATAAAGCCATAATAATAGCTACAAGTTTCAGTGATGTCATTAGCAAGATTTGCTGCTAGTCACTGCCTACTGTAGTGATAAACAAATATTCCACCCTAATCTACACCTTTTCCAAATGACTGAAGTGATTTTTGATTTCATCTTCCCTGCAATATTACATGCTCTGTTAAAAGCCACTGGATCTTCTCTCACTATGGGTAGGAAGCCCCAGAATAAAATGGTTGCCATAAGCTAAAAAAGTTTATACTTCAAAGAGTCAAAACAGTGGTAGATTTATTGTATTTATGTGGCATTCATTTGCCTTAGAGAGTTAGAAAGTGTCTTGTATAATATTTTTGTTAAAAATGTTTTGTGACTGATGCTTTGAGCAGGTTCATGAAGCCAGTGTTCTGCAGGTCCTTTGAAGTAACTTGCTGGCTTTGTTGCCTGTGATGCTTGGATTCTGGGTTCAGAAATTTAGTGGGTGATTTCAGCCCTGCATTCTGGCTGAAAGGATAATTTATTACTCCAGCAAAAATAGTCTGCTATTGAATTTGCTAAGTTCATCTGAAGTATCCTAAAACTCTTCGGAAAGAGAATACAGCATAGGGCTTCAGCTTCAAATATTTTTCAATAAAATGCATTATTTTATTCTTGCATTATTATTTTACAATACAATGCAGTCTTCTATGACTTAGCAGTTGCAGGTGAATGTGTCCTCAGTGGAACTGGAAAACATCCACACCATGACATCTGCAGCTACTGGATACTGTGAAATCAGAAAGGGGAAGGCATATGGCAGCTCTGTGGAGTTATAACTAAGACCTAAATAACTTATCTTTGCTACATCGCCTCGACAGCAACAAGGATTTCTGCTTAAGCTTGTAGACTTGAAACTGCAGTCTTGCAACACTCAAAAGAAAATAAAAGTGTCCTCTTCCAAAGAAGTATGCCACTCATAGCAGAAACAGTCGTTTAGATTCAAAGAGCCTCAGTGGCCAAAAAGGTTTGTAAACTATGCAGAAATAAAAGTCTTCAAAAAAGGAAATAGTTGGCCACTTCAGAAAAAAAATAAAAAGAAAGAAATCAGAGGTTAAGTTTTGTAAATAGGACAAATGCAAAGAAGAATATCATACCTAATCATTTTGTTCTTGGTATAGCTCTCATCTGAAAAAATGTGGTGACTGACATCTTTGTGTTGATCTCTCTCTGACTGAAATAATTTCTGACCAGATTTAGTTGTTTTCACTGAAACAGAAGCATTTAAAAAAATCAAAAGGCAAAAATTCAAGTTTTTAAATTTTTCTTACAAACTAAAAATAAAAGGCAGCTAATTATTTCTTATAGCTCACTGTTAACCTTTTCAACATACTTGGAAGTAGAGATTTAGTATTAAGCTCACTGTTAACCTTTTCAAGATATTTGGGAAGTAGAGATATACTATTAACCATTGTTGCACAAAATGGAAACAAGAACGCAGACAGATAAAAGCTCCAGAGTTTCAATAAAACTTAAGCTTCTGCAACCTACTGATTTCTAAATGCCTTAATCAACATCAAAAAGCTTTTCTAACAGAATAAGGACCTAAACTAAGTGAGTCCCATGCTCAGTAAAACATCTTTCATCTTGACTGAGATAGCGGTAAAATCCAATGGTATTTTGAAAAATAAATTAAAAAATATATTAATTAATAACTATAGTAGTACAAAGTTGTCAAATTAGGAATGTAAAACATGCATTGCCTGTCTTTTTATTCATTGTTGTATCTAACAGTATCCTTGGGAGATGTCACATCTGAAAATAGTGTGTACATTTTCAAATGCAGCCACATGGGAAATCTTGATGATTTAGTGAATGCACGGTACTTCTGCTTTATGAAGGATCCTAATTTGTGCTTAAACTCTGTGAGCTAAGGAAGAGACTTTTATGATGAAGTAAAGGACTAGGGGGAAAATTCAACAAAAAACATTGGCAAGTTTTGGGGGACACGAAATGGTCTCAGCATCTAGACATACAAGTTCACATGGTCAGCAATATGCCAAATAGCTCCATTGTTTTAAGTCTTAATTTAGTATGAGGGAATGATTATAGTTTGGTTTTATTTCTCCCTTGTATTCAGTTCCTAATTTGTCTGAATCATACACACTTAATGAAATCCTGCATTATAGTTCAGCTCTGAGCTCAGTGGGGTTGTTATCCTTTGTGCTATAGGAATATCTACAATACCTGGCTTGATTAATCTCTTGCCTTTGTGTGGTTTATTTAAAATGTCAAATGAATTGTTAATGTAGAAAAACATTCTGGTCCAAGTTTATCTTCCAGCTACACCTGTCCCGCCTAGGCAAAATCCACAGCACCCTATAGCTGTAAAAAGAGAACAGAATTTCTAACTCATTCAGAACAAAGAAAATGCTCAAATTTTGGGTTAAATTTTTCAATGCTTGTAAGAGCTGAATACCTATATGTTGCCCAGTTGTGTTTTGCAATCCCTTAAAACAGGAACAGGTCAATTTGGCAGCATCGGGATCGAGACCCTCTGAAATCACAACTGCTCACAAGACATACAGGCCTTGAGTGTATGGTGCTGATCATCAGAGGATCCAGGAAAGAAAGACTATATATATATACAGGAGACAAAATGGAGAAGCTTCTTTATTGTAAATTCATCTGGTTTTATAGTCCAAAGATTGTTTAGGATAACATAGCCAATAGACAAAAGGAAATGTGGTCACATGCCATTGTCTCAGAGCTACAAGAAAGTCTCAAGGTGATGTTTACATACTTAAGACATTATATCATAGTCTGGACACACTGTATTAATAATTTAATAATGCTACACCTATAATTAAGCCTCTCATCAAAGATAAAGGATGTCTGCTAAAATTAAAGTTGCCTAAAACTTACAGGATCAAGATTTTTCCTTTTACTATGGTCTCATGCCTTCACATGCTAGGATTTCTTCCGTTTGCTTTTTGGTAAGAACCACTCAGTCATCTTTTTTTTACATCCGTATTTGCATCTTTCTTCATCTGAAACATTTGTATAATTATGATCTTTTTCACCTAAAGTATTGATGAAACTGCATAAAGATATTCAATCCGAATATCCATAGAGCTAGGAATTAACTTCAAATTACTAACTGATATTTCAATATCACTGGAAAGAATCTGCAACTCTTCACCTTAGACTTCTTCCGTCTTTCCATGGCACTTTAACTTGAACGAACTAGTTTTGATTAGCTGGCCAAAATTGGGGGTTTCTTTCTAGTTTGGGTGAGTTTCTTGTTTTGCTTTGACTTGGCTTTTATTTTGCCACAGATACATGGTGATGGCTGTATAACCACAGCTGAGGTTACAGTGTTAGATGTCTGAGTACATCACAACTTTTGTAATATTTACATGTTCACAGCCTTCTGGGAGGTATTTGCAGATAAGGAAGACAGAAAATCTGTCATACTTGAGGTAACATGAAGAAACTAGGTAATGGAAATTATCAAGGCACAGAGGCAGAAAGCTCCAGCAAGCTTAGGAATAACTCCCATGGACCTCCACACTACAGGAGCTTGTTGGAGAAGATGGCACGTCTGTCAGCAGCTTGGCATTGGTTGATGAAATTGACACTGATAATATTCGAATATACCCTTAAAGTAGTGGGTCACTTTGAATCTTAGCACACCTTTGGATAAGTAAAAGCACATAACACTGTGTAGCAGTGAACCATGTTTGGAAGAGCTACTGCTGCTCGCAGACTGTCAGTTGTTGATACTGTATAAAGTAAAATTTGTAGCAAAAACATGTAACTAGTGATAAGTAAACCTTCTGATTGCTTTTTATAATCCTCCAATCACAGGAGTGGAAAACGACTTTTTGTCCTATGAGAAAAGAACACACCACCTTCTGTAATAATATAATACCAGATGCTAACAGCAATAAAGGAGCCATTTTAGGCCATTTTGTCTAGCAACCCAGTGCATCATCCTCGTCCTACTGCAACAGTAGCTATACAAAATCTAAGTGAAGAAGTGGGGGACACTCCAAGGAAAACTGATGGACATCTTCAGAACTGTGATTCATCCCATCTTAATAGACAAAATTAATTACTCTGTGGAGTTACATTTCTCACTTCACTGAGTCTAGAGAGAGCCTTTGTGATGTAGTTTAGTCTGAGTGTCTAACTTAGCTTCCTGAAAAAATTCTTATCCTAATTGACTGGCATCATTCATTGATTTTGCAGAAGAATAATTAAAAAATCCAGTTTCCTGAATATCAAAAGATCCTTTCTCAAAAGTACTGCAGGGAATAAAGAAAGATTCTGAAAGCTAGCACTTAATGCATACAGAACACAGATAAATTAGACTGCATACTGGTAAGACTACCACCAAAAATTCCAAGCTGAACTCCTAGAAAAGGTGATGGTGGTAAAATCAAATTAAAGTTGAAATCCTAACTGATTGGTGGTAATACTGCTTCGTATATTTGAGAGCTGAAAATATGATGCCTTTGCTTCACTTCAATACATATTCTCTGGTGGGTGTATAGTTGCGCCAGGATGTAATGATAAAGACCCTGCTGTCTCTGCTTGTTCAGCAAAGAAAACTTAGGCCCAGCACTCATTATACCAGTATAACCTCAAATCAGTCCCAGCTTCAGATCCACACCTGAAATGCAATCTGTGTGCAGCACAAGAAACATTGGAATATAACAAAATTCATGGAGGAGAATACTGAACTATTAATTCTGAAGGACAGCCCTTTGTTAGCCCTTTCGACTAAAGAAGTATATTCACCCTGTTGTCTTGTATCAAAGAGTGCTTATTAGGCCAGTGACAAGCCCCATGCAGCTGTTTCGATTAGCTCTGATTACAGATGTGAAAGCAGCATAGGAAGAATAGGAACTTCAGAAGCTTTGTTGTGAACAGCACTTTATTTTTTAATACTGATCTTAGCATTGTATTGGTCAAGCTCTCCATCACCAACCCACTCCTCGTGCCACATGGTTAACACAGTGGTTAACTGGTTTTTTATTTGGTGGATTATTCTCCTCTTTATTTTTGCTCTCAGAAAATACTAAACTGAATCTTGCCTCATAAAGCCTATATATACTCTTTCTGCACAGACTTCATGATCTTTTCAGAAGAAAATGTGGCAGCGTACCCTGAAACAAAATTGACAACTGCCAATAAGGAAGAGTTTAACAGCTTTAGTGACCTAAAGAGGAAATAAGTTTTTTCTATCCAAATCTCTGAATAGCCACTTCTGGTTTAAGTTTTTACTTTTAGTGAATGAGGTATCTAAGCTACGAGTCCAGTCCTCCATGGAGAGGAAAGTTCCACAAGAGGAATAGGAACTTAACTGAAGTTCGTGGAATTGCAAACTGTGAAGCCTGTGCAGAGATGGCCATCTTCAGCTAGGTAAGTTTGAGGGTGCAGAAATCAGTTTAACAACTATGGAGATTGAGCTATTCAAAAGCAGCCTCATCAGCAACATCAGTTAGAGCTTCCTGACTCCGCTCTCTCCATGGGCTCCAAGCCTGGTGATAGGATCACAGGGAGGAGATTCGTTTGCCTGTTCAGTCTTTGGGCTGCCATCCAAGGTCAACAGCAAGAATGCCAATGGTGGTGGAGTTTTGTGTGATGTGGTGTACCCTCTCTGCCGGTCCAAAGTTGTCTATGCTTTCCTTATTCTCTTGTGTTCTTGGAAATTTCAGATTGTTTGGTTTTGGATTTTTTTTTTTTTCAGGTGATTTTTTTTTTTTTTTTTTAAGAGGGTAACCAGAAACACTCTATAAACCAACAGCATTCTTCCAGAAGTGCATTTTGCTGCCTGGTATCTACCCACATCACTTCGGTGCCTAACAGAATCTGACTTTTGAGGTTGTGTTTCCCAGCGTGCCTTAAGGTGCTCAGTTTTCTGATTTCCTAACCACTGTAGTCCATAGGGACTGATTAACAGAATTAGCTCAATACAGGATTAAGTGCTGACAGGAACATAATCATCTCAGTTTGACACTGCAAGTAAGTAAATGCTTAAATCACACAAAATTTAGTGTGATTTAAGCACAGAATTCTTGTCAGCTTCCTTTAGCTGAAGAAATCATCCCAGCCACTTTCAGTTAGTGTGGTACAGGTTTGACCGCAATTTGAAGACCCAAAAAATGTATCCTGTTTAATGATCCACAGAGTGCAGAAAGGTTCTTAACAGTAGGCAATACAGGAAATGCTAGAGTGATCGACATGAAAATTATTAATTTATCACTGGATAAGCAGAGACAGTTTGGAGAGTAGGTGGAGGATCACCAAAATCAGATAGGGATTTTTATCTATAGCTCTTCCAGCCCAGTGTTTTCTAGGCATCCAAGGTGGATAACTCCTGTCTAACTCACTTCTGCAGTAAATGAAGCTAAACACAGAATCCTTCTTTTTGTTCCTACTTCAATTACACTGCTCTGTAATTTGTTAGTACTGACTCTTAATGGTTTTTCTCTCAGAGAATATTAGGCAGTCATTGGATCAGAAACATAACTGACTGCAGTGATCAGTTCCACTGCCCAACATATTTGCAAGGAAAGGTATTTGTTGTACCAGCTCAAAAGAATTGTCCTTGGAGAATGGCATTTTAAAGTGTTCACCTAAATTACAGTTGTGCCACAAATATGACAAGTTTAAGCTGCTTCAGCTGAGAAATTATATGTATGAAAAATTACAGGGATATGATCTTGTTGCACTGGCACATAAAGATTTAATCTCCTGAGTTAAGTACCCAAAACACAGCAGTTGTACAAAGATAATAGTTAGAATGATGCTCAGAAAAACGTTTCTCATGGTTATTTCTCAGAACTTTGAAGTTTCCTTTGAAAGAAATGTCTTCTGTGGAGTACAGGTGCAAAGCTCATGTGGTGGCCCCTGGGTGAGCACTTCCGAGTAAACATTGCAGGAAGGCAAAGAAGGCAAGTGACCAGTGAAGGTCTGAGTGCCAATTCATCTCTCAGTCTCTCAAGTTCTAAGATTGCCCCATACATTTCTGAATAAGCCAGCACTAATGGAAAATGGTAGCATTCCAGCAGAATTTGGCAGAGATTAGATCAAGCAGTTTTTACAAATAATTCCTTGAACCTCTGTAACAATCCCAGAATACCCAACAACTTTCTAAGAGATCCAGGTACTCTGGAATATAGAAAATCTAGTAGATCAGTGAGGCTGTGATAATAAATACTGCTTTTCCCCTCAAATTTTTACTGCAGTAGAAATTATAAAGTCTACATATTATAGCTATCTGTTAACATTATTCAACTCAGAGTGCAGTGGATAAACATGTAGCCCTGAATCTATAGCTTTTGGTGTGATATTAGAGCTACCGCTGTTCAACATTCCAGCTGAGCTCCTAAGCACTAGGAGTCTGAAGAAGACCTGGGGGACATTGGGTACAAACACAACATATATCCTGTGACAAAATAGATTGATACCATCTTTAGCGCGCAAGTGAAGAGTCCTGAGCCAGCAGAGAGAGGACATCATGCCCTGTGTGCAGCACAGTCTTCTCCTACCCTCTGTAGAAGAATGATGCACACTTTGTTGGCACTCTAAACCATTTAAATGATGTAGAAAACCTGGCGACTGTTCAGAAGAAAGCTTAAAATATAATACGTTTTGAAGATGATGAATTTTTTGTCTATGGAGACACTTAAGACGTCTCAATCTGTTTATCTGATCAGCATAAGAATGGGAGAACTTACAAGTATGAATCCTTTTCCCAGCAAGAAGAGAGCAGGTACTAAGAAGTGTTTTGATCTAGGAGACAAAGACCTCATATAATACAGGAAATAACAGCCAAATGTTTAATAGGGAGGATTATTAACCAGTACAACCAACTACTGGCAGCACACATAGATTGTCTTTTTGGAACATATCTTTAAAATGAAGTAGAATCAGAAATAGTTTTCATTTAAGAATAAGTAGATGATATTTAAAAGACTGTAATATACCAAAGTCTCAAATAGTCTTATGATACCTCTTGGCCTAAAACTCTGCAAATTCATTTTAATAAATAACTGAATAGCTATATATTTATTTCCTTCACATAAAATAGGTTGCTGTTAATGATACACCTTTAAAAAAATAAAATCCATCAAATTAACAAAGTCAAATCCCAATGAAAAGAATGGATATTGAAGGGAAATCTTCCATTCACATTTCAATACCATAACTGTAAATAGCAACTCCTGCTGCAAAATTAAAAAAAAAAAATCCTTATATGTTATTTTTTCATTTCTCATTTTCTCTGCATTTAAAGGTGTTGAAAAAATTCTAGTGAACACAAAATCAGATAAACGCTGTAGGTCTGAGCCCTCTTCATTTCATGGATTCTTCAGAGTCTACTGGAATGTAGACATGTGCCCTACAGTATTCTTTTCACAGTTTGTCTCTTTGTTTTCTTATTGAGAAAACCAACATTTACGGGATAAATCCCTCAAATTAAATTGGATCTCTGCTATGCATTGTGCAGATGCCTAATAAATAACTTTTTATCTCTATGCGTGGTAAAGACAAATCTTAAAACTGCATATTTCAAAGTGCTAAAAAAGAACAATGAATGTCCATCTTTAAACTGGGGAAAGAAAAAATAAGGCCAAATTATATAGTGGTATATAGTAGAACTACTTCCTCAGTAGTTCTTTTAGTATTTTCCAGTGGAAATCAACTATTACTCCCTTTTTATATGCAAGAAGAACACCTCAGTAAGCTACAGTGATTCAGTCAAAGTCACCAAATACACTAGCTGCAGAACTGGGAGAAGACTTAGATGTCTTGAATGTCTGCTTGTGATCTATTGTTAAGGAACTTTACAAAACTTTCCCATTTATGCAGAATCCCTTCACAATTCATTAAATCCCGTTAAATCTTTTGTGTTAAATTGTGTTCAGGTCTGTGAGACTTCATGAGATTTCTGTATGTATGTATTTGTTCTATACATGCTGCTGGCAAAGACAGAAGAAAAGCTGGCCAAAACTCAGGTATTTTGCTGTACATCTGGAAGCTGGTTTTGAAGACCTGGGGCAAAGTTCTGGCCCAACTGAAATTAATGGCAAAACTTCAGTGAGGCAGAATTTCACCCCTGGGAACTAAGCAAAGGTATCTCCACCCTTATAAGCTGAGAAAGGAAACTTGCTTTCAACAAGACATTATTTGCTACTACCTATTCCACAGTAGTTCTAAAGAGAGTTTTATAATCAGTACAGTTAGATTTTTTAAGGAAATAAGTATAAAAATTATGGTAAAATCCATTTAATCAACTGATTAATACAGAGACCAATTAACTCACGTACAAATAAAAGTAATAACAAAACATGCAACTTACGTTACAGACACTTTTTTTTAATTTGGATTAAATTTGGAAAAGTTTGCTATATGGTTAAGGTAACAAGTCTAAAAAAATGCCCTTTCAAACACAGTCAGAATCTGATCCTAAGTGCAAAAAACCTGAATGTCTTCAAAACTAAGAGAAAAAACAAAAACAACACATCAGGTTTAGGGGGAAAATATAAAGCTCCTTTTTATTTCAAACAAATGTTAATTCAAAGCTAAGTGGAAAGAAACACCACAATTGCTTCTAAGACTTATATGTCTGGGCCTCATTTGTATGGAATTTTCCAAAATCTTTCAGTTCTAAGGACTTAAAGTCACTCTGTGCCTTGTGGCTGGATGCTACAAGGCATTGTTGAAAGACAAACTTTGGTCTGAGTCATCACAACAAAAAGATGCCAAGATATTTGTCCAGATGTTTCCTATTCCTCTATTTTAAAATTAAGACCAAGAGGGCGATCAACCCGGGATGGAATCCCTCTTTTCCTTTTTGCAAAGGTAAAAGCTGGACGGACCACTAAGACTTCAGAATACCAGAGTTTAGGCCACCACTGAAATGCACTGCTGAAAGAAAATGGACTCTTGAAGTAAGATACAGAAAGGTAGCATGCAACAAAATTGACCACTGCCCAGGTCCAAGCTACTGTCAGCTTTGGTTTTATAGGAGAAATGTATTTACATAATTATTGGTTAACTGTGCAAGTTCACAGTGAAAGGCTAAAGACCTGTCCTAATCCAGGCTATTAAACCACATTATTTCTTTCCATCTACAAGGCTATTGTTGTTTCCTCTCTCTCTCATTCATTTTGTTTTATTTGCTCTCTGGTCAGGTCCCAAGATGCTCACCTCCCAGCTCCAGACAAAGCATTTTCTCAGGTGTTGCTATCCTGGCAACCTCAGTTAGTAATTGATTCACATATATCATTTTCCAAGATGGCAGTGCTAAAGTTACTGTGAGGAGCTACAAACAAGGAGGGCTATAAATTTCAGCAGCACAGTGAGTGGGCACAGAGGAGCACAGCGAAGCAGCAAGTCGACTGTTTCTGCTTATTTTCTCATGGTACTTTTTCATTCTGTTTGCTAATCTTTCTGTGTCCTTTCTTTTCTTTGCTGTTTCTCCCGTCTTTCCCATCTGTGCTCTTCTCTTTACTTGTAAGCCTAGTGCTTTTCCTCTCCCTCTGTATCTCATTCCCATTGACTCAGTTACTAATGATTTTATTTCCATTGCATTCTACTATTAATAATGTATGTGAAGGCAATTCAGTGTCACTTAGCTTGTTCTTCTCCAAAAATCCTTGCATCTTTTCCTAATCCGAAAATACCTGTAGGATGGTCAAAGCTGGGAGATGGTGTACAACAAGGGTAATTAGATTTCGTGATATGAGGGGCTGAACTTCATGAGGCCTGGAGCTCCAGGCTGGGGAAGTAAAATTCAAATGACTGAAAAAAGCATCTAAGAAAAAGACAAACATCTTCAGATGTTCTCAAGAGAGGTAAGTGCCCAGCAATGGGAAACATTTGAAGAAGGTTTGTGTGAAAGAAACTGTCTCTGTCTTGAATATTAATGAAGAGCTCAGGCAGGCAGAGATATGCCTTTGCAAAACTGGAATTGAGTGTGCCAAACCCCTTTCTGTCTTCTTCATATATTTGGGCAGGGACAAGTAGTTTGATGTTCTAGTGCCAAGACAAGTGGTCCAACTCCTTTCCCAGAACACCCTTTGGAACAGCTTGAGGACTCGGAAGACACAAAGGAGACTTCAAAGCATGTCTTTTTGCTTACTGAAGATGTATGTCACTTTAGGTGTGGATCCTAGGATATGAGTTTTCTTAAGCCAAAATAAAGAGAAGGCAAATTGTTTGAGTAACAGTTCAAGACATCACTCAGTCTTTGAAATTAGTGGGAACTTTTGGTCTGGCTTATATAGCTTATTAATGTTCGTATTCACTGAGAGTCTGCCCACGCTCCACACACCTTCAGAGCTGGATCCTGGCAGGCATCATTCCCTCCTCTTTTGTGAATATGACAGTGAAGAGAAAGTATTCAGCACACAGGGGATCAGGGCCTTGAGCTGCTCAAATAGTTGTTCTGTTGTTATGTTAAAATAAAGGCAAAAACCTTTGGTTTAATATATCTGTGACATACATGTCCCCCATAATTACCCAATTAAGCCATAAAAAACGCCACCACACTTAGACCTGGAAAAGGGCAGCATTTTTGGGAACTGTTTCGAAATAGCCAAATTTGAGTAAATGTCCATCTGATATCACTTAGTTGTTGTGGTATCATTGTTTGAAGTGGTTTCTTTCAGCGTTGGCTTGGGCCCATAAACCAGTCAGCAGTGGTATATGCTGCCACCCACATTTAACGGAGAGGCAAACAAGGCACAGCTGGAAATAGTCATTGCTCTAGAAAGAGCAAAAGGAGCAAATTGAATGAAGAGATTGCTGACTCATGTCTTTGGCTGGCTTGGTTTTCAGGAATTTGATGGTTTTTGGAGGGATGAAATCTAGAACTGTTTAATTGTATACAGTAAAATGTCGGGATCTTGTCAAAAAGAAGATTCTAGCTCCTTCTGCCTACAAAAGGCAAAAACTGGAGTGTCCTTCTTTGCAGAGCTTTGTGGAATTTTACTGTAATTTAGCAAAAATATAGACTAAACAAATGATAATCGTCAGTGAGGACTGCAGAAACAGGTAAAGAAAAGCATTGGTGGTAAATCTGCACAGCTTTAATAGAAGAAAGAATTAAATAGAGCTAATTTGCTGAAGTGTCAGAGTGAAATTTTGCCTGAAGTCCAATAACAAAACATTAGAGCAACAAGTAGAACAGTGCAGAAATTAATCAAAAGTAAATAGACCATAAACTTGCAAGACACTAAGAAAAGTGCCAATTTTTGTAACAAAACCCCAGTGGATGAATGAAAAATTCTCTTTCTCTTGCTTCCTCCTACAGTACATTAAAAAAATTATGCTAAGATATGGTAATAAATATCTAGAAATTTATTTTATATTTAGTTCTTGCTTGTGCTCCCCTGCAGTTTTGTAATAATGTTTTCTGCATCTTGTTAATTATTTGCATTATAATAATAGAATGAGGAGCGTTAAAAATCAGGCTCTCGCTTAAGTGCATTGTGCAATGCTAATAAGTGTCAAAAATGTAAAAAGTCCCAAAGAAATAAAATAATAACAAGGCTAATAAAAATGAGAAGATGGGAAATGGCACTTGCACCAGTTTACAAATAGAGCACTGAATTATCCCTAGTTTACAGGTGGATCACTAAGCTTTTTTAGCCCTTTAGTATTCAAAAGTCACAATCAAGGATACAGAAGTGACAGGGTGACTTGGAAGAAGAGCAAGTTTATTTAAATTATGGAAGAGCAGAAAACAGTGCTTCTGTTTCATAAAATATAACAAAGCTTCAAAGGTGTTTTCATTGCTGTAAAAAAGGAAAGTAAAATTTTTGAGAATTTCTAAGACGAAACAAATGAATGGGAAATCTCAGAAAGACTTGGTAGTAGGCACTTTCATGTGACGTGAGAGAGCAGACTAACAAATGTTCCAGAAAATGAGAGGGGACTTGAACTAGCATGATCAGCATTACTGATGAGGGCTTGAAACTCTGAATCAGTCCACCTATGTTTGCAGATTTATCTTAGACCTGGGAAAACAGTTCACACAATTGATGGGACATTTTGACTTTCAAGAAGTGCCATTTTTTACCAGGTAAACATTTCATTAAAAAAACCCAAAAACCCCAAAACTTTTCCATCTGCTTGGAGTCCTTATTTATCAGAGTACAGTGCAGGTTGGCATCAATTTTTTCCCTTAGTACTAGACTACTGGCAAAACTTTTGTCCAGCATGGGCCTATAAATTTCGTGCATTTAGACTTCAAAAAGATGTTGGAGCCATACTACAAAATAAAATAAAATAAAACTGCTTTTGATACTAACATGTCCCAGTCACTCCTAGCAACACAGACCATCATTTTTTATTGATTAACTTTAAACATATTTCCGTCAAATGAATTATAGTAGGTTGAAGACCTGCACCCACTTTTTGCTAGTCTCAACTAGCCTTTGTTTTCCCCACCATTCATTCCAGAACTGACAACAGAAAAGGTCAGGTAGGTCATACCTAGCTAGTCCCAAATGCCACAGTATATTATCCAAGAGAGAGAATATAATTATCTTTTCACAAGTGGCAATTAGTAAGAATAGCCTCCATCAATTCCATTTAACATTCAACATTCATAATGTGGCAGAAGCCAAGGCATTACAACAGGAAGGCCAAGTTACCTTAATAAGATTAAAACTAACATCAAATACAGAAGATTTTTGTGTGAGCAGTTATGTTCAAAAATATGAAATTTGAGGAAAGTATTTATTTCCAATCCTTCAAAATATTTTTGTAAAATTTTGTATTGTAAATATATATATATATATATTTGGCTAGGGCTTTCTTTCTGCATCTCAGCATCCCTTACAGTTGCAATGGAAAACAGATAAGCAGTAAATGATTCACTATTATTATGGGGTAGTATGCTAAGAGCATTATCATCTCGTTTTCATAGCAACTTTTTAAAAAAGGAAGATAATTACCCTTATTATTGCTAAACTCATTTACAGCGGACAGGAAAAAATGGGGGTAAAAGAAGTAAGTAGGCAGTCAGAAAAGAGATAGTTAATTTGAGATACTTCTGTTTCTGGATGCCTGATGTAAGTACTCAGAATTATTTTCTGAAGTTTTCAATTGTGGTCTGGCTTCAGCCCAGATCTCCTCTGTTCCAGATCTGTGTTTTAACCGCAAGATTATTCCTCAATCACTCTACAGTGAGTAAAATAAAATTATACAGATATTGAAAGTCTTCATTTGGGTATCTATGGACTAACACTGAGAGTATCCTGGATCACCAACAAAGAGTTCATACATTATGAATATTTATTTCCTATCATGCCATACCCACAGGATCATTTTTTTGCCAAGTTAACTTTTCTATGTGTAATGGTCTCCAGTTCCAGCACTGAGTGAAATGGCCTTGGACTTGATCATCTTAGACTTGATCATTGGTGTTATGTGCCAATAGCCTGAACATGTCTCTCTGATTTCATCCAGTGATTTCTGTTTTTCTATTTGTCTCAAAACTACAATATGTTTTTTTTATGGATTCTCACTTTAAAAGTTCTTTACCTGTATTGTCGAAGGGAGAAAACATGTTCAGTTTGGCAGCAAACTCACAGAGAATTCCAGTAATTCCCACAGCAATTTAACCATAAGCCATTTGGGATGATCATAGTAATGCCCTATGGGAGAGATTGAATTAAATTTCCCCCACTTCTTTCAAACAGCTGAACAACACACTGCGTCCTTGCTTCCTTTCTCAAAGTGCAGAGCCAACCACTGACATTCAGCACAGCATCCACTTGCAGTAAATTCTGACTTTATTTTGCATCCAGAGAAAACACCTTTCTGGTATTTAACTATTGGTATGAAAGTCATAGGATATATGAAGGAAGGGTTATATTAATTTTTATTTTTTCCTTTCTAAAAAGAACTGGCAAGACTGCAGACGATTGACTGAAATGGAAAAAAGTTATTAACAAAATGTGTATGTACAGAAGTGTCAGTGTTACAGGATGCCTGGTAAAAAAAGAAACACTTATTGTCAAATGTCAATTACCCTTGAACTAACAGTACAGGATGATGATGCAGAAACAAATGGATTATGCATTCCAGTTTCTCCTGAGCATTTGTGGCACTGAAAGACTCTCTCACACAAAATTCTCCACATGCATCCCATGTAGATGCTTGCAAGGACTTTGCCAAGTTCTGACTGTACCCTAGTTAATTGAAAATTTTAAATCTTTTCAAAATTACCCATCCAAATTGACCAGATTTTGTTGGTACTCAGTACTTAGCAGAAGATAATAGATTATCTTTTTTACTGTGACTGAATCAGTGATCAGTAGCACATCACAGACTCTATTTCCATCTTCTACCATAAAGATGAGCATACCAACTCAGTATCAGGTAGTTGACAATTATGACTCTATCAAGAAATTTTGCATCTCTCATTCATGCAGAAATTACTTTTCTTCCTCTCTATCTGTCAAAAAGATGTAGCTTTCTTGACAAATGTTTTTTACAGTTTACAGAAATCACATTGGTCCTCAAGAGTGAAGAGAAAGCCAAAAAGTCCCCTGTCTGCTTATAGATAGAATAAATAGTTTAACTACCTCAAAGTTTATGGATTCCTGTCTTTTCATTTGCTATTTGTTTGCAATGGCTTACAAGATACTAAAACTAACTTCAAGGCCTGCATCTGAGACCTGAGAAGCTCGTGACATAAGTGGTCACACAAAATACAAAAGGAAAGAATCAAAAACTGCAACATGTTTGTGTGCATGAGCCTGAGACAGTGGGATTTTTGCCTCAAGCCACACAGATAGTCAGTATCAATGTCAGGATCCGAGCCTCAGGCCCCCAGGTACATTGATCTAAGCCTTCCACTTCCAGTTGCCTCCTCCAGGCTCAAAGGGAAGGGTTATTCAAAGCTCTCCACTGAGAACTCACCACAAGTCTGAAGAAAGCCCAATTAGTTACCAGCAGTGACCGCACCCTGACCTTCATTTCAAATGCTTGTAAGATTAATTATTAACCAGCCAAAGAACTAAAACCTTCCAAGAGGTCAGTCTGAAGCATGGATCAAGAATACCATGCAATGTGCTAGGGACAGACAAGCAAACGTCAAAGGTGCTCTTGTCTGATCTATTCTTTGGCATTTGGTTAACACCTGAAACCCTTTAAACAGACATTACCTACTTCTCCAACATTCCTTGCTTGAACTGCTACAGAAAGCAAAAGGAACTCCTAAGCAAAAAAATAAAAGAAAACAATGGATTACAGCAGAACAGTTTTCACTGTGACTATCACTGGCAGCATCATTTTAAAACACAAAGGTGAAAGGACGTTTTTGTAGCTGCCGGAAATCCTGGTAACACATCCTCTTTGTTTCCAAGGTAGTGAGACCAGAAAAACCTTGCCTGAGTTCTTTATGTGCAAACGTCCAACATCCTTGTTCCTGGCTCACGGGAGGAACCTCCTAATGCCCGCTGTCAACTCATTTGTGACATGTAACCATAGTCAAAAACTGGTTGAATTGCCAGTTTTGTAATGCACACACACATTGTTCAAGATTACCTAAAAGTATTAGCCACTGGGGAAAGGATGGCTTCAGGGGTCTAATTGAAAGAAATCATAGACAGATAAACCAAGTGCTTCCTAATTGTATTTTATTTAATAAAGAAGGAATGGCACAGATAGAATTTCCTCTAGCCTTGCATTTTCAGTAAGAGGCAGGGGAGAGCAATGGGCCTTTCAAAGTTCTGCAACAGCTGTAAACTAGTCCCAAATCGATTGCCATCCCCAAAACCCTTCTCTGAAGGCTTAATAGTATTTTCACATGGGATCCAAAGCAGGCGGTCTTCAAGGAAAGTTATTGCATCTGGTGAAAAAAATAAAGTTGACATTTTTTGACAAGAGCCTCTCCCAGGAGGGTTGTAACATAGAAGAGTCTGAGCAGGTGGTAATAATCAGCATTACATACATTTGAGCATTTTCTATAACATGGATTACCACGGAATTCCTTCTTCACCCTCCTCTCCTGGGGGAGACTTGCACAAATTGCAAGCATTTTCAAATCCCTTTGATAAGCATTTCTACCACCAGTTTTACAGCTGTAGCTAGATTGCTTAAAATACATGAAACGCAGCTCCACCCTCCAGCAGAGATAAGGAATAAGGAAACAAAGGACTCTCTCCCCTTTCTTTCTCAGCTCTTCCTAAACCAGTTTTCTAAATGCTACCTAAAAATATTCAACTGTTGTACTTAAGCACAGCACAGAGGTCTTTAAGCAGGAACAAGTCACTGCTTTGGAGCAAAGGGTGGGTGCACAGCCACATCTCAGAGAAAGTCACTGAGGAAAAACAAAGGCAACTAAGCAAAGATTAGTGTGTGCTTAGAAAAGGCCAAGACTAAATTCAAATCTTTTATCCCAACTCTCCTGCCTACACCAGAAAGAGGTAACCAGGGAGAAGGTCTAATCACAACCAGGGCCTCTTTCAAGGCTGATAGAGGAATCCCAAGGGAAGTGGGATGTGACAGCCCTCTCATGTGTACAGGCATATCCAAGGTCTCCAAACAAGGTGGGAGCCCTGAATATAGTCCTGCTGTTGGGAACTCAGCTCCTTGTGTTGAGAAATGGTCACTGCTACAAAGACCTTACTATTTAAAGTGATATAATGAAACAATGAAGTTGACATTAATAAATGTTTTTATAATTAGTTGGGTTATATATTTTTACTGACTAGTAAATTGACAAAAAATGGAGTTTCTAGAGGTCATTGAAGCAATTAAGAAATGGTGAGAGGTTTATGATACAAAAAAGGAGAAAAAATTAACTGCAGAAATAGGGGATAGAGGAAGGCCTTTCAAGATAGTAGCTTATTTCTATTCAGAAATTTTGATCACTTTTTAATTTTTCATTTCAGAATTTTTTGTTTGTTTTAATATATTGCTTTTATTAATTTTGAATTTAATATTCTTTTTTTTGTTGTTTGTCTGACAGGGGAAGATCCTGCTAGGGAAAGAAAGCACTGGCTAAAGTGTTTTGATCAAATAATCCTTTCTGAATCAACAAAAAGCAATTATTGCTGTTTCTCAAAATCCATATCTCAATCTTCTTGGATTCCTCTATATATTATTAGGTTCAGGATATTTTACTTAAAGAACTATTCTTCAAAAAGCTCTGATAGCAATATGCCACATTTACATCTTCAATCTTATAATGTTTCTGTATCTTTGTAATTACTTATGAATTGATGTAGCACTAGTTTTTAATACTTGAGCAGTGACACTAATACAGGCTTTTGACTCTATCTCAGCTAATATTTAACTCACTGATAAAATCAGGCTTTAATATGTATGTGTTTGTAAATGGATGTGAAGGATTCCCTGTGGGGGCTTTTCCCCCAGAAGAGTTCTAATTGTCTGTTGAGAAAGTTAATGGACCCCAGATTTTGATTTTTTTCAAGAACTCATAACTGAAAATCACAGATGATAATTTTTCTTTCATCACATATGTGCTTACCCTCCATATAGTAACTCTGTCAGCTCTCTCCTGGTTTCAGTCACAGTCGTGTTATTTTAATTTTATTTTTTTTTCCAGAACACTACAATATGCTTTCTAATTACTTGAATTCTGAAAGGGCTTCTGTGGAGGGAAGCCACAATTAAACCTTAGTATGTTCTCCCATAGTAACCTCTGACTAAGTAACGTTGAATTTCAGCACACTGAGGGTTCTATTTCCAAAGCATACAAGCAATTTCCCCTGAAACCTGAGAAAATGAATGATAATTCTACTTGTTCATTTCTATTAATTGTGTTGCAACTGTGTCTAACAGCATAATTAAGACCTGTTTATTAGGACAATATACTCTTACATTAAGAAAGTTAGTACCCACTTTTGCTTTAAAACATCATTTTGCTATTGATCTTTGAACAGCTTCATGGAAATACTAGGAATGTGTCCAGAGAAGGATCAAGGATGTGTCAAGATAAATGTCTCCCTGTGAACGACAAAGAGGCTGGAGAGACTGTAGTAATCTTGGGATATGTAAGGACTGTCTGCCTATGTTTCAAATATCTCTGTGAATTCATACTACATTTGTGAACTAGCATAAAGAGGTCAAAACTGGGGTATCAGTGTGATAATTAAATTAAGCCCTTTCAATGAATTTTGCAAGACATAATCATCATAAATCAGATTAAAATTTGTATCGTTTTTGTTTCAGTGTACGCCTTTATTCTAGAAAAATGCCCTGCCATGGATTTACACCTCTTTATCCTCTTATTTCTGTCAAGTGAGCTCTATCAGCTGTATATAAGCTACCAATGCCTACATTCTGGGACACCTTCTTCTGCCATGTCATGATTTCCCAGGATTTTTTTAATGGAAAGAACATCTCTTTCAGCTCTACAGGTCCTGTCTTAAGGATTGAGACCCCTAGGCAATCCATGAACTCAGGTCTTGACTCACCTTGGACAAAGCCCTCTAAACTTTAGGTTTCTCACTCCAACCTAAAATCTTAAGTCAATCTCTCTAAGTTCATAAATAAGGCATTTGGAGCTTATTTCAGAGTCCTGAGTGTTGACACAGTAATAAAGCAATCCAGAATGAATTATGACCTTCTGATGTGACAAGGGATGTCATCTTTCTATCGATAAAGTAAAATATTAAAACCAATGACTTTCATCTGATGCCTGCAGCCATGTAAATGCACATGGGAGAGCAAACTGTAAAATGAGAGCTGACGCTGGGGGTGGCTGAGGTTTGATTTGCTTACAGCCAAATAAAACATACTAAATAAAACATGGATCCAAAAGCAGTATTTGCACACTAAGGGAAATATAAAAGGCTGGTTTCACACACATGTTTGTTGGGGAGGGCAAAACATTACTAATAACTAATCCTGTTGTATCACTACGACAGCTGCTGATTCTGAACTCAACAAAATGAATACATTAGTCTGGTTTGTGGATCAGTGCCCTGTTCTGTGGCTGTTTCGCAACTTCCCATTAAGGGAAATAACACTGCCATCCCCACACAAGCTGGTCATTGTGGCAAAACATGGAAAAGGGTCTCCAATAGCACCAGAAGCTGCATATAGCTCCTACTCTTAGGGAGATTCTAGCATTTATGTTCAGTAGTGTTTCTAGTTAATAAGACCATATTTAATTAAGCCAATTATTAAAGAGATCTTCAGACTCTTGTCCTTCTACTTCCTTTTTCCTTGCTTTGCAAGTAGCCTTTTATTAGGTATCTTGTTGCTGACTGCTTTCAGCTGAAGAATAGACACAGCAGGACACAAGTCTCTGATTTCTATTTACACATGGAGTTCCTGCTTCTAACAGGAGTGAGATCTTGAACCTCAAAGGGAGAATAGAGGGCAATTTCTCAACTGGGGAAAGAGCAGCAGAAAATGTGGTCTGAATTACCATGTCATTCCAAAATGCTGGCTTTGGCTGCTATCACCAATACAGCAGTGGCCAGCAGTAGAAAAGTTTCATCTATACTTAGACAAACACATCTGTGATCCATACTGCCTAGCTGACATCTGTCATTGTTTCTGACTGCCCCTGCACACGTCACCTGACATCAGCCAAGCTCCAGTGTTTCATTAACATTTGATCAATAAAACTATTGATTTAATATGGTATGTTGATTCTGGAACCTTGCAATGAAAAAAGTTCCTCTCCTACAAGAAACTTCCCAGAGTCTAGCTAAGCTCAGTGCAGGTATGGAATAAGAGAATTTTCAGATGTGCTGCTCCACTTCCAGCTGCATCTACTGCATCTAAACCACCACACTACATTGCAAAATTTTGTCCCTACAATTTGTTGAACAAAGTTTAAGCCAAAAATATTGGAACAATATGAGGTGTTTAACACCATGATTCTCATAGTCCACATAGGGTAAATAAATCTTGCATGGATTTCATATTTGCATGAAAAATTAAACATTTTGATGTATGAGACATGTGATACCATCTTTACCATTACTGCATCTTTAAAGGATATAGGGTTTATGCTTGTTTCTCCTAAAGTTCAAATTTGAGGTCTTTAAATCAAGAAAATATTTTCTAAAAGATGTGTAAAAATTGTACAGGGGATGTTAGTTTTAATTCCTGGAGTGCCTGTCATTTACTGGCTTTTGCACTTGACTTCTCATTTTGCATTTAGGAAACTTTTAATGTTATCAATTAATCTTCACAGTGATCAACAGCTTATACTGGACAAATATGGAAGAAAATTCAGGAAAAATTGAGTCTTTCATGGAAAATAACCCAGCTAATCATGTGCTGACTGCAGCCTCCGCGTGTTTTATCCTGTGGGACACATCACTTGACCAAAGCTGAAAAGATATGCGGATACACCATTCATGCAAGGGAAATATTTATGGTCTCAGTTTGCCATTGGCAAAGACTCTTCTTTTCTTTCTAGCAAAATAGCTGTTGCCCACATAAATGCTGACTTGTAATTGTAAAACGCATGGTCTAAATGCCATTTGTAAGCCTGGGGTTACTCATAAATTCTAGAGACATTCGGACCGTTGCGTGAGCCAGATGCGAAGCCCAGATTGTTTTAATGTTAAGTGTGATTGAAGGAGAGCATCTACCCTATTACTGGAGCTGCTAAAACCAATTGCACAAGATGCAGTATTAGGCATATTTCAAACATTTCAGGAAGAGATTAGTTAAATGGCATACTAGGCTTTTTCTTCCAGCTGGGCCCACAAGTAGTGATAGCAAATTCAGACTTTTCACTGAGGTTAGTAATTAGGTCTGCCTCACTCCCAGGAGATAATTCTCCGCAGAACAGATTATTACAGTCCAGCTTCTGTATCCATGGGCAGACTCAGTCAGCAGGCTGATTTCAATTAGGGAAGTTAAGTGGTATTGACTTCTCCCATGTACGAGAAGATGTAGGCATGGGAGCTAGGAGCCAGATAAGAAACCAGATTGCTAAATTAATCTTACAGTTACAAATACTAGAAAGAACCTTAATCTCTTATCTCCTTAACAAATAAGTGAAGACACATTTCTTTATTTCGTTGCGAACAGTTGAACCTTTATAAATTGTGATTTGCAAAGCAATAAAACATGGCGTAGTTTTGTTTTATTTTTCTATCATATGAGATGAAAAAGCATAAATGTTTCTTTCTCAGCAATTTAAGTCCTGTCTGGTCTACCTTAAAAGGCTCTGTGGTGGTGGAGGACTAATCAAGTAATAACCTCATAAGAGGGAGAGGGCTGAGGCTAATAGGGTTTAACAGTACAGGAGCTCAGGCAGCACTAGTGCTTCTCCATGGATTTGTTTCCTTGCTCCTGGTGACATATTCCCACACTGTTAGTATAAAACACTACACTACAGATGTGACAAAGGATAGTCCTCTTTTTGAAGTACTTGGCCACAGAGAGGCTGTAGCCTCCTCACTGTGCCTTACAGTTGGATAAAATATCAATGTATTTGTTGTCCTTGACAATCTCAGCCCTGTGCATGTTTATGGCTCTCTATCCATTTCTTTGGTCACTATCTCTTAATACTGATGCATTAAAATGAACTCACAACTTAATAACTTTGAGCAAAACAGAGTGACACAAGTGGTATGAGTGATCATTCAATAAGTAAAATGCTTGCTAGCGATTCACTTTGTCCAAATCCTGTTAAAAATGAGTAGAGATTCATTTTGCTTTCACAGTGATAATTGAAACATTGATGTTCCTGCGCCCTTTGCATATATCAAGAAGACTCACAGATTCCCATGAGGTGATATATTCCATAGTGTTTCTTACACCACCTATTCAGGAGGTAAGAAAAACTTTCTCAGGAGAGTTCACACAGTCTATGAATCATACATAGTAACGACAGATATAGAAGACAGGTTGAGAATATTTAGTGTACACTGTTTCCCTTTGTTGCACTGGCAGAAAAGCCAAATGTTTTCTGTTCAGTGACAGCAGGGGCTGCTGAGCAGGTGGAGAGAGATGTGCAGGTGGGAAGATCACACAGATTTCAAGAGCAATTTCACATCTGTGCTCAAGGCCTTTCTTTCATCACAGCATTTATCTTCACTTTTGAGCAATCTGACTGCAAGAGGGTTTGGGGTTTTTTTGTGGCTCAAGAGAGGTGATCAAATAATGCTCACCATTTACCTCTTCAAAGTCACATCCAAACAACAATGACTTCAGTCTCACAATAGTTCTCTAAAGAGAGTAAGTTCTTTCTGTATTGTTATTTTCAAAAGATAAAGGAACAGATAGAGAGAGGTTAAGTTTCCTCAAGACATGCAGCCAGATATTGGCAGAGTCCAGTCTATAGCTTGGAAAACACAATAAACATTTATATAAGTGTACTGCAACATGGAAGAGTTCAAAAAGCTGAGCAGTGGGTGCATCTGCAGGAGTTTTTGTGGAGTAAAAAGTCTGTGCTGCTGTCTCCTGGTGCTCAGTTCCAAAGACAGGTTTGGATCCAGCTCTCCTATGTGAAGGACAAGAGACAGAGACAAATATGGGTGTTCACAGGAAGGACTGTGCTTTGAAGCTCTAGTGCCCATCTTGGCTCACAGCTGGACACTGCTGCAGCACGGTTGTTGAGGCTGTAGTGGATTGGCATATTTGGAGGTGGTTTTCTGAAGTTAGTGGCTACAAACTGCTTAAATTGTACTTTTGTTACCTAAGTCACATTTCAGGTTTTCCTTTTATAATTTCACTATACTATTTGTTAGTATCAACATTTGTTTTCATTAAGAATTTTGTAATACCCTTATTTCATTGCACTAATACTAGGTGGTGCTCAGACATGATGCTAATTCTGCCCAGATGATCCAAAGTTTCTGGTGAATGAAGTCTGAAATTTTCTAGAACTTGTTACTGACAAGCCCGGTCTAATTATAATTTAAGGCGATGAAAATTTAGATTAGTTCTAGTTTTTACAAGTCTGTTTATCCACCTGTGACAAAGCTACAAAATTAACAAGTCTTCTCTTCAACACGTGTGTGAATTTCTTGCTGCTACTGGAGATTTTCATGTGCTCAGCTTCTGTACACTATAGGGCTTCAGTCACTGCAAAAGTTGGGAGTTTTTGACTTACTGAAAGTTAAAAGAAAATGCAAGTTTGGTACAGTGCAATTTTTAAAAAGAATCATCTCATCTTTAGGTAAACAGTAAAGAAAGATGATTAAACTAGAAAAGCTGTGACTGAAAGCTGGAATAAACTAATCTGTTTAAGTTCAATAGCTAAGTTACTAGAAGTCCCTGGTATATACATGTACATCATGAAAGCCCTGCTAGACATTGCCTTCATAGGTAAAAGCATCTGCTATTTCCATGTATTACTGTATCATGATATTGCTATTTCCAAATATATGAAAAGATATATATATACATATGTATGTGTGTGTGTGTGCATGTGGAAATAGTGATATTCTGATAACTTTCCCTCCAATGCTCCTTCTCTGTAAGTGTATAAGAATATACATTTTAGAAAGGGTAGAGCAAATTTATATCCTGACAGTTCCCCAGCAGTACACAAAGTAAAATAATTTAACCACGTGCTAAGATGAAAAATTGTTATAAACTATTGAGTTGTATTCCAAATGTCACAGATTAACTGTGCCTCATTTTCTCATTATAGTCTTTGAATCTTCCTTGTGGTACAAACTTCATAAGTTTCCTAAGCAAACTATTCCAGAACTTCACTACCCTTACTGTTATAAGTCTTTTTTTATTGCCAACCTAAATCACACTCTGTGTGCTTTAATACAGTTTCTTTTTGCACCATTCTTACTGGCAACAGCAGTTAATTTCTTTCGTGACATAAGAGGAAAGTGAGTAGGCCTAAAATATTAATTATTCACAAAACAGTATGAAATTGCTTTCAACTTTTTTGAGATCTCCTCGGAAATCTCTTTGGCCAGTCACCTGAGTACTCTACAAAGCATTTTTTTAAGACATGGATACAAAATACCCAACTCACATGTAAGTCAGCCCAGCAAGTTCATCCATTGTCATAAAGTGAATTTAGGAAAAAAGGGCTTAAGTCCTCTCACCTCCATCCACCAATCATATTCTCTCTCTGTCAAGTATCATGCCAACATTATTCTGTCAACTCACAATTTCTGTCTCTGCTCTAAACTGTCTCTGCTCTGCTCTGTTTATGAATTTTTTCTAACTTTTCTTTCTTCACATTTGTATTTGGTCTAAGGAACTTTGTTTTTCTCTATTTGATTGTGAGGCTCAAGTTTTTCAAAGAATGAATGTCTTCGCCAAGTTTGAATCTCCCTTTCCTTTTTTTTTTTCTTTTTTCAGTTTCACAGCTCATTCTTGTATCTGTGATATCATTCGTAAAAACTCAAAAATTCTTTCAAAAACATCTTTAATTCTGTTTTGCAGGCTGTGATCATTGATGAACAACAGATTGGTTTCAGCACAAACATGTCATTACTGTACTTTTCTCCCTCACACTGTAAGTAGACCACATTTGTGCACTGACTTCTGTGTCACAAACCCAGTCTGCTTCTAATCTCATAAATGTAGGTAACATCAGCACAAAGTCTCTTTAGAATTCCTCATGCTTAACAGGCAGTAAAAATTACATAGTCATTGTAGTGACTTATAGGAGATACCAGAACTATAACAGGTACTTAAAATTGACAAGTATTGTAGCTTCTGAACATTTGCCCAATTCATAAATTCTATTTTGAGCTATATCCATTCCATTCACACTTAGTGATCAGTATGACTGCACTCTCTGTATATCTGCTAAGCATATCTGCTATAAATTAGCATTTCCTCTTCCAAACTTTTTCCCAGTGTGCGTTGTCAAAAGCAGAAATGTCTATTCTGCAGTAAATTACAAAAGTCAATGTTTTTTTTTTCCTAAAGCAAAGCTGAAATCGAGAATACAGCTGCAAATAGACCCCAAGAAACTAATTCAAGAAACTTTTTTTTCTTTGATATTATTCACCTAGTAAAATCCAAATCTTGAATATAAGAAAATAGCTATCTTACTATCCCTGTTGGTGTCCTAGTGTCAGAATAATTTGAAATTATTTCAAACACAAATTAGTATACTATGTGCATGAATCAGTCACCATATTAAAATGAAAAAAACCAATTCTCCTTAATACTTTTTTCTACTTCAAAATATCAAACTGATATTGCCCAATTAAAAGCCATGATTTTTGTTAAAGTGGCTTTATTAAAGAGCTTAGCCAAACAACTCATTGGGCCCCTTTACATTCTAATATAACTTAGTAAAGTTATAAAAAGCAAATGAGATAAACAGGCAGGACTGACTCATCAAAAATAATCAGTAGGATGCAATTGCCAATTAAAACTGACTATTACTGTATTTCTCTTCTGGGACTTTTTATTCCTCCCGTTCTGTTTATACTTATGCACTGATGTTCTTCATTCATAGCTGAAGACCTCACTCTTTGAGTTCACATTTCCTCCCACACTAATCCCCTCCTGATGCTGAACTGAAAATGGTGAGTTTATATGAATATAAACAGATAACAGAATAACTTTAAAGATAACAGAAAATGGAGTTGACTGGTTCACCAGAGGCAGAGCAGTAGTGCCTTGCTCCATCATAGTTCTTTGGTATTCAGAGGTCTGTGATTTTTTTATTTTAAGAAAAAGACTTGGCACCATATAAACAAACTGACTTAGTTGTGTAATGAGTTTCTGTCAGCTCTTTGAGATCCTCACTTTCCTTTCTTAATCCTTTCTCTCCCGTTATTCAGAAGAGTCTGGGACTGCAGTCTGCATACATTCTATAATGCACTACTGCGGTTATTATTTCCTCGAAGGTGTCCATGTAAAAAAAAGGAAAGCTAGGAGACTTCAAACCCAACTAACAACCTTAGGATTCTAGCTCGTGATTTTTGTATCAAAGACTGGCAATATTGATGGACAGGTATATGACCTGAACCTTGTAACTCCTTTCCATTTCCTTGAAATCAGGGCCAGCATTTGCTATTTCTGTTCAGTTGACGAGGTCATTGAGATTTGCTTGTATCTGTGTATATGAGTGAAAAAGGCTCTCTTGCCCCTCCTACATTATATTGACTTTTTCTTGAGTGGTCAGTTTTGTTCAGTTTATGTGTCCAGGCACTGGTACCATGGGGACTGGAGGGAGTGGATGAGAGAGGATGGGAGGGACTGATCACAGTCCCATCCCCACTGCTCTGCCCCTCAGGGGAAGCAAGTCAGGACTGAAGGGGGAAAGCAGGAAATGGGAATAAAGTGTGAGGGAGAAGGTGTGGATTAGTTAGTTAGTTAGTTAGTTAGTTACCTAGTTAGTTAGTTCGTTTCTCATTGTCCAAACCTATTTTAATTGGCAATGATTAAATTAATTTTCCCCAAGTGGTGTCTGTTTTATTTGTGATAGTAACTCATATTTGATCTCCCTCTCTATACCTTGATGAAGGAGTTTTTCCATCCTTATTCTCTCCTGCACTATTGAGAGAGCAACTGGTTGTGGGTCTGGAAACTGTCCAAGGTCAACCTGCCATGTTTATGTTAATATTATTTATGCATATTCAGGAGCATCCTTAGCTTCCCTCTTTTTTTTTTTTTTTTTTCCCCAAAAAGTTCAATTTCAGTACGTCATTTAGATCCCAAAGTTACGGACTGAGAGTTGGAGTTTGCTTTTTCACTATAGACACTGGAGAGAAGGAGGGTCCTATAGAAAGGATTTGATGGTTCAGTGCAACCTGCCTCAGATACTCTGAAGTTAATTCCAGAGAAGAAGTGACTGAGGATGTATTTTTCTGAACTACATGCAGGAAGAAGCATTCATTCCTGCATTTAAATTGTAAGGAAGGTGTTTAATGCCAGATACTGTAAAAAAAAGTCCTCTTAGGCTATGACTTTGTTGATAAATTCACCGTTCTCTGCATCTACTCTTACACAGATATTGAGCAACATGAAGGACTATAGGGCTATTGTCTTAAACTGCCTTATCTTTTAAAATAGTGAGGCCTGTATTCTTTGTATTTAGTGTGGATGCCCTTTGACCCCACTGTTCTCGGAACAATACACAGCATTGTTTAGAAGAGCCCGGGTTGACTTGGTCCAAAATGATGCCAGCGGCCATTCCAACCGTACAGCAATATAAGCAATCAAGCCTCAGAGCACGGGAATGCACCTTCTTACTTTTTGATTTACTAATACAAGTTTAAGTTTAGAGCCAAATTGAATCCCTCAATCAGATTTGATTAAATGTCTTGAGTTAGAGGGGTTTTTCAGGAAGCCACAAGGGTGATAATCCCACATATGACCCACAACACCCTGCATGCTCACATCTCCTGTTCTGTATCTGAGCTCTTCAGTTCTTCTTTTGCGGTGAGTTCCTCCTGCTATCAACATCTTCCTGCCAGGGAAAGCAAGTGATCCTCACAATTTTGACATGCCATGTCACTTCCTTCACAGACTGCTCCTGATTTGCCCCTCATGTCTTTGAACTATCATTGACATTAAATAAGTATGCATAATATTGGGCAAACCTTGCCATTCCAATACCTTCTGTAAAGCAAACATTTTGAAGTTTCACCAAAAAACTAATCAGCATCTACAGCAAAGGCTTGAAAAATCAGATCTGTCTCTGTGATTCAGAACTTACTTTCATTCAGTATAGGAAGAAGCATAAAGATGATTTACTGATTTAGGAAGTGTGTGGAGTAGACTACAAAGGAATAAAATGAAAATATGTAGTGTGAATTATTTGCAAAGGAGGAGAGAAATGCCTATAGATCTCTATAGATAGATCTGGATATATAAATATATAATGCAGAGTACCAGTGAAACAAAGCACAGATGATTAGGCCAAACCAAACATTCACATTAAACGTTGCGTTTGGCCTCCTTTCAAAACAGGCAGCGGTAACAGCAGGGAGAGATGGCTTGCCAAAATTGCATCAGACACACATTAGGGAAGGAGGAAATGAGTTTACTTGAGCCAGCTGTGACATCAAAGGGGTTGGTCTTGAAATGGACTGTGAGAAAGGGTTCCCCCTTCGGTAAAGTTTGCAAAGTTCAGCCAAACCTTTATAAAGAGACACAACCCTAAAGGAGAATTTGATCTTTTTTTTTTACTTTTTACCTTTCTTAGAGAAAAGCAACATTTTCAGACAGATGTGTGAGACTGGGGACTAATAAAAGAGGGGAAAGTGTGGGCAGAATGTGTAAAGGTTTGATCTGGAAAAAGAGGATTGTATCCTTCTCTCTTATACAAATGTGCTTTAGTAATTTGCCCTGTCTGCACTGAAGTGACTAGTATTTCATCAAGAATATTGCAATAGTTTTCCATTGTGAATGGTCTTACTGAGGTGAATTAGAAAGGCAAAAATATGAGAAACTATCCATTGGTTCAATAATTTTCCTGAACTGCAACCAGCTTAATGGAAACTGTAGATAGAAATTAGAAAACAAGATGAGACAACTTCTAACATCATTGGGATTAATGGCAAAAGTCCCATTGACAACAGGGACAAAAGTACATGTATCAGTCCACCAACTGCTCACTTAAGCCGTTTTCCCACCTACCTGCTTTTAAGTTTTCACAGCTGTAATTACAATGCAAGGATGTCCAAACAAGGGAAGTCCCTGACTAGGTGAAACGTCACTGATGACAAGAGATGCATGAAAAAAAATGCCCACACTTTTTCTCTTTGGGACCCTTCATATTCAAAGTCATATAAAAAACAGGCTGTATCCAAATACTGTTTTGCCATGGAGCTTGCTTAATCTTTAATGCCATTTAAACAGCTTAGGCCCATCTCTGATGTATCTCTATTGATTGTGTCCTGGAGACTGAATTTGTAAAAGTAACTCATTTAATGGAGCATATACCAATTATACAAAATGTTTTTTTCTTGTTTCTCTTGGTACTTATTTACAAGATGTTTATATTGACCAAAAAACCCAAATCAAAACTAATGCTATTCAGAAAACTTTGTATTACTCTTTTCAGGGTAAATTTGGTCAAAATCTGTACTAGTTTTCTCTTTATGCTCAAATTTAATTTTATTAAATTTTTCAGACCGTTTTCTTTGAATCTTAAAGATTTTCTTCAGACCATTTACTTTGAATTCTTCCTAGCTGTGTTTTCCTTATGGACATTTATCTGTGTATCATAACAAGTCCATGCACAATATACAGTATAGTGAACTCACCAATTTAACTTAGAATACAGCTATCACTTAGGTAGCCTCAACACTAGGCGTTTCACGTGTATTGGTAAACTATCAAGTGTCAGAGAATGTTTTCCTACATTGAATCTCCATCACTTGAACTGCTGAACAATTTCGACCTGGACCTGCAGGCATTTCCCCAAGCAGCTTTGGGTGCAGCTGAGTGTCAGCACTAGTGAGAACTATTCTCAGTATGAAATTTAGTATTGCCTTCCCAGTGACAGACAAGATTTGTAGACACATACACTGTAGCATATGACAGACTTAAATTCCATTTTGGGATGTTTTCAAGGATCTTTTCTGAGATCAGTGGGAATCTGAACTGTCCCAAAATGGAGATCTCCAAAATTTCTGTGCTTAAAAAATTTCCACTGTGGTGCTGTAAAGAATTGGCTGGTTATGATAGTCTTTTGCTGGGAATAGTGTAACAATAGATTTTTATTTTCGTATAAAAATGTATGTCCTCTTTTTTCTAGTTTCTCCACAGTGGCTGCAGTCATTATTATCATCTTACAAAAGTCACGTGAATTTTGTCATGACCTAAGTTCTTAAACATCTGTAACCTAAAATCCATATCAGTTTTCTTACAGTAGCTGGATCTCAGGGTCCATCTTCTTGTTCCTTTTATTTTAGATCCTTATACTAGTTAGGATCACATGCTGTTTCTTAATCTTTCAGTGGTATGTGTGAGATAAATTCTGCTAGCTCACAAATGACCCAATTATACAGATTAGTCAATATTTATAAGTGCTTTGATATTTTCAGAAGGCAGCACTAATAATACTATGCACAAATACTTATTACTAATATTGTAAATCTCTCCTGTCAATGTTTTATCAGTTAGATACAAAATTGTTTCAGGTGCCAACCAAAGAACAGTAGCCAGGACTGGTAATTGAAAGCATTGCAACTATTACAATAAATATAAAGAGAGGGGATGAAACTATATAAATCAAACATGTAATGTGGGGAGGTCAGGATAACCAATTTATTTTCATTCAAGGGATATAGCCTTGTGTAATTGGCATTGATGGTTTCTCTGCACTTCACCACCTGTGAATTTTGTGGTCATCTCTTAATCACAAAAATAAACTGGTCTGCCACCATATGTAATAAGTGAAGTTTACAATAATTACTAAAATTTTTGTTTCCATTACTGTAGTTGAACTTCAGGTCTTGCTATAAGAACTTTAAAAGAAAAGAAATTAAGATGTATGCATGGAAAATTGAAAAATCCTAAGCCTGGACAAAGATTTCCTTTTTCCTTATCTGACTTCATAGTTCTAAGTAATTGTCACATTTGTCCTGCTCAGTTTTTTTCTGTTAGAATGTAGTGCGTCTGTAGTGGATCTTCTTTGTGAGAAACAAAGCTCTTGTGCCTTTTGCAGTATGAAATATATAAACAACAAAGTACAGTAAGAGTGTACTATCTCGTGTCTCATTCCCCAGCTTTGGACTCAACAGCAGGCTCTGTGTATTTCTCAGATGTTAGGAGTTAATTCCTCCATCCCTATTTCCTAAGAGATCTCCTTTTCATGAGTACTTTAGACCAGAGCTTCTGGCAACAGCATAGTTGTGCAGAGACAGACACCACAGTTGTTTCTTTGAGAATGACCTCACCTTCTTCTTATAATAAGTTGGAAAAATACTCATGAAATTCTATGCCTTTCAGCTTTTCTCTAGCATTTATCTGTACAGAGACTTTTGTTCTTAGTTCCACATTCTTCTTGAGAAGCAGAACACTAAATTTCCCACATAGACTATTAACATGAAATACTGCAGTCAAATGGGAATAATGTGAATCTTATCTTCTAATATTAAGACAACCAGAACATTTAATAATGTGCTTTCTTAAGAAACAGAGAGACATTTTAAAATATCTTAACACTAAAGTTTGAGGCTTATATCTTGAGTCCTTCTCAAATTTTAAATATTGTTTTTTCTTTATGGTTAAAATTAAGTAAAGTGTGTTTGCCTTCAGTTGCATAATTATTTTTTCCACTCCATTTAGCAAGCCTGGAAGCCTGATGTATTTCTGAAGAAATGTAAGTACAACAATGTCCATAAAGTATATTGCTTCAGTGCACTCCTCTAATCATCAGGTTTTTGAGTTGGAACTTCAACTTCTTGCTGCATAAGTTGTATTCCAGTAAAACTAAAGCAAACTGAATTTCTGCTTCACACTTTAGTACATGCAATTCAGAGCTGAGCTGGTGAAATAGCATAATGTTTCATATAAAATATATAGACATAAAATTGAAGATCCTATTCAAGTAATTGTTTCATCATCTTTCTCATTTTTACAGTCAATAGACTCATGACTACTCTATATTGAGTATAGATCACAATGCCATTAACACCACCATTGTCTCATGGCCACATAGTCAATGTCAGTCTGACCGGATGGACATCAACAGTGGGATTGACAGCTAATAAACCATTGCTCTGCAAATCTAGAATATGAGGCAGGACCCTTCTAAGGTGTATATATATATATAAACAGTGCCAGGCAAAAAAAGTTAACAATCTTAAATTCCACATGAGTTCTCATTAAATTAATTCCTTGAAAGATATCTTAATTTTCATTTAACAATTAGGTTTTGAGGAAGATGAATGTGTACTGCCAGCATTCTATGAAAATTGCTAACTTCATTATAAGGTCTGACTTTACTGGGAATAGTGTAACAATACTTTTGTACTTTATATGGAAAATATATATATTCTCTCCTTTCTAGATTCTCCACAGTGATTGTAATACAGAAAAAAAGATCAGATCATAGTCAGTCTGAATTCATCAAATAGTTATTATCCTTCCACAAACCGATCAATAAAATATGCATAATGAAGATGTTTTCCTTTTATTGTCTATTAGCTGAATGGTTAGGACATTTTCACTGGATGTAGAAGAACCTCCTTCATTTCCTTCTACATCCTGAACTGATTTCAGTTTGTTATAGACAAGAGGTGGATACAAACTTTAATTTCTGTTTTCCCTTTTCAAACATCAGTGTAATGTGAGGGTAGAAGGAGGAGAACTGATGCTCATTATTGTTAATGTTGTCCCTTCCACTTTGGGTGAATAACCCTTAATTAGGGCTGGACATGGAGTCCAGGTACTCTATTGCCCAGTTGAAGATCTTAAGCATCAAATCTGAGCTAATGATTGACTCTCAGTTCATAGAACTTAACCTCAGGGGCAAAGCTGGTTTAGTTTGCCTGTCCTGAGGAACTCAATCTATTCATCTGCATACAAACTCCTGCATTTCCTTTTAAGTCAACCAGCAAAGCTTGCCTTTCTGAAGAAGTCCAAAGCAAGACCAAACTGGAAGGGTCATTGAGACTTTCCCAGAATTCCTAAAATCTTTATATGGAATAAAAGACCAAGGTTCAGACCTTATCTTTTCTTTAATGTTCTTCTAACCAAGTGAGTAGCAAAACAACTGCATAAAGGCTTATTTTGAAACCGATTTTCCACTCTCTTTGCAACTAAAATTGTTTTCCTGTCTATCAGATATTTGGCTATTAAGAAGATGTTTCCAATAAAAGGCTAATAATCCAAGTAGCGGTTTTTATAACATATTTTACTGTTTGTGCCATTGAAATAAATGCTCAAAATTACAATTCAGTGTCTGAGATTGCTGGATTCTAGAGTTTTCAGGTACAAAAAATAGATTTAGTACTGTAAAAGGTATTTCTTTACTCTTCTAGGAATGAAACCCGAGACCTATAATTTCATTGCAGTCTTTTTTTCTTGATACTGATTAACACAGTCCATAGGAAAAGAAAAAAAAGAAACTGAAAATTAGTGAGTTAATTTTGCAAAGGAAGTAAATGTAATTTATTTTTAAATGTTTTCATTAGTTTTTACATCTGTAAGTACACAAATGCAGCTAGATACACTGGCTCTTTTACCATGTGTTCACCAGAGCCCAGTCACAGAGGAAACTGTCACAGTGAGCCAGTATCTCTGTAGGAGAGAAATTTGCAGTGCTGTGCTAGTGGTCCTTGGACTGTTTCCTTATGGAAAAGCCTGCTAGCATTTCCTGATTAAGCTGACTTTTAAAAGATACTTAATGCAAGACAATGAGCTCATTGTCACTGTGCCTACTTACACCATGATTTCTGCAATTATTTTAAAGTCTCTTGCCCAGGGTTAGTATTAATATTTATTTCATCTCATACATAATGAAAATAACTTGGTAAAGTAATGCAGTACATGTGTTGATTAAGATTTGATTTCTGGAGTTACGTCTTTGTTTCTGACTACAAGGTAGTTCAGCCAAAGAACATGCACAAGATCTATCCACAAATAGATTTTCTTTTTGTTCATACAATAACCCCTCTTTTCTTTAAAGGCCTTCTCTTTTTCTTTAAAGGGAATTAAAGAGTAGGGATTATTTTTTTCCCTCTTTTCTAGCTTTTCAAGGGCAAAATAACAGAAAAATCTATTCAGATCAGATGTGAAAATTTTATTAGGAACATCTGTGCTAATCAATGTTTATAAAAAATGTAAATAAATTATAAAAGAAGGGAATATTATAAAAGACAGTTCTTCATTTTCTCACTCTTCAAGCTATTACATAAATAAGTTCTGATCCTCCAAATCTGGAGTCATGAGTGTTGCCTTTGAAGCTGATGCATTCATGGAATTAACATGAATAAGTTGCTACTCACATGACTCAAACTTGGACGACTGAAGCTATGATATAAATATTTTTCTGTCTTGCACATCAAATTGAATAACTCAGAAAAGAGGGGTTTTTCCAACTTTTTGAAGATGAAGAAGTCAATATTAGAACTAGTTACTATTCCTGGTCTTGACATCTGCTCCATCCCTAAGGCATCTCCTACTTCAGAGACCACTAGCAGCTTGGAGAGGTCATATACATCACTGGAATCAGCGAGCAGAGTGTCTGAACTCTCTCCACTTGACTCCAACCACCTTATGTATTAAATAACATGAAAAAGCTAACATAGTGAAATCAGGTCCACTCTAACAGTAAATCCTTTTGTGCCAAAGTTTTTATCTAGCTCTTACCTGAGTGGCCATTTTTCAGCTGAAATTTAGCTGTGGTTAAATTCAACTGTTTAGTTATAGTCTTCAAAAGAACTGGAAAAATCTCTCTCCTAAAGGGATGTTGTGTCTCTCTCCACCAAATGTGGGATCATTATACTGCACTGATTCTTTAGCCAAAAACAATTTGATGATAAAATATACAGTAGGGGAAAAAATGTTTATACCCTCATGTTCTTTGGACAATCTTTCTAGTCTTGACTCAAGCAGAGAAAACTTTGTCATATAACCTGAAAGAACTCACAAAATAACATGATGTAACCTGACAATTCAGAAAACTTGGGTTACATAGAATGACCAAACACAGAGATGTATCTATCATGAGTCCACAAGTACAAGACATGATTAGAGTAATGCAGTGGTCAAAATTCTATTTCCCTCTACCTGGACTATTTCTTGGATGGATGGCCACAGGGCATTTATAAACTTCTGTATGGGTCAAGTGGTAAAGAAATGTACCAAAATGGTGTTTTCAACATTTTCGTGGAAACAGAAGTTCACTAAGGAAAGATAGATCCATCAGAGGAAAAATATTATCTCTAAATGCAAAAGATCAACAACTAACAACCTAAAATTGCATCATGTGGTAGATTTTCCTAATTTTTGAGGCTTTTTACATCCCTAGCATTTTTAGACACAGTAAGCCAAGATCTGTGTTAGAATTAGGTGAAATCTGTATAGTACGAGAATTTTTTTTCCCCTTTGCCCTCCTTCAGATTATAATACTTGAGCACTGTTGATTTTTATTTTGAGGATATTCAGCCATATTATCTTAGGTTAGTATTTAATTTTTCATGCTCAAAAAAGGAGATTTCATAATGGAACTGACCAATTATTATAATTTTCCTTCTCCCCAGCAATACCCTATACCTGATATTTCAGGGGGATTTGAAAAGTTATCTCTACACAGATTTAACATCTTTTAAAAATCTGGCTACCAACCCTCATATCTTGTGTTTTCTGCTGCCTGTATTACTGGTGTCTATTTCTGAGGTAAAATCTTGAATCTTAACCTTCTTGGCTTTTGCTGTATATTGCAACCAGCTCTTACTTTTGAGCTTAAATGCACAACCACTAGCAATATTTTTTTCTTATTTTTCTTATTTTTACCTCATCACTGCAGTTTCCACCTCCACTTGAGTAGTACAGAAACAAACAATTGAACAGTGCTTATCTCAGAAGAGCACTTACCCTTGAGTTTGATGGCACTTTGCAATCATAGTTCATTCACATTTTAGATACTTATTCTGTGCATATTCTTTGCAGCAAAGCATTTAGCCTGTGTTGTGTTCATAAATAAGCTATGGTTGCTAGAATCTTGATAGTCACAACTTTATAATCAATTTTATTTACTGACAAGTAATGATCAGCTCTTATTTATGATTGTCGAGATTTCTCAGAATATAAAAGGAATTATAATCAATTACAGTCCCACTGTGGACCTTCCAGCCAAGAAAGTTTCAAGCCATGTGGTTTGCCTGTACTATTTGTCGAACGTGTTTCCATGTCTCCTGACACAGTGGAAACTTAAGGTATCCATATACAAAAAGGAGAAAGCTTGCCTTGCCAGCATCATTCCAGCTGTAAACATTTTCAGCAGGTTTGCTCCATGTTATGGAGAGAGCATAGGGCCTGCTCTGTACATGGGGCCAAGACTCACTGTTCTTAATCCCCCTGCTGCCAGTGTGGAGGGACTCATTCACTCCATGGACTGAGGCCAGGAGCTTGCACCCCAAGAAGCTATGAGGTGTTTTAGCCCCATGTTTTCACTTCTTTCTTCAAATAATTAAAAATTAAAACAAAAAAAATTCTTAGAAGCTTTAAACCTTCCAATAACCTAAAAAGGAAATAATTTTTAACAAGTCTAGCACTTTGTCAAGTGAACTAGAAGTGGTAGGAAATGCTCTTCATCCTACATGGAGTCAGACTTGGTTTCCCCAGGGAGCACTCAATGGAGCAGATAACTCTAGGGCCTTTGCTCTGACATCTATGGGCATGAACAGGACAAGGACTGCTCTTGGCTCCTGAATCTGAAGAAAAAAATAATCATCAGTTGCACGATCAATTCTTTCCTAGATCCCCTGCTAAAAGTCTGACATAAATCAAGTGTGTTAGCATGGCAGGGAGCCCAAGACTTCTGGGAAGTGCACTCAAACAGCTGTTGTGCCAGAGAACTCAGCAACACTTCAGGAATGGATGGTGAACAGGCTATAATTAGGATGTTGGACTCCCCATGGTTGTGTGCTCGGGAATAATTTGGAAACCTCAGGCAATAAGAAGACTCACAGAGCATTTTCTGTTCAGGGGCAGAGCACTGCCAGGGATCTTCTTCAGGTATAAGCTAATGATTACTTTATCATCTGGCCCTTTGTTTTAGTTGTATTGTCCCACTTTGCCCTTTCCACTGTGTCCCATCTTTTGCTATTCACACAGATTTTAGGAAATTCCTATAAAACAGAGATATTCAGAAGCAAATTTCCTCTCTCCCTCATGCTCTGCACCACTCCAAACAGACACAGTGTTTCTGCAGCAGGACATCAAAGTCTTCTTGACTGTGCTTTGTGTAATTGTTTTTTCTCTTACAGTTTCTTCTTTTATTTTTTCTTTAATTAGATGTCTTTAGTTTCTATTAATCCAATCTCAGAGAAAAGACTTAACGAGTAAAAATTGTCTTCATGAGCCTTTAGTCAGGTGGATCCTTTTCTCCTGGCAATATCCTCCTCCCAAACAACATGCCATGTTCTTGAAGGGGCAATTGGAAGAGCAAGCAGGGCTCTTCTGGCCAGGTCTGAACCATCAGCCCTGCAACAGCAAAATGCAGCTTTGCCTTCACTGGAAAGTCTTATGCCAGATCTGGAGAGAAGTTTGCATGGGAGAGACAGTGTGTGGATTTACAAATCACGTGTTGCTCTTTGGTGTAGGTATGCACCAGTACAATGCCTTTGCAGGGCACCGTATAAAATATTCATGACTCACCACCATCTTCAGCAGACACAAGGGCTCCTCAGAGGCATGTTAAAAGAATCAAAGGAAGGTCTTGCTTTGGATAATTTTCTGTAGGAACCTGGATCTTTCCTTTGATTACAATGGAATCCTAGAGGCAAAAATGCAGTAAAGTTTTAGGGAAGTACTTAAAGAATAGTATCATACACTTGTAATATCTGATATTAATTTCATCAGGGATACTGGCAATGTGTTCCTGACCAGATTTTAACCATTATATTTTACACAGATTTGGTGGTTCAGTTAGATTTGTGTCGTCATTACAAATATTTTTAAGTCAGCAATAGCCATGTCTGCTTGTGTGTACTACATGTCAGCATGTGCCCTCTACCTGTTGCTCCCAAGGATATGGTGAGTTTGTATCCATTTCAAAGATCAGATAATTATTAGGTGGTTCTCTACGAGTAATTGTGCAATAAAGCCTTTGGTTTTATAGTGTAGGGGCATGACTGAAGAGATTAAAAAGTAGTAATTCACACTCTTGATACTTGAGATTGATTTTGAAAGGAGCAGCTGTTCTCCCTCCCCTCAATTAGACACTTTGCATATATATCATACCGTTAGTTAGTCTCAACAGTGTTGTCTCCACATATACTCTAAAGAAATCATCATCTGTGTTTCAGCTAGAACTATAGTGAAAAAATAAGTACACACAAAAAAGGCATTTATCAAGTCCATCTTTCATAACATCAAATCAAAACCCACAATGGACAATTCATAAAATCTCAGTGCTAGAAAAGAGTGATGAAATTTGCTAATCCATCACTTTGACTATGTGAGATTGTTTCTGGCAGTGTGTTTGGTAGTCCTCTGATACTGTCTAGACTTAGAGAATTAAATGATTGACTGTCTGTGCAGAACTGAGACCATTTTGTGAGTATGTTTGTCTATATGTGTCGAAAACATGATGATTTCTGGTGTATATTCCATGTGTTTTCACAGTGAAGACAATTTCTTTGAATGATAAGAACACGATAAGGTGACAGTTTTAGATAAGCAAAAAGATTTAGATGTTCAAGTTTCTTATTTTATGTTTCACTGTAAATAATTTGCATGTTTCTTGACTTTTTGTCCTGAAGTCAAGAAGTTAGAACATGCATCCATCTGCCATGAAGGAACAGCATCTGTTTACAGTTAAAGGCCTGTGCTACCAACTGCTAATGGAGATTCATCACCAACATCTACAGCCTTATAGTAGGATAATGAGGCCCACTGATTTTGAGAAGTTGCCATGAAATAGTTTAAAATTCTTTTTGAACACTGTTACAAGAGGTAAGACCCAAGACATCCTTGTTCAAATTTTCACTATATTAAAAACATTTATTAGATATTAATTTTAATAAACTAATTTCCACTTCTGAGGCTCTCAATTTCTTTTTATGCATGAGATTGGTACTTGTCTATCATAGTGGCAAGATTAATAAGGAAAACCAGTAAAATTTACTGTTTCTGTGACAATAAAAATGATTCATAGTTTTACTAAGATGAAAAGCATCTTTCAAATGTTATTCAGCCATTAAATACTGTTCCAGCCTCAGACTAGCATCACAATTGAGCATGCTTTACTAATTACATATGGTGAATCTACTTATATTTCATTCCAAAAGACCAGATTTTAGCACTCTTGGACACCAGATAAGACACAGTTCAGTGCTGACACTGGAGATGACAATTCTTGCGTCCCTTACATGTCATGCCAAATGCCTGAGACTGGCCAAACTAGCAAACTGAGATATCCCACCGTACTAGCTGTGGTTTTAATGGTAACCCTTGAGAAACAAAAGCCCAGCAAAAGAAAACAACACACTAGTGTCAATGTATTTCCAAGAACTGGTCAGAAATAAGTAGTCTGAAACATTATTTTATTCATATTGTCATAAAGTTTAATAACAAATCAAAAGGGCTAAGGCAGCAGATTCCATTAATACTAACTAGTTAGCAGAAAAAAAAAAAATATAGACCACAGGGACTGCTTAAAATTTGAATTATTTTGTGTATAACTGCAAGATTGAACTTGGACTTTGTCCACTCTGAAAAACTTTTTTCTCTGAGTTAAGAAATGTTGATTCTCATCTATGGCAGGGAAGGACTATGAGGTATTTTCATAACTGAAAGCAAAGGATAAGTAACTGAAAGCGTATGTTTTCTGTTGTCATCCTAGATTTCTGCTTTTCTTCTGAGCAGTTTTCCAGTCTAATCTCCAAACACTTCAGCTTGTTGCTTGGCTGAAAAACACCATTCAGCTTGTCCTGTGTTCAAATGCATCAGGGTGAATCAAATGTATGAAACTCTATTCAGTGTGTTCACACATTTTAAGAATTCCAAAGCCAAGCTTGAGTGGGCTTTGTGATCTGTGAGTCAAAGCTTCAGGTCTCTGGTAAGAGAGAGGTCTTCTGTTATTGCAGAAGTAAGTACGTCCTGTAAGAGGATGTTCTGCTCATTGACTAAAGGCTTAAAGTGCAAAGATACAAGAGATGGAACCATCCCAGAGTCTGCTTGCTTACTGAACTCACTGGTAGGAGGACAAGCAAAATATCCAAGGAACAGTAGAAAATACCTGACAGCATCCACTTGACTGAGATTGGGGATTGCCTACTAAGACTAACAAATACTCAGGATCCAGCCGTCACTCCTACTGCCCTGCATCTCAGGTGTAACCTCGAGTTTACTTTTCTTCGCCCGAACAGATGAGAGGTTTTGCTAATCTCCACAGGAATTTATATTTTCCTCTACTATTCAGTGTGTGAAAGGAAGGAGAAGAGGAAACCCCTGTAGAAGATACTCACATGTATAACCTTTTTGATGTTTCACCCACCAGAGTTTGCATCCTGCTCAGAAGCCATTTGTTTGCTTTGAAATGAAGCCATTGCGCTGCGAAAGGTTAGATCCTGATACAAGACTGTGATGTTGGGAGAAAAATTACTTCCTCAGTGGTTCTGGCTTATAGGTATTGGCATTTTAATGATAAATAAACTTCCTTTTAGGGCCTAAAACCCAGAGATGCAGTTGTATCTCCTAACCTCCAGGAAGGCAGGCATGGCTATCAGTGCCTTACACTTATTTAAATAGCACTGCAGCATCAGTTAGGAGAGCTGCCACCGTCAGAACCACACAGGGTTCAGTATTGCTGCACAGAGCAGATCCTGGTGGCTAGCATGAGCAAGGACAAATTCAGAAGCATGCTCTGAGGTTAATAAATACATCTCCGGGTTGCAAATCTTTATTACTTTTTAAGTGAGCCAATATACTGTAATGCAAAATGGCATTATCGCTAATGAAATAAGATAATTACACTAATGGCATGACCAGTGATGGTAAGTTCACATTGTAAAAGTTGTAATGAGGCTTCTGGATCAATAAGCAACTCTTTGGCTGGTCACATCAGATGCACAGGGTATAACATTTGTGAGAAAAAACCTTTAGGAAATGCAGATGGTTAACTCTAAAGATGCTGGAATAATTTCCCTTAAAACTCATGGTTTACACTAGTTGCACTAATCTATTTTATTATATGTTTCATTAAATAAAGTGATGCAAATTCTATGTTGGAGAACCCAGTGAGCTAAATGGTGCCAGTTTTCTCAATTTTTGTGAATTATAAATTGTTGTTATTCTTTGGAAAAGTTAAATGTTATTCTTTTAGTTAGGATGAAAAATTCACTCATTTTATTGGTAAGATCTTCCTGGTAAGGCCTTTCCCAAATGGTGAAATATTTCTCAGTGCTTTTTTCTTTCTGGAAAAAAAAAATCCTGTGAAAAACTATTTGAAACAAAAATAGATTTCTGTGAAACATACAGTTCAGTAAGCAAAGCATTTTATCTATGCCTCTCTTACTGTCATTGTCGCTGGGAAGAAACATAAGGTTAAAGACAGTGAAATCTTTTGTCTGTCTATTTCCCTTGTTGGTAATATTTTTTTTTCTTCCAGTGGTCAAATTCTGTACAGTCTATAAAACTATGTTCTTCTTCATCTGGAGCCAGATGGGAAAGAAATAAATATACAAAACAACTGGTTGGAAAGCAGCTTTGCAGCTGTGCCCTCTCCTACAGCTGAAGACCACAGCGTACATGGTACGCCCAGCTCTACATCCTACCCTGGTAACAACACAGAGGGGATGTCAAGCCAACAGACTTGTCCTCCTGCAAATTCCCTTGGCTGTTCTTGGTGAGGAGGTGAATGCCCAAGGAATCAGAATTAGAGGGAGAAAATGGATGCGGCTGAAGGCAAAACCTTCTGAGCACAGGAACTGTCCCTACAGATCAAGATGACCCAACTTCAGTGAGCCAAAGAAGTCTCTAGGCTGCTTTAACTGTAATCCTGGATGGTCTTGGGATATTTCTATTGATGGAAGCAACATGAATTCCCTTGGCAAATTGCTCATTGGACTTAAGGGCATTCACAGGACTTAGTAGGACTCAATTTCTGTCACCAAACAACAACAGCAGCAAAAATAAGTAGAGTATGACTTGAAATATCCCAGTAAGGATTCTTTCTTTTCACTGAATTTCTTCACTATATACTTCCTACAATGCAGAAAAATTTACAGCCTTTTGCTTAAGGAAAGTATTAATAAAAATGATGCTCCAGACATTGTGTTGGGCCTTTGTGAAATGCCTGAGAGGCAGGAACAAATTATAAATGACAATTTTATTTAATAATAAACAACAATAAAATATAGTCATGTTTTTGTATAAGTAGTGTTTTGGTTGGTTTTCAAGTTTTTATTTGCCATTATTGAACTGGGTTGGAAGATGGTTGCTTAATTGCTGTCCCACTGGGCCCATCTCAGAAATGAGATGTGTATCTCATAAGCTTACCTCTCAGAGTTATGTTTTAAATAAGTTCCATGTCATCTAGGAGATTTAGATGTATAACTGATGCTGATGATAAATGGGAATTTCCAGTTTTGTGAAGATATTCCATCATAATGAGATGTGTTTTTATCCAGTTTCAAATTATTTTAGTGATATATAATCAGATGTTTCAATTGCATAATATTTTAAATCTATAGTTTTTTTCAAGTTTAATGTTATTAATATTCCTTTATTATAACATCACTACAAGAAATTTATATTTAATGATGCTTGTTCAAAGTGGAAACAAAATTTGTTCCCCTGTCCCTTTTTTTAATGTTCTGCATGTGGAGTTTCCTACAATTTAATAAAAAGGAGCTAGGTTTGGTCTAGAAGGACAAATATTAAGATGTAAGTAGCAATTCTCTAGTGATTCTGAAATAAAGTTAAAATAATATAATCTGTCATTACAATAAGAGGCTGTAATTAAGTGACATAAAATAGAATTAAAAAAGTTCCAAGCTGAAACTAAGAATGTAAAAAAACTTTCTTATGACTTTTCCCAAATGTAAACAAACTCTGAAAGTCTTTTTGTTTTTTTTAGCTTAATTCATGAGTTTTTCCAGAAGACTTTTCACTGAGTCAGAAATTATTTGGAAAGAGTAGCCGTTTCAATAAAAAAGGTTATTTAATGTAGAAAATTTCAGTCCTAATGCTATTAGGAGACACTAGCAAACAGGGCAGTGCCTGTAGCATAAGATCTACAGCATAGCTCAGACACTTGAACGTGTCCTGGACTTCTTTGGACCAGTTAAGAGATAGATGTAAAAAACTGCTACATCTCACTATTAAATTAATTCTTGGTGATCAAACGGATATCTGACTCCAAGACTAGCCCCTTCATGGTTTCCTCAAGTCCTGCAGTCTTTGCTGTTACCACCTATCAGAAGGGCTGAGCTTAACATTTGAAGGAAGTTACAACCTATGCCACAGCCCTTACCTAGAACTTATTTTAACTTATTTTTAAAACACTCAGCAGCTAAAACTGAGATAGCAAAACACACATCCTTCGGAAGTGAATGTGAGTTGCAGATGCCATTTTTCTCCTCACAAAAGATGTAAGCCTGTTTATCTAAAGCAGGGGTCCTCAAACTATGGCCCGCGGGCCGGTTACGGCCCCCGGGGTCCCCAATCCGTCCCGCCGGTATTGGCAGACCCCCCCCGCCTCTGTCCTGTCCGCCGTCTCCCCCCGTCCCTTGGCAGTCCCACGGGCGACTCTCTGCGGGGCTGCAGCAGGACAGGGTGGGCAGGCGGAGTGCGGACCTCGCGCCCGGGCTGCCCCGCGCTACGACTGGCAGTGACAAATATGGAACCTAACATTGACCATCTCATTGGCCAAAAGCAGGCCCACAGTTCACATTGAAATATTATTTGTTTTTGTTGATTACAATCGCTCTTCATTTTAAATATTGCATTCTTTTTCCTGTTTTTTGTGCACTACTACAAATAAAATATGTGCAGTGTGCATAGGAATTCGTTCATTTTTTTCCAAACTATATTCCAGCCCCCGACTGTCTGAGGGACAGTGAACCGGCCCCCTGTCGAAAAAGTTTGAGGACCCCTGATCTAAAGCATGAGACTTAAAGCCAGAAAAGGGGTAATGCAGGTAAGAAAAGTTTGACAGCGAAATCCTCCACTTGGACAGACTATGAAGAGAAAGTTTGGAATCTACTCCCTGAGATCTGCATAACAAGGCTGGCTGACACTGGAGATGAAAGCATTGTGCACAAAGATGTATCTGAGGATAAATCAGTGAAATGCTGAAGTGTTGCATGGAAGGGTGGAGGAGATGATTGATTAGTCCATTGTGATTGACTAATACCAGCCAGAAGATCAAAACAATGGTGTTTGTTTACACTAAAGAGAAGATCTAGAATCAAAACTATTTTGCTAAACTGAAGGCAAATTATACATTAAATTATAACCAGTGTGATATTTCTCATAGGAACTTCTGACATCTGTGGCTTAAAGGCCTTCCAAATCAGCGACCATACCTCTGCGTTTCACAGTTTTTGCGTCTTTTTTCTTCTAGGAAATTCTAGTTGTATTTTTAAGCAATATGTGAGTTTGCCATCCAGAATCCAGTTTGTCATCCAGGTCTATTATCCAGATTTTCATCAATAATATCACAAAGACTTTCAGCAATTGACTATATTTTATATACTATAAAGTAATAGAAAAGATACTTTCGCAAGTGGACAACCCAAAATTTAATTTTTCAGGTCTTTTTAACTGCCTTTGTTAAAAGCCATTGCATAGACAATTTTCAATACCAATTCCATTATATGCAATCCGAATCTGTGAATCTGAGGTCATTTAATTTTTTTTCCACCTCTAAAAATCAAGTTTAAAGAACTTTAAATACACTCACCATTTCAATTATAACCCGTTTCTGTAGTGCAAGCTTAATTCAGAAAACAGGAATGTGAGGCTGTACTTCTAGGTAGTTTCTGATTTGAGAAAAAATCAACTCGGGTCTCAAATGGGGAAAGCAGAGTAAGCACTGAGTGAAGGGAACTAAGCTAATAATTTTCTACAGCTACTGAATACAGTTAAAACATCATTTATAAAATAATGGTAGTTTAAATTATCTTATTGAATCCATTTGCCAATCCCCAATAATTTTTTTATTGCTGTTCAGAGGAAATAGCTTTGCTATTGGCATTAGCTTGTCTATGCAATAGACTTCAGAAAAAAGCAGTTAAAAATCTATATCAATCACTCAGCCTTGCTTGGCTTTGTTTCTCTTTTTTTTCTTTAAAAAAAAATGCTTTTCAGGTTCATACTCTGCAAAATAATTGTTTAAATCCCGATATCAAATAATTTTTAAGTTGTGGGGTTTTTTATTGAATATTGTCAAATAAACAGATTAATGTTTAAGGTAATTCAGATCATGAAGCTGAGAAAATATCTTTTTGTGAAATACATAAAAATTAATTCAATCTGACTGGCTGCTATGCTGCTAAATCAGTTGTTTCTATTTCCATGGTAACAAAAGGAGTTACCCCAGGCAGCACTTCTCCCTGAAATCCCTGCAATGTAGACAGATTCTTGCAATGTAGCAGGTTTAACCTCCTTGGGTTTTAAATATCCTGTATTTCCAGCATTCGCTGCCAAGATTTTTTCTGTCCTAGCAGATTCAACTGCCTTTCCTGTGATGCAGATCATTTTGGAGAGAGGATGGTGGGAAGAGAGTCTTTAGTTCTTCTAGTTTTAATCCAAACTTTTTCTACAAGATTTTTACCATCACCTGTAGATAAATTTTACCCCTCCCATGAGTTTTGCTGCCCTTCTTCATCAACTCTGACTCCCTCCACCACTGGCCTGGCCATTCATCCATCTAAAGGAAAAAGAATATCTGCAGAGGTTTTGCTCTCTCTCAGCTATGAAGGAAATGCTTAAATTTCACTGACAAAGGCTATGGTTGCTGAATAAATTATGGCTACATGATACTTAGTGTAGAAGTGATCTCTCTAAAAATGCAGATTCCCACTTCTCAGTCTTAGTTAAATACTTCTATAGTTTGTATCCTCTGTCTACCTATGTGTGTGAGCAGTACAGCCAAGAATGAGCTCTAAATATAGATTTTGAAAAATATTGTGTTTCAGAGTAGCTTGAATTACAGAAATTAGTTATCATGTCTAAGTCAGTGAGAAAGACACAGTTGTCATATCTGATTGCAAACAACAGCAGAAACAAAAGCATGAACTGAAGAAAACCTGATTAGCTACATATAAAAGTCTACATAAAGTCTCTATCCTCTGTAGACTGCAGTCAGCCATGTATTTTCACATAGTGGTTATCTAATTTTGTCTAAATAGGGAAAACAGTGCTATAATAATCTATATATTAATAATATATATAGGTCTCTCCCATTATATTTTTTTTTCACATCTCTCTCTGAAAAGCAAGCATCATCAGCTGACCCATGGCAAAAAAACCCCCAAAACAAAAACAAACAGACCTTAAATGCATTTGTAAATAGACAAGAAATGTGACTCATAGCTCCAGGAAAAAAGGGTGAAAATGCAGATTGAAACAAAGACCAGATAAAGGATGTCAAAGTCATCTTGTGTGATAGAGTTGAAAAATTACAAAGAGTCCCAGCCCTTTAGAAACTGCAGACTCAGATACGTCACAATGGAGACATTGGATGCCGAAGTTTTCAAGCCACCCAAGAGAGTTATAAGTATGACAACATGAGATTGTTCTGAGTTTTGTCAAGGGTTACAGAGCTGCACATAGAAAAGCAGCAGGGACTCATGAGAGTATATTACTTTATCAGTCAGTCTCAACAGGCAGTTTGCAAGACCTTGCAAAATTTCCTTTGAGTGATCATCATATTTTAGTGAACGGTACTTAGCTGGAGGTTAATTTTTAAATCCCTCTGTGTTGTGGTGAATTGCTCTGCTTGTAACTGTCAATAAGATAATATACAGAGCAGAGTCAGGGCTTGTACATGTGGCCATAGTGAGATTTGAAGTGACTTTACGTGTATTGCATCATTCTCATTTTCTTCAGTATAAATGGTGTCAGTTGTTCGTTTTTAGTTTGTTTAGATCTGTTTGGACTTAGGGTGACCTACCCTGTGGGGTAATATTAACTAAGAACAGTAGAGAACAGTTTTTTGAGTTAGGAAGTGACACACCCCACCAATAAAGCAAGCTTTGCTTCATAAAGACAGTATGAGATTTTTTTAAAATAAACTAAAAAAATATAGTAAAAGATCACTGTGTCCAAGGTGTTGATCCAGGCTTTGTGTATAAAAAAGGCTGTTTTTTTATACTTTGATCTAACAGCTTTAATGTGAAAAAATGAAGAGCAAACACCTAATTTGTTGATTTAGAAAAATTATGTCACTCATTAATCAGAGCACCAAAGAGAGAAAACATAAAGTGACTTGAGTTGGCTTTTATCACACAGGCCTGATGATAAAATATCCACTTCTACTGGAAAGTCTGTCATCCCAGTTTCATTGAATATACAGTAATTCAATCATGACTAGGAATAATTTATTTGTAACAAGGAAGGTTTCTGTTTCTCCATAATGAGTTGATTATATCTTGTCAGAGGAACCTTAAACCCATCAAATGTCAAATGAATTATATCAAACATATTATTTTCATAGTAACTGGATATAAGTAACTGCTGAAACAGAGTTCTCTATTTTAATTTTGTACTGTGAATGATAAAATGTAGTTCGCATAATGGAGCCTGCAACAAAAATTCATGCGGGTCCCTAATTTCCTACCTATAAAAGGTCGGCTTCATAAATTTGATCTAGTCATTTATTTAAAATATTAAGTCATAATATGGTGGGGGAATTGTACACCAGAATGTTCTATAAAATTTTCGCTTTTTTTTCTTTTTTCATTCAAATGAAAATAACCCATGTTCCAAATGCATGGCCTCGTAATGCACTTACTTGTCCAAAAATTAAATTTGAGGTAATATTTGATCCTATCTGTCTGTAAAAGCACTTCCTGGAAACAGGAGAGTGGCAGGAGGACTGCTGCAGGGCCAATGGGTGGGAGCAGACACAGGAGTAGCTGGCTATCTATCCAAAGAAAATAGATGTGTGGGTGGCCCATGGGGATCAGCTTTACCTCGCAGTCCTGACCAGGGCTTAGGGTGCAGGTACTGCTCCACCAGTACGTGGCACTTACTTATGGCTAGACCTCTTCGCCCTGTCTTACTCCTTTGTCTCACTGAAGCAATCAGCAGGATGGAGAGGAAGCAGAAGATGAGCTTCTTGAGAGCATAACTGAAAGAAGAACCAGGTAGCAGACAGATTGAATACAATCTGCAGCAGCTTCTTGTAGATCATTAAAGCAAATCTTGACCAGTTTCAGAAGCATACAGTCCTTGCTTACTGTTACATGAAGCACTCCACTTTGCTAAGCATTTTAATGTATCAGAGACAATCTTTAAAGCAGATCAAGTTTCAGACATCAGAAGGATGTTACAGACTGTCATATATATAGGGAAGAATTGACCTTGTATGAGAGTTGGAGAAAGCAAGAGAGAGCGGGTAGCTCACATCTGTGCACCTGTCTGCTCTCTTGGCTATGTGTTTTATGAGCACCAGTATCTGCTCTCTTCACTGCTACATCTCAGCAGGTAATGTTTGCTCAATTTTTAAGCAAAAAAGTGTAACACTTGTTCAGTAGAGAATTTAACATTTATCTCTTCCATAGAAAAATGGCTGCTGTGGACAGGTAGAAATTGTGATCCCTCTGTATGGTCTTGAAATAGTACCTTTCAAATGAGGTTTTCTGTGCCTAACTCTGTGTCCTTTGGATTCATAAAGTGCTGAGCTTGCTACTCTGTTAATGGAGAGAGAAAAAAATGGACAGCAGCTGCACACCGGAATGAGTTGTCACTCCTCACAAGAACAGCAGAAGTTTCATCTAAGGAGATGAAATTTTCTTCTTTTACCTTGATCAATAATCTGAGGAGCCCCCAAAACGGATGGAAATTCAGAGCTGGGAGGCAGCAGGTCTGAGAGGGCAAGGTGTTTTTCACTGACTGCAGTGATTAAATTCAAATGGGATGTGATAGCCAGCAGCCCATTTCTTACTATGTTGAACATCCTAATCACATTAACATATGTAGCAACATACTGCTACCTCCAGTTTCCTTGCCAAGTTGAAAGCCAAGGGAGATCATATGAGATCACATGTCCTTGATACTCTGCAGCTCTTCTCTTTAACATGGTCTGGTATGAGGCCGGTGCAGATCTTCCCTGTGCTTATGCAGAAAGCATTCTCATCTTCTATTTCACCAGAACTTTGTCGAATCCTCATTCAACTTCTACGCTGAGACCTCCGGGATGGCAGATTTTGTAATTTGCTTGAAAGCTGTATTTTAATCAGAGGAAAAAAACAAAAACTAATGAAATCATTTTATGTGGGCAATTGTCTCCAAGATATATTCCAGAATACATTTTCAAGGTGTATTCCTGCCTTGTTGTAGGAACCAACTTTGTCACAAATCATACTTTTGACACATCACTCCCTGGGAGTTTAGTAATGGGATTTTCTAAAGATGGTTGGGCAGCAGGAGGCAACATAAAAGACATTTCTGTTTCTTGTTACAGATGCCTGTAACAAAACTGAGTAAATCCATGGAATAATTCACTCAGTATCCAAGAAACACTTTTAGAGAACAAAGACAGACCCTGTACACTTCGACCATGATGATGGCTACCTCAAAAGCCATGAGATGAATGTGGCAGAGACAAAAAAGGGAGTAAGTACGATTTACTTCTAGAAAATTCTCACCCTTGGACAGAGAAATTACATAATGTCTGAGTAAAACATTGTGTTTGGGGTTTTTTCCTGAATCCTAAGATCCTTCTCATTTATAAAGTATTTCCTTATTTTATACAGAATGCTTGTGCTTGCTACAGAAACACAATTCATGAAGAGAACCTTGTGATGCCTTAAGAGGTATGCTTAATATTTTGTAGAATTCACTTTACCTAGGTAGTTGGATAACTTGGAATATTAAGGGACAGAAGAGGCTGTGTTCCCGTGTGTTTGCATTCTTGAGTATACATGAGTGAGGTGTAAGTCAAAACATAAAGTTAGGCTTGCAGGCCTACAAGGGGCTGAACTGAGCAGGAGATAGGTAACAAGGGACCATTCTTTTGGGTGTTGGGGGAACATAGTAGTAAGATGGACTTTAGTTGGATAGCATGGGGGAAGGGCACTCTGTTATAAAAATGGAGAGATTGTTGTGATTTTTCTCTTTGGATCACCAGATATCATCAGTAAATCTGCTTCTCCCCTTCATTCTGTGTTTCTCAATTTTTTATCTGTCACCTTGAAAGCAACACTTGGAGAGTATTTCTTTGTCGTGTGTTTCTGGGTGTGAAGTTCAAGCTAACAGTATTTCTCTGTTTTTACAAAGAAACGTAGATGTTTCAAATTCATCTCTTCCTACTTTCAGTAATTTATTGTCAGTAAAGAAAATATGTCTTTTTGTGGAATTAATAGGAACTGTCTCATTCATTTTAGCACACTTAAATATTGACAAATGTAAGTTACTGAGGTTGTCAACATCAATAGTGGGTTACAGTAGGTTGTACTTTCCATCAGGTAGTATGGGGTTCAGTTTTAGGAAACAATGCAGGGTGAGATGATGGTTGGTACCCATCTCTTTCCCTGCTCCTCCTTATGCATTCTGGTGGGGTCAAGGGGCAGACTCCCAGAGTTCAGTCAAGGAGATGTCTCTCCAGGAATTCCAGTTCATTTTTAGCCTTGACTGTCTCACTTGGATATAGAATCAAATATAGTGTCTTGTTTATAAGGCATCATAAAGTAAAGGAATCTTATCAGTAAAGAAAGAACAAAATCTCTTCTAATCCATCTTAATAGTACTGAAGAAAAATCAATTATGGACATGAAGATATATGTACATTTAGTAATGGCTATTGGTGAACAGAATGCCAGAACAGAGACTCAGTGGCTAGAAATCCTGAGTTGTTTTGTTTGTTTGTTTGTTTGTTTTGGTGTTTTGGTTATTTTTTCCCCATTACAGTAAGAAGATGGAAGAATTTTATTACATTTCTGTTAACAAAACTGCCATCTTATCAGTGTGGTCATTCTCTTAGTGTATAGAATTTCTCAGAAGTTTCATATTTTAAGAGAAAATTGTAGAATAATATTCCGTTTGAAAACTTGATAAGGACAATATTATTGTTCTTCCTCTGACATTTTATATCCCTTTTATGTTACCATGTTATTTTCTCAGTGATATCTTGCAAAACCTACACTATTTATTTTACTATTTCCCCAATGTATTTCTCACTTGTGTTCTGTTAGATCAAACAACCTATCCCAAGAAGCTGAAGCTATGAACATATCTAATATTTTTTTATTACAGTTGTATAATTCCTTCTTCATTTAGACCAGTGCCAGTGAAAAGTCAGAATAAGCGTGTAGATTTCAGTGAAAGTTGTTCTGTTTCCTTCACCCTGAAAATGAAGTGGGCCTCCAGCTTCTAGAGTCAGACCTTCAGGAAACCTAGACTTTACTACACTTTAATTGTCTAGATCTAACTGAGCTGTGGTTATAATCTAGTATTTAACAGCATTTCACACTTCTCCTGTCATCTGGATTACATAACAATGTGCTGATTTTATAAACAGCAACTGCTCATTTTTGTGGTCGAGTTTTACTGGATACACAAGAAAAAGATCTAACTAAATAAATCTGGGGACAGGAAAATTGAATGCAGAGGAAGGGCAGGCATTCCTAGGCACATGCAAAACCAAACGTGCCAGGATTTACAGATGCAGTGCCACCACGCAAGGCCTCCACATATACTTCCAGCCAAGAGATCATAAGAACTCACTTTCGTGTAGTTTTTGAAAGTGCTTTTGCTTAGCATATGCTCTTAAAAATCCTGCAAATGCCACTTACACTATTAAGTGCACAGGGCAGAGGGTATTTTACTATTCGTTTGCAGAAGGTAAGGAATGCCAGAAAGTGTTAAAAATCAAGAGAGTCTGCATGTATAAATACAAATTTTGAAAGTGTAGGAAAACTACTGAGGTAGACCCTCAAACAGCGTAAATCCAATGGCTCTGCCAGCTTCAGCAAAACTCTGTCATCCTGGACTAATTTGGGCTGTGCTTTGGTAAATACCTCCAGACCAGACACCTGTATCTGTGCTTGACTCGAGCTCTGCTGAAACAACTTTCTCTGAGTCATTGTCTAAAGTGCAATTGTTACTTTTACAGGAGCAGCATGGATACTCAGGGAGACTTTTCCTGTAATACTTCATACTGTACCAAAGGACTTTGTATGTCATTGTACTATGAAAACAGTAGGAGATACCTCTGTTGAATATAGACCAACTGAAAAGATGCTAGAGAACATTTATAAACTGAAGTCATACCAAGAAGTTCTGAACTACCACTATTTTGCAGGTTTTTTGACAGCCACGTGAACATAAATATCATGGATTGAAAACAACATTTGTAGTGTGTACTAAAGATATCTTTCATCCAAGTGGGCTAATCCTCTCAGCCTGAAGAAAGTTGAGCAAGTCCAAGTGTAAAGTCCTGCCTCCGTGACAGGGCAACTCCCAGTATCAGTGCAGGCTGGGCGATAAAGGAATTCAGAGCAGCTCTGCAGAAGGGAATAGGAACAGCCATTTCCTCATTAATTTCCATGTAAACTGGCGCGTGGCATGTCATGCACCACAACAGACAAGTCAAGAGGTTTGCATACCCTAAAGTAAGAAAAAAAAATTTATATTGACCAGTTCCCCCAAATGAGGATACCTATAATTTAGGTATTCACAGGTGAGAAAAATCAACTTGGAATCCTTTATAGTCAGTAAAAAGCCCATCACTGAAATGTATGAAGCTATCTCAGTTTAAATAGGGGGTGCTGTCAGGTCAAATAAATGCCAATCAACTTCCATTGGCTGATATTGATCACAGCTTAATGAGCTTTAACAGGACCCATGCTCTAGACACTTAAGCAAACTATGTTTACTAAATAGATACTAACATACTAAAGGACACTTTAAATTCATGAATCTTAGTCTGAAAAAAAGCCCTTTTTTTTGCCCATATTCTCGGAGTTCTGACAAGTGTGAAATTGAGGTGAAGTTTCTGCAATGTATTACTGCAGCAATAAGTAGTGCAGTGATTTTGGCTCCACCTTGGCTGACATTTCTCACTGTTCCACTTCCATACCAGGATGCAACTTTAGGGATAAACCACGTTAACTGTTCATTCCCTTCCCTCATTCACAGCAGCAGTTTCGTCCTGATTCGCATTGTAAAACTTAAAGTCACCAATTTAGTTGGAAGTGTTGACAAAAATAATCTTAAACAATTTTACTGCTTGTTTGTCTCCTTTTTTCTTTTTTTTTTTCTTTTTTTCCCCCAGAAGCACAGTGGTGCTGCAAAGATGTCTCATTACAGGTTTAAGAATGGATGTTTCAGAGCTCACACTGCACTGAACCACTTATAGTAGGACTCTGTCCTTCCATGTGGGAAAGACATCATCCAAGTCAGATCACTCCTTTCTGGGCCAGGAACTTATAAATGCTCGGTAGCTCAGTGACACAGTAAGTCACGCACAGATCTTTTCCCCTTTTTGGATGCTGTTTATCTGTAGAGTCAGAGCTAAGCTGTTGCAGCCGGAACAAAATTCTTGAACTTTGTGTAGAGTTCACATTTGAGGCTTTCCCCCTACTATTGTGTTTGTGACTCATTGCCAGACAACATGGAAATGTTAAGTAATCTCAGGAAATCTGGTTGGAAATGTGTTGCTAGAAGAATTTTCAACAGGGTGAGGGGGGGATATTTCAGCAGATGTTTTTATTTTTTTAACAATACATAGCTGAGTTTATGGAAAACACACAAGTCTATGATAAATAGTCTATGATAAATATACTCAAGAGTCTTCCACTTGTTGTCAATATATTTCTTTTTGTTCCAGTTGTCTGCAGCTTCTTATACTTAAAACCCATCTTCTTTTGTTGCCAAAATTTTGGGGTATGAGAGAAAGTTCCACCTTGTTACAGTAATTCAAAAACACCTGTCATCATATTTTTTTGTATGGCAGTTACACTGGAACTAATCCCCACATAATCTTCTTAATATGAGATACTATGGGCTTACTCTACAGATAGGGGTTTTGTATTTCATGTCCACTAGCTTTAGAACTTAGTTTTACTTCTGATATTTCCATAGTATATCTAAATGTGTCTTTCATCAATTTTAGGAAAGAAAAATAAACACTAGACTTTCTCTTTTTTTCCTTTTAAATAACAATTATTCTCACCAAGTGATTATGACTAGTCTTCCCTTTGGCCCAGTTGAACAGCAGCCTTTGTTAGCAGCATGGTGCTACCCACTTGTTCTTAACGATGAGATGGATAGCTATTCATCTGCAAATGTTCATATTTAGTCTGTCTCAAGGATGGAGAAAAATACTTGAACACAGTGATTTTAAGCATGGGTCCATATCTTGTTGATATGGAACCAGAAAACTTCAGTGTTATATGCAAACAAGTAAACAATAGGATAATAAAGTTTAATTTAGGAAAAAATTTCCAATATGTCATTTGATTTTTCCATGCTATTAACGTATCTTTATCACATCAGTAATTAAACTTGCTTATTCAAAATCCTTTTGCCTTCCTTCCTGATTGTAAATCATCAGCCATTTGAATTCTCATAGACATTTTATTTCATCATGAGTTGATCTCATTTTTATCTTTGCTTCATGATGCTTTGCTATTTTAATCTCTTTTTAAATATTTAGACATATTTGATTACCCCACTTTTTAATTAATTGTAGGTCATGAATACTTCCTATCTGTACAGAGTTTGTATACAGAAGGCTAGCTGGTTTAGAGGTATGTTCGTATTTTAGAGTGTATGTAATGCATTAAATCCAACCCTTTGGTTTAAAGAGCAATAAGGTGGTAACATCATGTAATCATTGGTTAGGAAATGCCATTACTGGGGATGAATATACAACTTCATTTATACCTTGTGTGCACATGTTATCAAATACCCTTTAATTACAGAATGACAGATTTTTTTTCATGTGCCCTCTTTACTATGCAAAAGCAATTACACTCGTTGAATCTACTTCTTGCATTTTTACCTTCCAACCTCACTAATCAGAATCTGCTTTCATGCTTGTTTAGCTAACAGTCTTCCAACACTGCTCCAAATATAGCTGCTCTGGCTTTTATCTAATTTCTTCACAGACATTGGAACGCTATTAATTTTGTGATGCCTTTTAGATGGAATATCCCAAGCTGTGGATTGAGATCTTTTGAACACATAGATTAAACACAAAATGAAACAATATCGCAAACTATACTGCTGTTTGAAGAAGTTGCTATTCTTCTGCAGGTAGAAAAAGTGACAATAGTCATTGTGATTTGTCGGCCTCCTGGTACCCAGATAATTTTTTATGAAACCATCTCTCCCAGTCCCTGAAAACCAGCTTCAATTTTAGATCTTTCCAGGAGTATTGGTTTCATTCAAATCACACACCTGCAGTCCGGACGTGCATCTCCGTCTCCAAACTGAGGTGACGCAGCAGAAAACATCAGCTTACAACACCTTCTTCAGCTTCTCATCTGTTTTTCCACAAAAGCAAGGCTCAAGTTGTAGGCCAAAAGATAGCTGTGAGGTACTCAAAGCAGACTTCTCCCCTGGACAGTAAAGTAAGGGAGTCTGGATCAAAACATTGGGCTACTCATCATTTCAGCCTTCTTTCCTGACAGTCTTACTCTTTACAACCTCTTAATGAGCCCTATTGATCCTTCGTGTAAATTTCATGACTAATCACCTCATTTATTCCTAAGGTATCCTGGGTGATTTACCTACCAGAAAACAGTACTACAAGTTTCTTTCCAGCTGGGAACAGTGGTGACACATTGCAGTACTTCATGTTCAATAAGAACAGTAAGAAAATGGGGAGAAATATCCAAAGTCATGGAAAGAAAGCAAAAAATTAATTAGCCAAATTCAGTCACTGCCTGTGTTGTTTTGGTACATCTGGAGACATTTTTTGTGCCAGTACTTTGCCATCTTTTCTCTATTGGTCTGTTTTTTATCCCAACCAAGGCTGAAGGAAGATACCCTCTCATCACATCACCAGGATTTGGGTATCTGACAGTAAGAGGGAGAATTACACACAAAGGAGTCTGGAGAGAAGTTGTGGGAAGAGATGTATTCAGCTAGTGCTGTGCCAGCTTAGCATGAGCTCCATGAGGAGAGAGGATTTGGAAGGTCACCCACCCAAAATAAAATTCAGAGCAACTGTTAACTAATATTTTTCATTTATTTATATTTTAGCTACTTATGCTGGAATTTCCAACATGACAGCAACAAGAGATCTATCACTAACAAAGCTCACAAACTGCCAAATTTGAAACATTTACTTCAAAATATGGTTTCCATAAAACACGGTTCAATAGGGACAAAACTGCATATTTTTTGCCCCTAATATTTTCATGAAAATAACTGAACCATTTTTTCCTGGAACTTTTAAGTAAATCCTTCTCAGGCATATTCACAAGAATCTCCCAAAAGAGAGAATTGTCCAGAAACTTAAGTAAAATTGCTTACCATTGGTGAAGCTAAAATACTGAAATCAGAGACATACAGTATGAAATGTCAGACAAACATGATTATATATTTTCAAGGAACAAGTCCTCTAGAGCCCATGAAATTCATATAACATACATTGTTGAATCCATACACATATACACTTATACATTAACTTAAAAGGTTGGGCTTCAATTGACCACTTTGTTCCATGTTTTCCGAGTTACAAGATGCAGAAAACAGAGGTTTCAGCATTGTACAGAATGCTGCAGATGGATGCTTCCTGTGGACATGTATGTGGCTTTCATTCATTTTACAGTGATGCTGCGTGGGAAGGGAATGCTTGCTGGTGGCATTTTTTGAAACCTACTGCTTCCCTGAAGGGGCAACTCATAGTTATGAATGTCCTTTCAACAAATTGCCACAAAAATCACCCTAACTTCTGCAAATATGTAAGTAGCCACTCTTGAGCACATTTTACAGAAGCTTTGATGCTTTAAGCTTATATTTTTCACTGAAATTATAACCTCAGCAACATTTTGGACCTTTTCTCTAAAATAAATATCACTTAGCACCCTTCTCAACTTCAGATATTGAAAATAATGAGATTTTGAGCTGGGAATGGCCCTACCACTTCTAATGTATAGCTCACCAAGCACCATATACGAACTTAATTCAACATTTATGTGTGTGGACCATGCTCATGGAAGCCCTGGCTATTCATCAAGTTTCTTGTTCTTTATTTTATAGCTGAATAAACATTCAGAGACCTCTGCTGATCTTGCAGGACTTCATGATTGTATGTAACCAATATTTTTATCTTCCTTCTCATTAGCTGCACTAGACAGACTTCAGCCCTCATCATTAACCAAACTAATAAATTTGTAAGACAGCAATGTCTTAAGGTTTTTCATGGTTTGGTTTCTTTTCTTTGTAGCATATTTTAAATTGAGCTATTTACTCTGATGGTGAAGTCCAATCCATTGGTGATTTAGAGCTATAACAAAATGCAGATGAGCCTCTGTGGAGATATTTGATGACATTATGCAAATGTAATCAATGGGCTTAATAAAGCATAACAATAACAAAATACTGTTCATATTATATATAAGTGCACATGGATATATCTATGTGCTTCCTACCTAATTACTGTAACTGTGCCTATTTATACTACTGATCTTCCAGCTCTCTATAGGCCATTTCCATAATGTCTGTTTATACAGCCTTATTGAATCCATAACATTTAACTAATTGATTAGGATCTTAAGACAGAAGATCATGAATCTTCTGGGAGGAAGCAAAAAAATTAAATTAGAGGAACTCAAAATTTTCAAATATTGCTATCCAAAACTTTCAAGTATTTCTTTAAAAAGGAAATATTTCAAAAAATTTTGGTGACATTCTGTCTTTATTTTGACTTCACTAGAGGAAGATGAGTTCATAGTCTTCAAAAAGAGAGAGTAAAAATGAAAAAAATCTTGTTGGGGTTTCTTGTTGTCAGACTGTGACGGTAACTCTCTAATGTAAAATTTCTACAATTATGGGAGGGAGGTGTATTATGGTAGTTCAATGTCTGGATACATGAGGGGAAAAAAAACAGTGGAGGAAGCTGTGATAGACCAGTGCTTTTCCAACTTCCAGATAACTGTAATCTGTGCAGAATTCTGGGGGAGTATGCAGATGTTAAATTATTTATGTGTAAATCCTGATCTCAACTAGACCTCTCAACAGGACCACAGGAAAAATTCTGGTCCTTTGTGCTCCATGCTTTGAACTACATAGGCCTCAGTGTCATGTAGTATGTCATTTCATGTTACTGCTTGGATTTCTGTTGGAGGTGATTAATAAGTTGGGGTTCAGTGTGATGATAATTAGAAAATTACATTATATGTACTATATTCTGACAATAACAGCATTTCTCAAAAGAAATGGTATAATATGATTTCAGTCATGAAGGTTGTAAAAGGATGGCAGCCACATAGTATTATTCCTGGGAGAGAAATGGAAGAAAGCTAGTCCAGTGATTAAGGCAGAAACAGGAGAACAAAGCTGGCTAGAAATTTAAAAGTGTATTTTGAAAACTGCTGCTATTTCAGGATGCACTTTTTATAATATACTGTAGGGAAAACCAAAATCACTCCATCATTAGTTATTAGTTATGATGACTTTCATCAGGACATCCCTTCAGATGCAAAAACTCATGGGGATCTCCCTGTGAATGAATTAACATAGAAAGTCTCCAAGTGCAGGTGTTCAATGGGGCTGTGCAGTCTGTGTCACCCCAATCTAATCAAAATCTATTGCTCAAAATAGAACAAGTTCTAAAAGAGGGGATGGTGCCCTAGCCCACTTGCTAGGATGCTCAGGTGGAAAGTGGGAACTCAAAGTTCACTTTTCTATTCTGAAAAAGCCATACAAGTTATCCAGGATGCCTTATGTCTCACTTCAAACAAAAACTGCATCTTGACAAATTTTTTAAAATTGGCACATGCCCAGATCTTTGTTTTGGGGATATCTGCGTTCAAATGCAGTCTCTTCTTTTTCTGTAGACATTTTATATAGATAGTGAAAAGAGATAGTAGTTGTCAGCTTGGATTAAAATTTAGCTGGGCTGAGTAGTGTTCTGGAGATAATGATCTCTTTCTGATAGCTATCTAGCGAAACAATGTTGACTAGACTTGTATCTTAGTCGTCTCATTTAGGTGTTTATTGTTCTCATCTATGAGTTTCATCTCTCATTTTAAAATGTGTAATTCTCCCTCTCCCTGATATGGAAGCTATAAACAATCAGTGTAAAAGTGATCAAAAACCACTTGATAGATGTAGTTGTTTCTTTATTGGCATTAGAGTAGAGGAGCTATTAATGTGGGCAACACAGGCAAAATGAACAATGCCAGTTATTTTTACACAGGATATGGGAGGGGAAAGGGAAATGGGAGAAGAATTCAGAGCCACAAAATTCACAGATTTCTAATAAAATGGAAGAGAGTGCACTGAAAAGGAGACAAGCTGAACTGGAAAGAGGAAATGAGATGAGGAGTAGACATGGGACAGTACACTTAGTCTGATAAAAGACAAGAAGAAAACTGTATTATTCTGTTTCAGTATCACTTGACTTCAAGTGCCATTAGGAATGTAAACAAAGGGAAATGTTAACTAAATTTCCATCCCTTTCTTCCAACCTCTTCAGAAAGTATTTGGGTCAAATTTCAGACAAATAACTGGAGGGACTTTTTCTTTACCCAAGTGAGTTTCTTATTCATTGCACGAGTGTGAATTCATGAACGTAGCTATGTTGTACATAAATTAATCCTTTTTTTTTTTTTTTTTTTCCTCTTTGAGCTTAATTATCATCTTATCAGCAACTTGGAACTTGACATAAATCTCAAGGTAGAAACTGCTTGAGGAGAAGTTTCACCCAGTGATTATTCTTTCTTTAAAAAAGGGAAAAAAATAAAAAAAGAGAGAGAGAAGAGAAAGCCATATAAGACTTTGAAACAGCTGGGGTCAAAGGAATTGTGCTTTCTTCTAATTGTCCCAATAAATTTTAAAGATGTTATTACTCTGCAGTGATTAAGAAATGGTAGAAAGAGATGCAATGCTATAACATCAAGGCCATTAAGCTTAATAGTCCTTAACTGATCGTCACCCCTTCCCAACAAAAACAGACACGCTGTTCTCTGCTTTCCCATCCCACCTCCATTACCCTTCCCCCCTCACTCAAAGGCTCCTAAAAGCACCTCCAACCAAGCCAAGGGGAATTTATACTTCCTGCAATAAAATCCAAAGAACAGAACAGCTGGCAGCTGAACTTAAGATTGCTAAAACAAACACTGTGACATTGATGTGGGGAGGGATTTAGTCATTATTACAACATGGCGTGGCTGGTTCTGCAGGGAAAAGATGCAAGCAGAGTTTTGGGTTTTTTCACTGTATGCAAATAGAAGACTTTTAAAAAACACAGTCAAACAACAAAAGCAGTACTATTTGCTCTAGAAATTCCTGGGGGGAGGAAAACTTTGGACAAAATTCAAAATGTTGGCTCCATAAAATTTAGATTTGAACAACTGAAATTACATGAATAACGTTCCATTGAGATGCTGTTGTAAATAGGCCAGGCAGGATCATTATTAATTCAGCTACTCTGACATGTACAAAATATGCAGATGAATACTTCATATCATAACAGTCCTATACATATCATACTCAACTTCTCCAGTTTATTTAGTCCAGTTTCCTTTGACAACTGTTAGCATTCCTCCAGAAACAACCCAACTTGAAGTCTTCATCAGATGCCCCTTTCTATACAAATTGGGTGAGTGATGCAGTAATAATAATTAATCAAAGGTTGGATAGATGACAGTGGGTGATGGATTTATAACAATAGCAAGTGGATTGATTCTCCAGCATTATATGCTTTTTTGGTTATTATTTCACAGCAAAATATGTTACACTGAAGACCCCAATGTGAGTGTCCCCATTTCCATAAGGTTCAAGGACAACACTTAAGTTATTTAACTACCCTGTTAAATTTGGAATTACCAAATTGTTAAGAGAAATAAATTCCTAACTGCCATATCTCCCCACTGAGGTTAGGCACCTAAATTAGTGGTCTTTAAATTAGATACATAACTACAGTCACACTTTCTAAACATCTCTGTATCGAGAGCACTGACTGACTGCTCTTGACTTTTTCACAAATCTTGTACCTTCCATTGATGTCTTCAAAATCCAATGATGTTTTTGTCCACAGGATCCCATTATAATGAGCACTGTAGTTTTAAATACTGTATAGGGTTAAATAAATAACCTAAGTTTTTGTTATTTGCACTTGTTATTCTTTTATTCTGTGTGAAAAGTGACATTACCTGGCATAATTGGCACAAAGTTGAAGCTATTTTTCTGGATGAAATTAAAAGCTTGAGGTGATATTGCAAGATTGCACATGCTGAAAAATGCTACAGTAATAACACAGAAAATTACCAGTCATCCAAAAAGGTATGGGACAGAAATAAAAAGAGAGAGAGCGTTTCCTTGTTCCACTCTTGGGAAAATGGGTTCAGGTTTAGGTTAATCAAGGATTTGCTCAGAAGTGTCAACATCTCCACTGAAGAGAGATAAAAAGCATAAGAAATACAGGTTTCCATTGTTTGAAATGCATAAAATAGATAAATAAAGAAGTAACAATATAAAGTTTGGGGTTTTTTTTCGCCTAGGGTGAATTTGTTCACACCTGTCTCTACCTAATCAGTTCTCATTTCAAGGGAAAGGAAATGTTCTGCTTCAGATTCCAGCTATAACAATCTGCCTCTTTGCCGTCATCTTCAACTAACAATACTGCAACCATGTCATTGCACATTACACAGCCGTCTTCCTAGTAGATATAGTAGAGGGCAAAGATAGACTAATCTCCCAACTACGCAAGAAAGGGGTGGTGAAACACAGGTTTGTACCCCAGGGAAAAAAAATAACACCTCTGCTTCCTAGATGGGTGGTGAATCAGCAGTCCCCACAACTCCAGATGCTGCTTCTGACACCAGATGGTTCCTTGGTGGTTTTCACCTTTTCCGAACAGGTGTGAAAAATGTGTTTGATGATGAATTGCTCTGGGTTTCATGGTTGAGTTTTCAGTTAAAGAAGAGAAAACCATTGGTGTTTTTTCACCTGAGAAGTTTAGTCAGGGACGTAGATATAAGCCAACCATTAACCACACTATCTTTCAGGTTCATTGTTCAAAATAGCTTTCTAAGTTTCCAAACAAATATATGAGGCTGAAGCAAGGTCCTTAAAAGAACAATTCTTGATCATATTTTAATTTATATGTAGCTGAATACAATAGAGTCCTGGAAGTGTCCACATTGAGAATGATACTTCCCGTCATAGATTCTTCTGCTTGTATATTTGAATCTGAAGCTTATTTTCTGGTTTAGCTTAAGTGTGAGCTTTAAGTTGGGCATTAGTTTCAATGGTGCAAGATGTATGTTAGATGCTGCCTTATAGGTATGACTTGATTTCTGAAGAGGGATACAGGAGACAAATCCTGAAATGTACAGTTTTATAATTGTCATACAAACTGGACACTTTTTCCTTTATGCGTAAAGTAACTCTGTGATGTAACTACAAAAGAGTAACTACGCTATCTCACATCAAAGGTCAGTTTAGCCCTGTTGTAGATCCCCATGGAAGAGCTAGGGAAAGCATTCAGAGATGCTTTCCCAGAATAGCATCCCAGCTGCCAATAATTTGTAATTCAGTGATATTCTAAACTAGTCTTAGAATTTTTGTACTTAGTAATCCTCAATGGATAATATTTTCATCAACTGGCTCAGTTCCCTTCTGAACCCAGATCCCCCACATCCTGTGGGAAGCAGTCCTTCAGCTTAATAATATGCTCTGTAAAGAATTGTCTCTGGACTTACTTCCTAATACTTTCACGTGACATCCCCGTGTTCTGCAAGATTCATTGAACTGTCACTATTTTGTCACTTTCCCTGTATTGCTTATGATTTTACAGACTTCTATCATTACTATTTATTCTCTGGGCTGAAGACTCATAATCACTTAGCATTTACCTAGCAGGAGCTGTCCATACATTTTATCATCTATTCTCCAGCCTGGTGCTGGATTCTTCACCTAGGATAGGGCAATCCCAGATGTTCAGATAGACTAGAGAATGAGATGCTGGAAAGCAGTGCCACGGAAATGGACCAGGGGTCCTGGTTGATGGCAAGCTGAATTTGAGTCAGCAGTGCCCTGGAAGCCAGGAGGGCCAACTATATTCTGGGGTGCATCAGGCGAAGCACCATCAGCTGATCAAGGGCTCTACTCTGCTCTGGTGTGGCCTCACCTCGAGGCTGTGTGACTTTTGGTCACTGTGATATAAGAAAGATATAAAATGATGAGAAAGTATCCAAAGGAAAGCTAAAAAGATGGTGAGGGTCAGAGGGGAAGCCGTACAAGGAGCTGCTGGGGTCTGTGCAGGGGCTTGTGCAATCTAGAGAAAAGGAGACTGAGGGGAGAACTCATTGCAGTCTACAGCTTCCATGTGAGGGGAAGCAGAGGGGCAGGCATGGTTCTCTTCTCTCCTGTGGTCAGTGGCAGGACCCAGGGGAATGGTATAAAGTTGCATTGAGGGAGATTAGCTTGGATTATAGGAAAAAGTTCTTCATACAGATGGTGTTTGAGCATTGGAACAGGGTCCCAAGAGGAGAGGTCACAGCACCAAGCCTGCCAGAGTTCAAGAAGCATTTTGACAATGCTCTCAGGTGCATGGTGTGATTCTTATGGGGATCCTGTGCAGGACAAAGAGTTGGACTCAATGATTCCTATAGGTCCCTTCCAACCCAGGATATTCTATGATTCTACAACCACTGATTGACTGGATTCTGAAGAATCCTCCTCATGAACACAGAAATAAGGAACATAGTTTCTTAGGTTATAGAATTTCAACAAGGTCATCTTGCTGGAAGTCTCCAGTGACTCTTACATTGCTTAGCATTTGAACTTAGCCTACAAGTTTTCTAAGTCAAAGGCAGTCTCTAATTAAATACTACCCTTCTGGGCTTGAACCAATGAACATTATTTTTAAGACATGTCATAAAATTAAAAATGCAGAGGATACTGATTTTCTGGATAAACTGATTTGAGTTACCTCAGCATAAATTTGTTAGTAGGAAAGTTAATGTTTTATCTTTTAAAATATCTTCCTTTTTTATACACAGAAACTTGTTAATGGATGTTGTGTACTTCAGTGGAGATCGTCTCGTCATTAATACAGCAGCCTCCAGGGAACCAGAGATGCCACACAGGTAGTTTTGTGTAACAGGAGAAATGTAAAATGTGAGGCTAAACTCTTGTGAATAGTCCAGTCACATGAATTGGTTTCTCTTCTATGTGCTCAATTACAGCCCTCACAAGACAGTTAAGCAGGGTCTTGAGGTATGGCTGATTATGGTGAGAAAGGAAGGAAAATACCTTTGGGAATTGCAATCCTGTACAACCAGGAATCACTGTACTAGCATCAAACTAGGAACTCTTTTATCTGCATGTATTTTCAGTTACATGGTTTTATTATTCTTTATCTTTGAGGGGTAATCAACGGCTGCATTTTTTTCCCTGAACAATATTTCTCTTCATCAGTTTTAAACCAGGGTCTATGGAAGATAATTAACATTGATTTTAGTGAATTTGAGTCTGAGGTCAACTATCTGTCTATCCTATCTGCTGCTCCTGTGCTGAGGTGGAAATCTTGTTAATCTTATGTACATGTGAGCAGGGCAAAGCATGGCTGGAGAAGAGGCTAATCTGAGGTCAGTAACGGCTATAACCACTTCAGTTTCATTCAATGTAGCCTGAGTACTAGTGCCCATCCTTGGTTTGCAATATGATCCACATGATAGCAGTTGTTAAATTTTCAGTGTATATGAGGTGAGAAATAATTTAACCTGGAACATCTGACTTTGCCAACCATAGGTCCCAAATACTAGTTTAATGACACTCTTTCAGAGGCCAAATTAGAGACCTGTTCCAAAGCTAACTGGCAGACTTAACTCAGGGTCCTTGTGTTCTCCTACGTCCACCCAGCAGCCATGATGTTTGGGCTGATGTGCGTTCCAAGGGCTGGCAATAGAGTAGCTGCAATTATGATGGCATATTTACCACTAAAACAGATTTCTTTGTCTTCTCTGTGGGAACTGGTTCACAGGCCAGAGCTAACCCCTAGGATGCTGGCATTTCAGATTGAGACCTTTGTAAAAACTCCAGTTAAATAAGTGCTGATATGTAGCTGTGGTGGTTTAATCCACCTTTTAGCGTTCAGGGGGCAGGCTCAATAAAAGTGACGGAAAACTGAATAGAATGTTCAGCAGGTGAACAATTTATTACAAGGAATTTGAATTAGAGAGGTAGGGGTAACCCACCGAAGACCCTAGAATTACATTGAGGGACCCCCAACACACAAGGAAAAAAAACACACAAAAAGGGAAAAAAAAAAGAAAAAAAAA
>VXBA01002089.1:454157-556938 GCA_013399895.1 Serilophus lunatus | reverse complement strand
CAGGTAAGTGGAGTTACTTACATTCTTCCCCCTCCCAAAATCTAAGAATGCTCCCAAGCCCCATGCCCCCCTTTGACCCCCCCCCCAATCCCAGCCCCCTCAAACCAGTACAAGTGAATTAAAAACTCTGACCTTCAGTTGCTTACTGGTTTTGACACAAAGACTAGAAAATTTGTGAGGACTTTTAATGAATGAGAAGATGCAAAATAGCCCCTTCTGATCAGAAACTAAAGCACTGGGAAACAAACCTTTTTTACTTTAAATCTCCAGTTTCTTACCTGCTGGGAAGGAAGAAATATTCTAAATTTTTCCCTGGTTAAGTGCTGCAGCAGAAGGGGAACATCCTGACCAAATGACAGGAGAGTCCTGCATTTGACATTTATGAGATGGAGGCAGTATTACCAGATGTTCATAAAAGTGCAGCTTCCAAACTGAATTTCAAGAAGGAAAATACCTCATTTCATTTGGTTTTCTTTTTCCCCTATTGACTTGGCTAGAGCAGAATCTACCAAGAGAATAATCCCATACTGCTGGGAGCTGGAGTTCAGCAGCTAAGTGGGCTTTTCCATTTCTGACTGCAGTTAATCCTTAGGTTTTATGTGCAAGCTGTGGATGGATGTATCTTCACACATGACCTATGTACAATGCCATCTTACCCCAGTGCAGCGTATAGTCAGATCTCACTTGGAGAAAATCAGCTCTGATACCAGATCAGGTCAGTACAATATTTTTCTTGCCCTTTTCCTGTAATCCAAAGTGAAACACTTAGAGGGATTGGACTGTCTCTAGTGTTTCCCTAGTACCTATATCTGCATATTCTTCCTGTTTGGGCAGTACCTTGGAAACACCTGTGCTCCTTGAGCTTCGTGTAAGGAGCAAAGACATTTTCAACTTCTGGATCCTACTCCAGAGACATGACTCCTAAATGTCAAATATTGCATCATATTATTTCTAGACTCCTAACCTTCTTTTCAAATCTGACCTTAAGCTACTCTGAGATCTAAACAGTGGTCTTATTTAGCACCAAGACAAATGGCCTCAGTCTTTTTTCCCCCCTGATGTACATGGGATCTATTAAAGCACTTGGCATGATTTTACATCACATGGAAGCAAGGAAACAATTTCACTAATGCAACTCCACACCCTTAGAAGCTAAAGCAGACACGCACACAGGTCTTGCCATTTCCCGTGTTTTTGTCTCCCTCACATGGAGGAATGATCCCATGGGGCTCTTCTGTTGAGTGTTGAACAACACATACAGCCTTGCCATGACTAGCTGCACTGAGACAACTATCATCCCTCATTCATTTATTATAGCCCATTGCAATTAAGCATGTGTGCATATACACATGTATGAAACACTGTGCTTGAAAACATCTTCCTTTGTGTATTGCTAGTCCCTAGGCCATAGGATTTAAACTATCTCTTCTGACTCTTTAAACAGACACTCTTCCCTGTCATTTTTTCTAACAGCTGTGGGCCACATCCTGCCAGCTGTTTGGTAGATGTCTGGATCAGCTGTTAGGTCTGCTTGTCAGCTGGAGCTGGAATGGGGCCTCTTGGCTCAGCTACAAATGTCCTACGTATCTTGGTGAGAGTTACTCCTAAACAAGCCTCGCATTAGCTCACAAGATAAAGGAATGAGTTTTGAAGTGAATTAATCATATCTGTGGGAAAACAAGAAAAGGAAAAGAATCCCCAAGATGATGAAAGTGAGTTTGGGTTGTGTGTTATGTGTCACCACAGATGTATTTCTTACATCTGTTCCACAAATGTTATGTACTTCAGGTAGGAACCCTGGTTTGTCAAAGTCTAGCAAAACAAGGTTGGTGGAGATTTAGCATTGAATTTTCAAATCCAGTGAAATAGGACGGGTAACAAAACCCCTAAATGTGTTAAATCACCTGGAGTTTATTACATCCAGTCTTTGGAAACCAGGTTTGCGAACTAGTCATTGAAGAATGAGTCTGTGTGAATGGGGAAGAAAACCAGCTGAGGCAGAAGACAAAATGGAACCCTTCCAACATTCACCTGTTGAAGAGTATAAAATCCAGGCCAGAGTTGTAATTAGTGAGAGCACAAGTGAAGCAGATCGGCTGCATGCTCCCCACAATACTGAGGGAGACTATCACTGTGGAAATCACCAGGTACCGCAAAACAGCATGTCATTACACAGGTAGCCTGGAAAACCAGAATGGAGTGCAAGCCAGAATGGTAGTGGGTTTATGACGGCAGTTCAAATCTCAGCATTCTTAATAACTTGTTAATTTGACAATATATCCACTAAATGTGCATATTCTACACCTTCCAACTGACTCTCAAGGCCTTCCCAGGTGTCTAAAGCATAAGCTCTCATTTTTCCAGCTGTCAAAACTTGTAACTTTACCTCTGACAGTTCCCTTGATGGAGTTTAAAATATGTCAGTGCAGAATTCTGTGGCATGTTGGAAAATAGTAATGCAAATGGACTGGAAAACCCATGTTGAATTCAATATGAACCCCAGAAACCAAGGACTGACTCCCTCAAATTCAAATTATTCGTCTGTATGTCATCATTTTTTTCACATCCATTGCAAGAAGGAGATGGAATTAGTCACTGTCCCCCATCTAAGAACTAGAAGATGCTCTTCAGATTACAGGCCCTTCCATATACACAGGAGAACAGCTTCTGATCAGACATGACAGCATTCAATCATCTCTAGTCTGTGGGTTTCCTGAGAGAAAACTGAGAGCTGGGGGCTCCTAGCTCTGCCCTGCAGCAAGTTACTTCGGGAGAGAATAGAGCTGGGGATAAGTGAGCCTGGAGACAGTAGATTGGGGATTCTTCTTCAATTTTCCCTTTTCACTCTTCAAAAAGTACGTGCATTTGCTCTGCCTATGCCAACATAATCCACCACTGAGAGCACCAGCAGTGCAGCCTCATTTGTGTGCACACATGCATCTGAGAGCTGCTGGCTGCTACTCATCCATGTCATTCATGATGGTGTTACCCACACCAATGGCATGGATCAGTCATCAGCATGCCAGCTTGTTCTTTTCCCTCTGTCTTCCCTGCACAATGCAGATGTGACATGAGGCCCCTTTCTGCCAGGGGCAGTTTTCTGCATGGACAAAGTAGGGTGGAGTATGTGTCTTTACAGCAGAACAGAGATGAGATGGGTGGTTAGCAAAAGGAAAAATAGGAGGGAAAAGAAATTTCTCTGCTCTCTCAATTTATGATTGTTTTGTTATTGTGGTGGTAGTGGTGGTTGCTGATGTCTGTCTCTGTGTCCAAATTCTTCTAAGCAAGGCTTATTTTACCCTCACTGCTTGTGCAGTGTTTAAGACTGCAGCCCCACTATGCAATCATAACAATAGTTATGATAGTGGGATTAAATGTGAAGCTTTAATATGCTCCATATCAAACAATACTGTGTCCATGCAGAAATCACCAGTGAATACATATACAGAAAGACGCATATGCACTTGGTAAGATTTATCTGAGCATGAAGGGACCTACAGAGAACTGACTTGGAGCAAGCAGGATAGCAGCAAAGCCCACGCATGTGGTCAGCAGTAAAACAAAGAGGCTCTGGGAGCCGAACAAAGCCCATTGTTTCTTTTCCACCATTTTTTTTTTATTTTATGTTTGTTTCTAGAAGCAGACACACAAATGTGTGAGGGCCTTTGCAACCTCAGTCATGCCATAGACAAAGCAATTGGATAGAGATGAAGGGAAGGATAATGCCTCACAAGCAAGTCCAGGGGCAAATCTTCACTTCCCAGTAGGAAAAGTTTTAAATCTAGAGGTTATATACCTATATGTGTGTGGGTGCACATGTGAAAAAGAGATCTTTCAGGTGCTTTCCTTTATGTGACCATGAACTCTACCCAAGAATATGCTGGATTAGAGCCAGATGAGTGAAAGAACATAATGAGGAAACTTGCAGAGCATGATGCTTTTAATCCTGGCAAACTTTTCATTGTTCTGATTTTCTCAGCTATGAGTCCTTCCAGCTAGCACTTACCGTCTGCTCACAAAATGAGCTTTCCCCAGTTCTTCAAAAGACCAAACCTCTCTTCCACCACTAGAGCCTAACTTTGATCTTGGAGCTCTGCAAGACAGTTACTCAGACAAAAGTGTATTCAGAGATGTCCACACCTGTTCATGCCTTACAATTCCACATCTGGTTATTTCATACTGCATCAGCTGTATTCCTCCTTCTTTTACTGCCTCCTTCTCTCAGACCTGGCACTCCCAGCTCCTCTATGTGCAGAGCACAGCTGAACCAGTGATATTGTGACTGTCTGATTGTAATGCCCAAACAGCACCGCTCTTTCTCCCCCTACTTATTAGCACTGCTTTTCTGCACACTCAGAAGGGATGGCTGCAGTATGCTTTCTCCCCCTCCATTGCCCTCCATGCATATCACCATTCAGGATTTTGAAATTTGGTTGTTGTGATTGGTGTATGTCAGAAATAGACCTCTATAAGCTTGTCAAACTGTGACCAGTGTTCCCACTGCTGTGGTTTTCAGAGATTTTTTTTCTGAGATTACTGAACAGCCTGATAGCATTTCTTTATCAGGCATTTTTTCAGTGTCTGCTGTTACCTTCAAAAACTATACAAAGAGAGATTTCTCCTTTTCTGTTTGCACACAGCCTCCACTCACACATTGTATTATTTTATGTCCATTAGAAGTTGGCAATGGCACACTTTTGGTAAGTGATCATTTATATGACTTCCTATGTAACTCCGGGTACTTCGATAATTAATCCGTGTCAAGTCTATAAAGTCTTTTTTGACACTGATTATTCTTTGAATTGTCATTTTCTGCTACCTCCCTTAGTAAAGCAGTACTTGCCCAGTAAAATTTTCCAAGTTAAAAGAAGCACAAACCCCAGAATGTTTCAAGAAATATTCCCATTTATAGACCTTTGTTGATTTAATGTAACTTTAGATCTAAGTTTTTGCCCACTCTTGTATCTCCACTCCTGTTAGCATGCTGACTTCTGGTGGAAAGATCTGTACTGAGTTTGTTTCTTTGCCACTTCTGAGACTATATTCTCCTAGACTTCAAGAATTACAGTCTTCTCAACAGCTGGTCCTCTGAATGCACTTTCATTCAGACGTGTGTTTTCCCAACTGTTTTGAATCAAAAAACGATGCGTTTTGCAGGAAGTCTTAGGACAATTTTCTGCAATGCTGCTCCAGTGACATGTCATTTAAAAGCAAATAAGGATCAGGATGAACACTGAAAGCACTCTTGCTTCTCCCATTTTGTTAGCAGCTGTAGGAATGAGGTATTCCCTTCATTTTTATATTTTTGCAGCCATTTAATGGATTGTGTTGATGAGACTTATGTGCTACCCTTCGTCAATAAGCCGCCAACAAAATAAAGTTATCTAAATCATATTTCTATACATTCTTCTTTTCACATGATTTGTTCCTAGAAAGAGCTATTCCAGAAGAGTCCACAGAATTACCTTTCTCTTTTACAGGTTTTTAATTTTTTCAAAAAATTAATTTTTGAAAATTTTTTTTTAATTTAATTTTGAAATTAATTTTTTTAAAAATTCCAGAAATTTGACATTTTAAAATTCCTGTTAGCAGCAAAGGAGATAAAAATTCATAAATGAAACCTTTGTGGCTCATATGTGTTTGAAAAAAAGTAATATGGCACTGACAGCAGGTCAGAAATGTGATGACATAAAAAAAATTTTTGCTAACTAGCTTCAGCACAATCTGTATATGTGACTCTGAGAGTTAAAAAAAAAATGCACTTTTGTCCCTCTCAAAAAAATATCAAAATAAAACTAAGCTGAAGGATTTTCACAGATGTTGACTCAAAAAATCCATACCTTGAAAATTATAAAATACACTTATTGGAGTCCCACACTTGAAACATTTTGACAGAAAACACATGAGCAGCTCCTGGAGCTGGGCATATGCTTATCTGTCTCACCAAAGCAGGTCTGTTCAGAGCACTTTTCTTCCCTAGTCAAGGACACAACCTGGTCTCTACCCGTAGGCAATCAAGTCCTGCTCACAGATGACAGAGCAAAGAGCTGCAGACTCCTCTTGACCTACCCTGACAGAAATGTTGGGTAATGGATTCCCACAGGTTTCTTAGAGTAGGTTGGATGCATCATTGGGTTGTGTAGAAACTGGCATACCTCTCCCTGGACAGCGCGGATGGGTAGTGAGGAGAAGCTGGCAGCTCTGGAAGTCTGAGCTAGCATTTGTTATGCCTTTGTTAAAGGAGCTTAACTGCAAGAGGACAATGACAGTAAGGTGACACAGATGTGTAGCTTGTCTTCTGGAGTAAGGTAGGATTTGGTTTTTATCCCTTTTGCAAATGCACACAATGGCGCTGTGGATCAGTTTGTGGAGAAGCAGAATCACTTCCTGGAGATTCCATTGCAATAACAGAAGATATGTTTCAGTGATTGACCAACAAGAAACTGCTTTCCTGCCTGCCATTAATCCTTTAGCACTCGAGAAACTCTTCCTTGTTCATATTTACCTTAACCAAATGCTTATCAATGTGAAAACAACTCCAGAGGCATCAGCCAGTCTCCTGTACATTGTCCTGTGGCTGGGAATGTAAACGCGGACTACAAGGCTTCCAAAAATGCCAAACCTTATAGCTGGGGATCAAAGGGCTCGGGACTCTTCTATTCTTAAAATAGGGAGCACCCTATTCTACAGACATCACACATAGAAAGCAGCCTGAAATCTGGGGAAGGCCTCAGCAGGAAGAGGAGGAAGATTTGCCTTTCCCTCCTCTATAAACTATTGTTACACTTCAGGGATCTTTGATCTTGCTACAAGAGATGGAAGGGAGGCAAGTACTAAAAGGACTCTTTGTTCCTCTTAGTGCTATCTCAGTTCTTCATCTGAGATGGAGCAACAAGTTTAATTCAAAGACAAATTGACTGAACTCCATGTGTGTTCCTAGTCCCAGAATCAAGGATAGTCTCAGACAAGAATAAATTACAAGGCACCGTGGAAAAAAAGGAGTGAAGTTACATTGCTGTTAGCAAAGTTAGAACCTGATTCTCTTAATAGCCTCGTATTGTAATTCCTCCCTAAAACATTGTCTTCAACGCAGACAGATAACAGACAGGATTGCCTTTTTTTCTAGCCAGTATCCTCTGATGTGGTAGGAGTGGCAGTGATGTCAGTGTAATGCTCTGAAGAATAATAAGGAAGGTTTAAAAAAGTACAGTAATATTAAGAAATGCAGTGCTGTGACTACAGCTTGTCCACAGCTCCTTACCCACTGCAGAAACCTGGTGAGGGAGAGGGAGGGGGATTTTGCTGCTTTTTCCAGAGCCCAAAAAGCTACTCATCCAGTGGATGTAGGTAAAGCTGAACAACAAAGTTCCTGTTTCTGTTTGTTCCTGTGTGAATTTTCTAATGTAAGCCAAGATGACCAGATACTGAACCCATCAGCTGCAAAAATTAGTTGCATTTATGTATGCAAGTCTGTGTCCCCTCTTCACACACTTTTGCATCTGGGGCAGAATTTAATGGGGCATTCTATGGCCTTCATGTTGCGGGTCCACTGTACCGAGTACTCACTGTGAGCCAACCTGCAAATAGATGTACAGGGTACAATGGAATTGGAGGACAAAGACAGCGAAGGATCTAGAGGAAGCCATGTGAGGAGCAGCTGAGGCCAATTGAGTTTTGCAGCCTGGAGAAGAGTAGACTGAGGGAAGACCTCATAGTACTCTACAGTTTCCTCATGAGGGGAAGTGGAGAGACAACTACCAATCTCCTCTCTGGTGACCCGTGGATGAAAACTCCGGGGAATGGAGTCAGAGGAGATTTAGGTTAGCTATTACTGAAAAGTTATATTAGCCTAAATATTAGGAAAACACCCTAGAGAGGTGTTTGTCTACACGAACGGGCTCCCAGGGAAGTAGTCACAGCACAAATCCTGAAGAGTTGAAGGAATGTTTGGGCAATGTTATCAGGCACATGAAGTTATTTTTGTGGTGATCTTGTGCAGAGCCAGGAGTTGGACTCAATGCTCCTCGTGAGTCCCACCTCAGGATAGTCTATTATTCTATTCTATGATTCTAGGAGGGTGATGGCTGCTTAGCAAGAGATACTTAGCAGCATTTTATGTATGGTACAAGACTCACACTCCAAACTAGTGTTGTGGCCGTCCAACCTTATGTTACTACTTCACACATGAGTTAAAGATACCCAAATGTATGATGTGCATGTATAAGTTATAAACAGACACAGAAAATAGATTTTTCTTTTGACAACCCTCTCTCATGTCAGAGAAGAAATGCTAGAGAAAGGCAGTCTGGGCATTTGCAACTGTTTGCAGAAATTGTTAGGGAACAATGGTATAATCAGCTCCTGATTTTGCAAGGCACAGAAAATCTCATCTGAACTCCTCAGATTCTTTCATTTTTACTGATTGGTGAGAACACAGAGAACTCAAAACATGGCAAGAAGGACTTGGTATTATTCAGGTCAGCAACTGATATTCCCTATAATTTGGAATGGGATGAATTCTTGACTAAAATGATAAAATAACCCAGGTCAAGCATTTTTTCAGTTCTTACATGGATAAAAGGAATAGTTGCTGGTTTTAACAAACTGATGCTTCATTTTGGAGCTGTGATTTCAGAAAAATATAAATATAAAGGAAGAGTATTCATATCATCAAACTTCAGACATCTTAGTAAGATCCTTAGGAACTTTCAAACTTCAATTGATCACTGCTGTAGCCCAATCTCCTGAATCATAATAAACAAGTGTAAATCCCATCAGGTGTAACTAGCTTTGAATTGAAGGAAATTCTCAACTCACAAAGAGCATAAATGAAACAGTTCCTACTTAGTTACAGATATACTTAAGTAAGGTAAATCTAAGAGCAAATCAATGTTTGCATATTCATCAGAGGCAACTGAGCTTATAATGACAGTTACCAATGTCATAAGTATAGGACCATGCTTATCATTATAGAATCATGAAACGGCTTATGTTGGCGGGAACCTTAAATATCACCTAGTTCCAACTCCTCCCGCTCTGGGGAGGGACACCTTCCACAAGACCAAGCTGCTCAGGGCCCCACCCAACCTGGCCTTGAACATTTCCAGGGATAGGTCATCTGCAACTTGTCTAGGTACTTTATTTATTTATTTATTTCAGTGCCTTACCACCTTCACAGTAGAGAATTTTTTCCTAGTACCTAATTTAAACACATGCTCTTTAAGTTTAAAGCCATTCTCCCTTGTCCTGTCAAGAAAAAGCAACTTATATTGTCAATAATACTTGAGGATGGAGGAGAAAAGCATGACCCATATCAAGAGGCATCACAGTCTTCCATGGAGACAAAATAAAATGTCAGCTATCTCCTACAGATATTCGTAAGAAGTGATTTTGTCAGGACGAGGAGGGATCAGTCTCCCGGTCCCTAGCCACACAGCAGGTGCTGTAACTTGCTGGCATGTAGTTGGAATCACTAGAAGACCTATGGCTAACAGTTGGCACATTTAGAACCTACTATTCCCTTTTCTACTTCTGCTGAACTAGAGCTTTCTGGAACAGTATGAATTAATTCCCAACAGTTGTGGATCCTGCATAATTCATTTATTCATGTGCCTGTAAAAGGCATTAAAATTTAAGAGTCTGAAATAAAAATGAGTGTGATTGCAACTGGTTTTAGATTCCTTCCTATTCTGCTCTACCATTTCATTTTTACTGCCATTTAAATACCACAATGTTTAATTGAAAGGTCTGAATTGCTGATTGCTGTTACAATGCAACTTCTCAGTGAAGAAAATACACCCTTTGTAAATTATTTGGAAATGAAGTGGTAGCTTTGCTATGCACAATCTTAGATACAGATGTAGAAAGTCAGAATTAGAGCTGTGATAGTGCCTATAATTTCTGGCCTAATGAAGATTCATAGGAGTGGTTTTAGTGAGCATACTGTGGGAGCTGTGAAAGCGCTGGCATATATGGGGGCACATTTCACCAGGACTCTCACCGTGCTGGGTCAATTAGCAATTAGCAGGCTTTAGAAATTCTTTCATTTGTTTAATCATAACTCCAGAAATTGTAAATAGCAAATTTCTGAAAAAAAAAATAAAAATAAAAAGACAATTAAACATAAATCAGACGTAAGATTACTTGGGAAAGCTGTACTCTACAGAATTTATGAATCCAGCCAAAGAGCTGCGGTCACACCATGTGAGGGATGCTCTACATATGTAGCAGACCATTATAAGAAACTAGTGTATAAAGTGCTGCATTCAGAGGCAATAAGGTAGCTCTTCCCTAGCAAAAGTAGGAAAAGGGAGGTGAGACCAGCCAAAGGGGCTTATGCTGTCTGGGAAACATCCATGATCAGGTAGCTAAATGGTGAGTTTATAAAGTGTTCTCAATGATTCCCAACACGTTCTTGCTATTAATTTATGTGGAATGGAGCTTTTTGAATTGTTTTTTTACATAATTCTCAATCCAAAACTTTGGCCAACATTCGTAAAAAGAATAGATATCTGAGCTGGGTTCAAAGTTAACTCTGATTAGTCTGTGGTTTTATCACTCCTTCATCTTTGTTAAACTTGTGCCTGGAAAAAAGCGTGAAATGCAATGCATATCAGTTGTTATGCATTTTCTTTTTAAATTTAGAAATATTGGGTTTACCTAAGTACAAACTCGATGGAGGGCATGGGAGGTGATATTTCTTGATATCTCTGGGAAATAAAACTGCAGATACTTTCACATAGCTCTAGTTTCCAGCCACTGTTACGTTTTAATGATATGATCAATAACCATATAGATAGAAGGGACATTTCCTACCACACAAAATACAATAGCTTGAAACGTGAGAAGTGGTTTCTGCAGCCCTTTAACTGGTGGTTAACCTCATCGAATTACTGCACCTGCCAAGGCTGTGAGAACTAAATACAGCTGGTGGCAGCGTCTGGCCAACTGAACCCACCCCTATGTTAATTTGAGCAGATGAAAGCAACCACATGGCAGACTCTGGTGTGACGTGATGAGACTGTGCTTCATCACAAGCTGGAGCGATTGGTCCCAAGGTGCAGAAACCAGAGCAAGGTACTAATTGCTTCTTTCTCCTCCCTGAATCAATCCCTGAAAAATCCACAAAATCAGGGAGTAATTCAGGCTAGAAGGGACCATGTTTAGGAAGCTTCGGGAGGACCAGGAATTAAATTTAACTTCAAGGCCTTTCAGAGCAGTTATCAGGACAAGGAAAGAGAAAGAGCCTTAGGGAATACCTTTTCTAGGCACCCCTTAACCCAGAAGCTTCCATGCCTTGCGTCAAAATGCTTGCCTTCAGCAAGAAGCATGTAAAAGACAGAGCCAGTAAATGCTTCCCTTCTGATACAGAATTTTTCTTGAACATCTTGCAAGATCCCAAGAATATCTTATCTGTCCAACACTGAGCACAAGATGTACAGGAGAGGGATGTGGAGCTATATAGACCTTTATTTTGACCCTTTCAACTTTCACAGAGTCCTCTGAGAGCTCATCATATTTACATTTTTTAAATCTGGAAGAGAAACCTCTTAATGAGTATAAGGAATGAAACCAGCCTGTCCCTCTTCCTCCAGTGCTGCCTAATTTATTTTGTTGTACTTTACTCAGTTTTAAATTGAATGAATGTAAGGTTACTAGATCTCTAAAGTACCCTAACTTCTATAGCAGATGAGGGAATGAAATAATTTCACAGCAACCTATGCTCATAAAACATACAAGCACATGCAAGAACATTTGATGTCATGAGCCACATATTTAGATTTACATGCTTACTCTGTGAGATGTATCATTTTATATATATTCAGATTATGTAAAGATATTAGGCATAAATTATATAGACACAATAGGAGGCAACACTGAAGAATTCAAATTAAGGCAAACAGAATTAGCCATGTGTTTACAGTTCACATGCCTGTTTTTTTTAATATTTCTGAGTCAGAGCAGTCATCCAAGTACAACTTTCTTCTTCTGACATCTAAGGAGAATGCATAACACGGATGTGAATCCTTATTGCCCTTCCTTGCTTTTCTCACACTGAATTCCCTGATCACACTGTTTACAGTTAAAAGGTTACTCAACATTATTTCAATGTCTAACTTTTTATAAACATTGTATTTGTTTTGTCAGAGCAGGAAAATCCTCAGGATTACAACTCAGATTGAAGAGATACAAATCACTGCCATGTACTTACAATGAGACACCTAGTAACAAGGATGTTTTTTCACAGATTGCCACACTCAGGTCAGGAGAACATCTGAATGAGGTATGAAACAGATATGATGACAGCAGACAACCTCTGGAGGTCCCTTCCATGAATCATTCTGTGATTTACAATCTTATTATTTTAGGGGAAAAACAAGTTGCGTGACTAAAGCATGAAAAGCAAAGAATTAAGCTTTTCCTTGCATATCTTTTGCCTCATGTGGCTCCCATTAGTGTCTTCATTTTTTTCTTCAACTTCCTTGGAGAGTAATTTTGTAGGTTTTCTTAACTGGGATTAGTCAGGTAGAGGAGAAGATCTATGAGAAATGGAAGTTTTGTCACAGATTAGATGACATCATGTTTCTCTAAGCTGCTCTGAAGCTGTCAGAATGAGTTAAAGATTTTCCACCTTCAGCAGTCAAGAATAAAGAGAAGGAGAGACCAGTTTTCAGATGTTCATTTCTGCTCTCCATGCCCATCTTTGGAGTAGCATCGGGACCATAAGTGCAGGAAGCAGCACAGGTTCTCTGCATTGTGGATGGTTGTGCCCCTATCTTCGAACTGACTCCTCAGGAGTCACACCTATGTTTTAGCTCAGTCAATAAATCTTAGCCACGTGAGACAGTTAGACCACAGTAGAAGAGGAAGCTTCTTAAAGTACAATCATGAGACTGTTTCCCATGATCCTGGAATGTTTCCAGGGAGGCCATAAACAAATATAGTGTTACAGTCCTTTTCATCTAAGATGTTAACCAACGACATGAGAAACCTACCTCCTTCTAAAACAGGTTGATTAAACTTTCAAAGTTGATCTCGGACCATTAAATGGAAAAGTCCAACATTTTCATTCCACAGAAATTTCAAACCTACCACTCAGTTTCTGCCTACCCTGAAAGCACCTAAGTGTTTTTTTTTCAGGGAAGCCCCTCCAGCAATTACATTTCTTTTTCTAGCACCATGTAAAGCAGTCTGATGATCTACAGAGCCTCTTCTGCCTTTACAATTTGTGTACCACTCTGTTACCACACTCCTGAGGCCCAAGGTGATGAGCAGTCTGACAGCAGGGCTGGTGCCACTTCTGCCCTCTGTCACCCAGTTATTCCAGCCTGTCTCCATGTCAGGAGAAACATGGCTTTTTACCTGCAGGCCAGAGCAAGAACTTGCTGCCATGATTCAGCTCTAGGAGAGTTCTCAAGTCACCAGGCTGTTTTGTTTTGATTTTTTTTTTTCTCTTCCTGTGGTTGTACAACTTTGTATAATGTAAGAGAAAGGTGTCCTAACGGTCATGGTTCTTAACTGAATTAATGAAGTCCAGTGGTGTCAGGATGAAGATAAAGTTGAACTCTTCCAGCAGAAGGAATGTTATTTTCAGTCATTTTGGAAAAAAAAGAAATTATGCTCAGGCCCTGCTGTAAATCCAGAGGCTGGGTTTGAAGCTCTCCATCCACAAAGAGCCAAACTGACCTAGGTGAAAAAACAGTTTACATTTCTCTTACTTCTGGCAGCTATTTTGCAAAGACAAGATTTAATCTTAAGCTCCTTTTTATTTCCTTTACAGTCAGCCTAGCAGATAGGTACGCATGAAAAATAGCATAGAGAGCAAGTGTGTGAACTGGCCTTCAATTCTCACATGTATAACAGAAATACTAGTAAATGTTCTGACTCTCACGAATGTTGAGAAGGAAGGCAGTGATATGACCCGACACTATATTAATAAAGAACATAAAAGTATCTAGAAGAGGAAATTTCTTGGTTTGAACCGTATAAGGCCTCCATAATATTCCCAGACTACTTTAAAGCAACACAAATCTTAATTTGTTGTACATTAGGTTATGTATGCTATCCTTCATGTAAATTCTGGTTTGAAAAGAAAAGGAGAATAGCAAAAATTACTTTCCAGTTAACATCTCTTAAATGTTGACAAAGTATTAAGCAAACATGGCTTAATCTCAAAATGATCCAACATTAAAAATTTCAGTTCAAATTAACAAATGAGAATTTTCTCTTTAGTTGTCCCAATTGGAAACTAAAACATAGCAAGGTCTCTTTGGCCAGAGCTGGATTTTCTGTAACAATTTTTTCCACAAAAGATTCCTTGCAAGTTCTGACATAAAGTAGAAAACCTTAATACTCTTAAGTAATGATGGCTCAGATAGCACAGTAGAAGTCTTAACAATATTACCCTCTTTCCAGATGTGTGTCTGGCATAAATCTGAGAATCTTCTTGTGACTTAGGAAGAACAATAGAAGTACTATCCACAGATTAATTTGTCTATTACAAAACTTTTTTTTACTGCATGTGTTACTAGGAAAATAGTAGTAGTAGTAGTAGTAATAATAATAATCATGGCAATTCTAAAGACTGATAGAAGTTGCACTATAATGCTACCAGCAGCTGGTATAGGAAGCAAGATAGTCAAGAAAGGAAATATATCATCAAAATAATGTTAACAGCTTTTGCTGGGCTGCTCTTTTCCAGATGCCACGAGGCTAAATGACAGTTGCTAAATACTAGAAAGAGAGAGAAATTAAAATTGTTAGCTTTTCTAAGCAATCAGCAAACCATTTGCTTTACAGCAATTTTGGCACAGAAATTATCTAAACACAGGTAAAAAAACACCCCTACAACTCTACTGTAATCAGAGCTTAGATTGTATTAAGTTCATGGCACTAGAAAAACACCTTATTCAGGGTTTTGTTCCAAACATAGAGAAGTTCTGTCAGAACAGATGGTCGGGGATAGTAAAAGCTACACAAGATTATAAAACAACAATGCTACTGAGTCTAAATGGACTTTAAACTCCTGGCTTCTGCAGATGCCACCTTTCTTCCTTACTGCAAAATCAATCAATTAACAGTCCATTCTGTACAATGCAGGGAATACCACAATGTCCAGTAACAATGCTCAAAATGGCAAAGCCTTTGAAAGAAACTTATCAAGTGTAACTGCCCTTGTGGTTGTCATTTAGTTATGATAAAGTGTCACTTAGAGTTGCAGCTGCAATTAGAAGTGTCTACACATAATGTGATTACGGTCTCTGCAGAAAGAGAAAAAGAATGGCAAAAAAAAATTAAAAAAGAAAAAGGAAAGGAAAAAGGAAAGAAAAAAGATCCCTTTCTGACCTCCTACTGAATGTGCCAAACTATCATCTGAGATTCATTCTCTCTTGACCAATTAAGGAGCAGATATCTGGCAGCTCTCTATAAGACACGGCCACAGTATTTCATCATTGAATATACATATTAAACAAGTAGCAATGGTGTTGTCATGCTCTTATAGTAGAAAGTCTAGATGCAGCCTATGCAGCCTGAAGCTCAACAGTGAATCAGTCTCATGCAGATCTCAAAATGAATGCTAAAAATGTTGGAAGTTCTGAAGTGGTGTGAGACACATAAGTCACAAAGGGAACCCCTGACAGAATGGAAATTGGATCAGTTCTGTCCTCTTGCTTTCCTCCATGACAACCTTTCCTCTTTAAAGATGGTTATTAATAATTTTAGTGATGAAAATACATTAACACAACAAAGATGTGTCATCAGCAAACTTGTAGGCAAAAAGGAGGTATGTAAGAATTTTTCACAGACTGTGCTCCAGAAAGATTACACTGGCAATCCAATTGGAAAATATCCATACAGTATGCATTCCAATAATATGTAGCACTTAATTTGTATGTTTTACTACATATATTTAGGAAAGATGCTCAGTCTTCATGTTGAGTATTCAGGAATCTACCACAGAGCAGCACAGAGGTCCCAATGATTGATACCACTCAGTTCCACGCAAATGTTTCTACTGTAAGTTTCTTGGTTACAAAGCCTAATAGTACCAGTGAGCCATTTTGTCTTATCCTCTGTAAGTCTTTTTGAAACAGCCAGATCAAGATCTTTCTCTTTGTAAGGACTTTCTCTACACTCCACATACTCTTTAGATTTTTTCAGACTGTAACTATGCTCAACAGGGCTCCTTTCACTTAACATTTAGTTATCTAAAATGTAGCCTCTTATTTACACCACCTCTATATTCATCTCAAGAAATTCACCTTATTATTAGATAACTGGTGTGAATCAGCCTGTTGAGGTGCTGGTCTGTGCAGTAACTGCAGAAGGAGCCTGGACATCAGATTTTGAGAAGATATCAAATATTTCAACCAAGAGGGAGCCTGTCCTTTAAGTGGTAACAGTAATCCAGTGGCAGCTAAAATATACCCTGGTAGCTTGTCTCCCAACCCTGTCCAGAGGAATAGACGTTATTTCCCACAGAGATCATGGCTGGCTCTCATTTCCTAATGTCTTGTTGTGGCAGGAATGGTTGTACCCAGCCTTAGATAAAAGACTGAAGCTGACAGAGAAGAAAAAACTGCAAAAGCCAGACTGCTCACATAGCATTTGTGAGGCAGCAAAGTTAATTGCTGTGTAATTACCACCCAAGTAAATTGTTTAATGTGGTAAAATGTGACCAGGGTTGTTACTTCTGCTGCAAGCAGTGGCTCATGATGCCATCTGCAACCCATCAACAGATCACATAGTGAATTTGCTGCAGATGTAAAGCAAACCCTCAACATCTCCAAGCATGTTGTTAAAAACCCCCATCAAGCGAATACTAACATTTCTGTTGTTTCAGATGTCGCTGTGGCTATTTACACAGGGCTCAATGGTCCCGCACTTGTTCATGTTGATGAGGGAAGAATATGGTTAGTTAAGAGAAGAGCAGGTTGGCAATGGCTTCTGAGGTTAGGAAAAAAAAAATAAAAGGGGCGTAGAAGACACATCAGTGTTCAACCGTAATTGGAAATCCAGCTATGTCATGAGGAGAGGGTAGCGATGAGGGGGAAAGGAATGCAGTCTATCATGAAAGCAGCTTTCTGGCAGTTTGCTGTGGGACTGTGAGCAGTTCCTATATACTCAAAGCAACTGCTGGATCAGCTACTGACTCCTTCTGGGTGCAATGTGCTCAGTGCTCACTGCCAGCGAGTGAGAGTGCCAGCTCACTCATAACCTCACCAGGCGCCAATGCTCAAATCTATAAAGCAGAGCTAATGCACTGAAAATGGAGTTAAATCCAATTGCATGGACATGCAATGCTCATGGACTTGCAGCATCTTTTGCAGGGCATTGTCAGGGGAGCCAGGACTCCCTGGAAATCAAGGCATAGACTGCTGCTGTCAGCACTGTGGGACGTGCACTATACATGGGGAGAACCTTCATATCTTATTTTACCGGTTGTATTTCCTTACCTGAAATCTCTAGCTCAAAAAGTCATTGTAAAAAAAGTTTAAAAGAAAAAGAAAGAAATAGTGACACTTTCAATCTGTGCTTTAAAAAATTGAATTATACTGTTGCAGCACCATTTGTCCTCCAACAACATATCACTTGTTGTGTATACATACTTGGATTTGTTTCACATGTTTTTAAGTTTTTCTATGTAATTTTTTTTTGTGAAAATATTTCAGAAAGGGATAAAAGATCCAGGTACAACCAAATCTCTTTATATTTGAGTTCCTTGGTGCCTGAGGTGCCTTTGAAAGTGTCTCCCATGGTCCACCCTAATTCAGATACTCAGCAAATCTCATTCAAAGAAGAAAATTGAGCCATATAAAAGTTTGTTCTTCCTGCTGAAGGGTATCCAAGATTATCAGCACACATTACTTCATGAGAGAGAAATGCTTTCCAGCTTCACTGGTTGTCACAGTCTGAGCTGGTTGTCACTCTCATGTCAGTGGCTGGAGCCTGGTTTTGCATTTTTGGTTACTTTGCACAGAGTTGTAGGGAGCATGAAGGAAAAAGAAAAAACCTGCAAAGCAGTTTTATTTTTGTTTTAAATCCAGATAAAAGCACTGCCCTAATGCCAGCTCTGTGTCTGCTGAGCTGCTTGGAGAAGATATATTTATGTAAAATTTAGAAATTTCTCCAGTTTATGTGCTTGACTGTCATTCATTAAGAACAGGCAAATATAAGTATATACACCATTACTTGGCACACACTTTTTGCAAAAGCAACACAAAAATATACTTCTAGAAAACAACCGACAGAAGACTTTTGGCCTTACAAAAACTGAGACTCATTTCGACTTAACTGGAGCTCAATTATTCTTTCAGGTGAATATACACATAGGGATGAAGATAAACACTTGTTTATATTTTGGGGAAGAGAAGCAGCTTCTGGAATTTCAAATTTGTTTCTTTTCATGGAAGAGTTTGTTTGGAAGAAGAATTTGTGTGCATAAAACTGCACCATTTTGCATTGTGAGAGAATTTATCTGAGAGACTGATACTTGTCTACCTTCAACCCAGGGAAATGTAAAAATCTGAATTGGAGCAAAAATCTTACAATGAAGTAAATTGCTGTAGTTCAGCTGATTACGGTAGCTGAAGAGTTATTGTCACAGGTTCTAAGGATAAAAGAACACTGTGATCAGTGTTGGATGCTTACAAAACTGACCTTCAGCCCTCGGGTTTGTACCTTTCATTTTCATGTACAGCATAGAGTGGCTGTTTAACTCTATGTTTAATATGTACTAATAAGAACTTAAGTCATTTACCTCCTTACATCTTTTTTCCCGCTGTTTCGAATTGCAAAAGTATTTTTATTGGAAAAGAGATTTGTAGTGTACAACAATGAATAGCAGATTTTGCTGACATTATTATGCAAGAAAGGCAGTGTCACAATAATATTTAATATTACAAAATAAATTGCCCTAGAGATGGAGCCATTGCTACTTGGTGATGTCTTCCATTACAGGGGATTTCAGGAACCAGCTCTTTAGAAGTTCCTGCACCAGGTAAGATCTACTGCAAAGGCCCAGAACATTTGCTTGCTTTTATGACTGATTTCAGTAGCAAGATATGGTATTTTATCATAAATTTTATAATGCCAACTAATCAAACTCTTTTTTTTTCTTCCAATAAGTTGAAAAAGATGCTGTAACAATCCAGCATTTGAAACACTTTTCTTGTTTCCACACAGATGTTTTGTCCTCTGATAGTTTAACAGCACAGCAAATACAGTGATTGCACTATGAGCTGTGATTAAAGTTGGTTGAGACCCAGAACATGAGACAACACAGACATTGCAGAGGATTGACAGAGATTGGGAATGGAAAAGGTCTGAGATGTGCATGAAGAGGGATTGTGTGCATGAAGAGGGATTGTGTGCATCTGAGCAGTCTTTCGCAGATTTCTTACACCAGCTGTACAAAATCAGCTTGAAAAAAACACCCAGCTTTTACTATCTAAGATTTTATAAGGTTATTAATGAGTATCATTTGGTAATTATATATTTTAATGGAAGATTTTTTCAGTGAATCTTTCTTCAATTTAAAGTTGAAAAGGAGAAGACACACATAGCAAGGAGGTGGGCAGATGGTTATTTCACAACAGAAAATTGCATTCAACTGTAATGTCAAAATAAAGAATGCTTAGGTGTTGTCCAGTTGTGTCTGGGATCCCTTAAAATGGAATCATCTATTTGGTGGCATCAGGGATTGGGACCCTCTGAAACCACAACTGCCAACAAAACGTACAAGCCTTATGTGCATGGTGCTGACCCAGAGGATCCAGGAAAGAAAGACAAGCTGTACAAGGTCCAAAATGGAGAAGCTAATGGAGTCTCATGGAGTCTCTCCTTTATTGCAAATTCATCTGGTTTTATAGTCCAAAGATTGTTCTGGTTAATACAGCCAATAGACAAAAGGAAAGGTGGTCATGTGTCACTGTCCCAGAGCCACAGGACAGTCACAAGATGATATTTACATACCTAAGACATTATATCATAGTTTGGACATGCTGTATTAATAATTTAATATTGTACACTTAGGTATTTCTAAATCAAACTATTCTTCAGCATTTTATTCAATCAGTGATAGTTTGTCTTTCTTTACACAGTGAAGACTGAAATGAAACACAGATACTCCACAATTCCATGTAGATTGTTATTTTTACTTTCTGACTAGGTCTAAATACAACTACAGAAATAAACAAATTTAAGAGTGGATTTTTTAACATTTTTTTATATTGGAAATATATTGGCTTTGCCTAGAGAATAAATCAATAAATGCTGTAAATAAACCTCACAATAATTATTTGGAGGAAAAACAGAGGACCACAAGAATGAATAAAGACAGATTGTTTATAACATCCTCATTTTCTTTTTACAAAATGGGAAAAATAAATCCTTCACAACAGAAGGCCAGTTTTGCATTCTGGTTTCTCACAGACATTTTTTCAGAATTTCTTAAAGTTCACAAACCAAGACAAGGGCATGTTCTCTTGTTCTCAGTAGACAGAGCATATAGTTTTACTTCAAGGGGAAAAGGGCAGCAAAGTTGATCTGCAAATCTCTTACTTGAGCCTTAGTAATTTTAGACAGGTGCCCTTTGCTTAGCAATATTTTTTTCTTCAAAGAATGTATCTTGGCATGAAGGGGAAAAAGAATAATTGTAGACATGTGGCCTTTAGAAAGCCAATGGCTTACAAATTTATTTTACTGGAGGCTGTAACAATTGCAAGACTTGATAGTGCCATCTGGATATTCACCTGAACCTCATTGCAGAGTTCACTTCTCTGTCCAGATTTCTGTAGCAATTTGCTGAGGAAATACTGTAGATCTTGACATGTCTTTAAAATATTGTAGTCTTCTCACAGTTAAAGATAATCAGGATCTGTGTCTGTGTGTTGATATCCAAAGCCTTTCTGAGTCAGGCACTTTGTACATGGAGCTCACCTTTCATTCTGCAGCCGCCATTTCTTTCTGTTAGCATTCGTCTCCGCTGAGATTAAGGATGCAGCCAGCTTGGAATGACCATTTCTGCTTTCCAAGGGAATCAAAATAGCTTTAATTAAACTTTTTTTTTTTTTTTCAAATGGAGGAGAGAAAGTATGCTGTCCAAATGACAGCACCTGTTCTGGGAAATTAAATTTTTTTTACGGAGAGGTACAGTTTTCTCAGGGAAAGATCTGCCTCGACATGTTTCCTAATTCTGCTCAAAGAGTGGGAGACTGGAAGTAGTTTGAGAACTATTAGTAACCTAGAAAAAGCCAATTCAGATCTGTCATCAGTCCAGGAATCACAAGAACACTAAAGTCCTACATCCTGAGTGTCTTAATCCACAGGACATGGGCAAAACAGTTAGTGCCTGTTTTGCACACAAAACACCAAGGGATTAAGAGTAATTATCTATCATAAACGTGGCTTTGTTTTCAAAAGCATTAAGCATTTTGCGTGGTATAAAGAAACATTTCAAGCCCAAATCCAATTCTAGCACAAATTTTAAAAAATATATAATAAAATTAAATAATGAATTAAGATAAGAGAAGACAAGGCATTCTTTTTCTGAGAAAGAAGAAAAACACAGTGAGCAATAATACAATGGAAAAGACCCTTCAACAAACTTAGAGTTTAGTTATATCTTCAATAATTCAATGTCTCCCAAGTTTGAAGGCTCCCTGTTCTACGACCTTATGATTGGATCCAGGATCCATGGACAGCACTATATCCCACACCGGAAACTCCTTTTTTTGTCTTCAGCAGGGTATAAGACTGCATGAGGTCATGGAAGAGCAGTCACCGGCTTGTGGTACCTTTAAGACAATTTTATGATGCTCTCTGAGCTATGACCCTTCAAGTCTTACCTGGGATTCACAAGGCTCAAGTCTGGTGTGGTTTCCTGGGAATCTCATCCACTTTATTTCTGAAACTACCTGTATGAAACATTTGAAAGCCAAATCCAATGGCACGTGTTTGAAGAGGTAGTAACATGTCATGATTTCTTCTCATTAAAACCCCTCCACAGTATTTTTCCCATCTGTGTCACTCTTAACATTCTGTGCTTTTTAAATGTTTGGGTTCACAGTATCACAGCATCAGCAAGGTTGGAAGAGACTTTAAAGATCATCAAGTCCAACACATAATCTAATGTCATTTCTGTGTTGCTTTAGATTCCTAAGATATCTGCTTTTGAAGTGCCTTATTTTTCCAGTAAATCAACCCAAAATTTAAATAATGATTAAGCAACATTTCAATAAAGAAGATAGTTGTAGCATTTTAACTCAAATGTGAGTTTATTTTCCATAATAAAATATGTCAATATTTATCCTTATTTAAAGCACAGTTTTCTCATATAATGAAGCCAATATTAAGGGAACTATCTATCTTAGAGATATATAAGATGCCATTTTTCATTGTCTGGAGACTACAAAACTATGAAATATTGTAACTGCTGCCATATGAGCATAGCTCTTGAGTCAGCTTCAATAGGGAGACATGAGATTTTTTTCCATTAATCATTCTTTTACTGCTACTCAGTTTCAGTCATTAACTTGTAATGCCCCAAAGGCTTATAGCACAGAGAATTTGACTGCTGCCAGTGTAAAATCACCAATAAGATGCTGGGCTTTTTAAAAAATCTTTAGCAATTTGTAGATATTTTTAACAACAGAAACCAGAAGGTAAATAACTTTGAAAGGTTTTGAAACTGGTGAAACTAGTTATAAATTCTCAGTATGAATATTGATAAAATTATTACAATACCTTGTAGAAAGATACTTGCAGTCAAAGTCTGACTGCTTTTCAATAGAAATGAAAGCAGCAGTGGCCTTGAATCAAAACTCTACATCTGTGAGGGTTGAAATAACAAGATATTAAACGTGCAGCTCTCAGTCTTGATCTTTGTTCTGTTCTGAACTTTAGGTTAACTTTGCCCCACAGATTGAAGCCTTGTATTTACATCTTGGTCATCGAGGGAAGAAAAAAGACATAGCTTTCCAAATGTCATTTTTTCATGTTTCTCAGCACACTAAGGCAGAGACATAAATTTACACAACTCTGTTTCTGAATGCTCAGATGGCTTTTTTTAAAGGACAAGAAAATCCTTGAATTTAAAACGTGTATTTTTTCTATATATTTAATCTCATCAAACTGGTTTGTGCATAATTATCAATGGGCTGGTACTAATCTAAATACCTAGATAACTATTATTACCTGCATCACAGAAATTCATCATTTTTTCATTTAATGCCCAGCTACCATATAAGGCAGTGCCCTTATCTGAGGTGAAGACCAGCTCTAAGGAGTAGTGAGCAATATTTAAGTGACATAAAACTAGAATTAATCTGTTGATAGCACCTTTATATTTGAAGATTTTTTCAGGAAAACATACTGATTGAATATTATTCCTGTGTATGGGATTGGTCCTCCTTCTCCATGAGGTACAAAATAGCTTACATGGACTACATACATAAGACCGAATTTCACTGGCTGTGAATTCTGAAACAACCCCAATAAAGGGAGGAAAAGCTCCAGATGCCTTGAAATAAATCTAGATTCTTCTGCTCCTGGCTACTGTTTCAAATGGGCAAGCTTGTTGGCAGGACCAAAAGTGTATGGTGAATTTGATTTTAAGATGAATGTTCTCCTTTTTTAACCTTATTAATTTGTCTGGAGACCTTCCTGCTGATGGCTATCTAGGGTAGAGATTACATTTCAGTCTGAATTGGAGATCTCAAATGGCTGTCCCGGGGAATATGGAACAAGAAACCTTTCAGAGATGGAAAGATGACAAGAGGCAGCTTAACTTTTACTACATCAGAAATCTGTATTAGTGGACGTGGGTATGAGTTCCCTAATGAATGGGAACACCACCTTCCACTGGATTCTAGTTTGGCTTTCCTTCAACTGTTATTTCACTGTCTATCACAACATGCTGTAACTTTCAGATTCATCATTTAATGGGACAAACTCTAGGTGCCTACATTTTTCTGAAGAAGATGAAACTATTAACACTTATTCTTCATTTTCCTTGGAATCTGGACTACATGTATAGCAAAGATGATGCTTCCAAAGCTGCAAAAAAGAGTGCAGTTTCTAAAGGTGGATGAATTGATATTATTGTTATAGGAGCTCTTACAGCTGAAAGAAATGTTCCTGCTACTTTGCTGCAAAAGCAACATGTAGGATTGCTTTGCTTTCCGTCATTGTGGCCAAAAGGTTTTCATCCTTGTTCAGAGCTAGTTCAGCACCTATGTTCACAAGTGCATTTAAGAAGATATATAAAGAGGACACATAACCTGTCACACACATATGTGAATGTTCCACATGTCAGCCTGACAACCAGATGTGGCACATTTGCTTTACCTGAGGGATCTCTGACCATAGGGAAAGCTTTACATTCTCCCTTGCAGACTCAAAACTGGATGAGCACAGCTCCTAAAGAGCAGATTTATTGTGGCCTTATAAACAAAATCTTCTTTCACCCTCATCTGGCACAGTATATGCCATATGCGACATGCAGGAAGGGAAACTATGATGGCTGTTTGGCACTGCCCTTCAGACCCAGGCAAAAGGAACCTCTTGCTCGGCAGTGTGACAGCTCTACTTCTCCCAGTGTCGGAATTCAACATTAGGGAGCAGCTCAGCAGAGCAACATACACCAGCTGGAGCTGCATTGCCACACAAATCAGCACAGCCCTCACATTTTTGTGTTCTTGCTCTAGTAATGATGGTGAAAGGATGGGGGGATGGGAGGTGTTGCACAGATTTAATCTTGAGCCCCAGATGTGGAATGTGGACAACATACACCACACACACTCATCCATTGTAAACTTGTGGCCATGAAGGTCTCATTGAAGAATGTGTCTTCTTCATGCAAATCCTTAGACCTCCCTTGCTTAATCTTTCTTAGGAACTAATCTTGTTTATGGAGCTCTAAATTTCAACTTTTTCTTGCCATTCTGTGGGCAAGCAAAGACAGGGCCATGATTATCATGTGTAAATTGTTAACGCAAATATATTATTAACTGAATGTACAGTGCAAAATTATTTGGACAGACAAAAATTACACCGGATTGGTAGAATCTATCCAGGATCATGGGAAGAGGAGTGTGCCACAGGTGGGAAATAGGATCCAGGATGAACACACAGTTCTTATTTTGGCAACATCATCTGAAGGACCTTATACCAGCTAGTACAGCACTGCCTCTGTTGAACATATCCTCTTCCCTTGGGTATAAAATAAAAAGCACTGCTTTGGGTCCACTTAGATTTTAACTTCAAGTGGAAGAAATGTTGTCTTGCCTGAGAATATCAAGCAGAAAATTTCTTGAGCCATCATCTCACTTTAAAAACTTCCTTCTAAGGCAAAAATCAAGCTATATCAATTTTGAGACCAGTACAAAGATTCTGACCTCCTTTTTTCCTCCATGCAGTTAGTGATGTTTCACTTTTGTTATTCTGTTATTAGCAAGACGGTTCAGCTCAAATGAAGAGTTGTCAGATCTGGCATGGAAATCAGGCATATAGACAGAAAAGACATTGTCATTGTTCCAGAAGACTGTCTCAAGAGAGCCATTACCTCAGTGGCCAAGCTGTAGAAAGCATTAGATAAAGGAACTGGGACCATATAAAGGAATACAGGCTCAATCTTTCCTGTTTTAAAATGACCTGTTAATTTAATTCCAGGAGGAATGTGGCATGCTGAGCTTGTCAGGGAAACTTACCTCTGAAAGCAGGTGATTTTGGCATTGGGTAGAGAAGACAGGTTTTTTTATTTCTTTCTCTATTCAGCTAAAAACACTACTATTCAGCATTTGAGTTGGACTTAATCCCTTTTTTAATAGAAGTGTGTGGACAAAAGTAGAGTAAGAGATTTCATATTAGTCCAGGTCAATGCCCTGTGCAGATTCTGCCACTGGAGATGGATCTAAAACCTAACATTGTTGGGGAAAATCTGTGTTTCTAGCAGTGTTTGCACTTATGTATATTATTTGAATGGACACCTGTGAGAGTCATCATCCACTTCCCCTTCAGTTTGACAATTCTGTATGATACTTATTGTTTCTGTTCTCCTCAATTGCAGATCACCAGACTCTCTGACAAATAAGACACCAAAGCTTACTGTAAGACCACCTAGATGTAGACTACCATTGGGCTCAACTTCTTGGTTAGGAGTGAGAAGCTAACACAGTATTTGGGTGGGACCATGCAGAAGTTCAACCCATTGGTTTGTGGGTGGTGTTGAGGCACCAGCGTAAGCACAGATTTGCTCCCAATGGGATACTGTGGCTGTAATTACAGAGTGTTGTATGATGACTTCCATCATGCCTAACTTTTAGTGCTTAAACAGATATCTACACAAACAGATGTGAAAAACTGGACACAGAACATAGTGATGTCTGATGAGCTGCAGGCTAGCTCCTATTTGTTCAGCCTGAGGGGTTTGATTGTCTCTGTGCCAAGACAGCAGAGGCCAGCCAATGTCCCAGTTAGTCATCCAGGAAGACACAAAGATTATAAATGGGGCAGGAAGGGGAGTCCCAACCTAAAACAGAGCAAACAGAGAACTGAATATGTTGTGTCCTGCCCTAAAATAAGACACGGGTTTCCTGATCCCACCTTCAGGGGAACAGAGGCTGTGATCACTCACAGAAACAAGACACCTACTTATATTGAACACTAATGTCTCCGTATGAGGCAATACTGCACAGGGTGCTCACAGCCCACTCAGGGAGAGCCCAGGATTCCCTCCCACAGCCCTGCACTGCACCTACACTGTGCTGGTCGCTTGGCCTCCCACCATTAATCTAAGCAAGACCTGGGTAAACATCTTTTGGCACACAGCTTTGCAGATGAGCAAATCTGAGCACATTTGTAAAGTAATTAACTTCCTTACAAATTGCTTAGATTTGCTTTTGTAATCATAAAAAGCCACACAATACAAATAGTGCTAGCTTTCTCATTACATAAATTACCCTGTTGCTATCCACACTGCTGTCATTCTGCAAGGCTAGGCTATTCCAACTAGGATTTAGAGTCATAATCATCATTCTTCATCCACTCTTCAAGTAAATTTCTTGGGACAGATCCCTGGGTGCAGGGAGACTGTTGTAAAATGGAAGTAATGTCATTGTGTTCAAAGAGTGAGAGAGACCAGAAATCTCTCTGTTGGCTACAAAAACAATTGACCCTTCCTTAGTAATAGCTAACATAGATCAATAGTTTATCATCAGACTCAACTGAAGAAATCCAGCAAGGAAAACCTCCTGAGTGGAGGCATCAACAAAAAAATAACCAGGTAAAGCTTACCTAAAGAAAAATATAGAGTGTATCTACTGGTTTAATTGAATGCAAACACAAATAACTATCTGGTTAAAAGTAAGTTATGAGAAATAGAAACTAGATTTTCAACCTTTCTTTTGATTGCATTTCATAAGAGTTTTTATTATAAGAGTTCACTTAACAGTCTTATTTTACTAGTAAATGAGTGGAGACTCAAAGTTTTGCATTTATTTGCCAGTTGCTTAGCAAAGAGCAGAATTAATAAAATGTGATCTCCATGTGATAGCTTGTGGGTCTATTTTTTCCATTCTTTTAACAAAGGAATACAGCTTATCAGCTTTCATTGACCCTTGATTTACATTAAACTAATAATGGTTCCTCTTCACACAACCTTAAAAGAAAGGATCCTGTTTATGTTCTGCTCCTTGTACTTTCTTTTCTTCAACTTCAAAACCATCTTCTCTCAGTCAAAAAAAATTATCTTTAGTATAAAAAGACACGCAACACGGACGATTTAAATTGCATGACCATGGCAGAATAGTATTCTCATATTGAATTTTGCACTCTGAGCTGTATTCAGCATGGGATCATTTCCAGTTTGCATAATTTCAGAAGTATACTATTAAAACTGTTTGCTTCTCTGGAGTTTAGGGAATAATCCTATGGAGACCAGGCTTCTTGTGTCCTACAGCTGGAGCAAATATTCTCTCCCTTCTGCATTTCCATCATGTTTTACTTAAATTCCGCCTAAGAAACTGAAGACAGAAAAGCAATGAGTTCTGGAGAATTTCATGGGAATCAGAGGGATAGGAGAGTGTTATTGAACAGACAAATAAAAAAGGTGAATAATCCACATATTAGTTACCAATACTGTGCAGAATAGTGCTACTGGGTCTCAAGCAACACAGGCAAAGTTCAAGAGCATAACTTAACATTTCAAAGAGTGTGAAACAGTTGTAAAAGTAGAAAGGCTACTAAACATTACTACTGGATATAGGATACCCATAAATGTATAGATTAAATCAGTAAGAACCTTTAAAAATCCACTAGAATATTGTCACCAATTACAGCAGACCAGATGTTCAGGCAGACAGGCATAAAAACAGCAGCACAAACATTTTCAGATTGTTTGCAAGGGTATATTGTATCAAAGTTGTTACGTGTAAAAATACATGTACTTACTAAAAGTATTGCTAAATGAAAGGTGAGTCACCATGTATATATGATGATTTAAGTAAACACCTCCTATATTTACTGATACAGTTCTAGATCAAATGATTCCAATGACAGAGCAGATTTTCAAGTCTATATTTAGTCTGAAGTGTAATATCATTGCTCTTCCACCTCAAAGACAGAGTGAGACAAAACTGGTAGGTGAAAAATGGCTTTGGTTTATGTGCAGTGTCACCTTTTATTTCACGAGATTTCATTCTGATCTAATAATGAATGGTACAAAAGGATCTGAAGAAAAATAGATGGCCAGACTTCTGCCTACACCTCTGGAGATGTTCGGGATTGCAGTGTTAACTAGACTTCATTTGAACTTTGGAAAAAATAATTATAGATAATGAAGGGAGTAGAATTGTTATCCCTTACAATCATTCCTGTCAGATTTACCATTGTTGCACGCACATACTTAACTGTGATGAGTCCTTTTGAAATGTACTGATTGTAGCCTCTGAGAGCTAAATCTCAGTACACAGCACTGTAATTAACTCAAGATTTATTAATTTATCAAGACTCCTAAAACAAGCATGTCTAATTGCCTTTCTTTATTAATACTTTCAAGAATGTTTAACATTTTACTGCCATTTAAACAAGAGTTCTAATAAGATACTGTATCAATTAATGGTCCTGTTAAAAGTCAACCGGTATTTTTACAATAACAGCAGAACTCCTTGTTACACATTAAACACCATGAAGCAATCATAAGGTTTGTGGGTTCGTTTGGAAAGGTGCTTTTCAATGATACACTGCCAAGATTTTAACAACCGTCTCCCACGAGACATTCCTTTCTTAAGAGAATAGTAAAAGTCTCTTAGCTTTGGACTTGTGCAGAAAAAGAGAATGAGGCAACAAGAATTCCACTAGCGTGTGTGTCCTTTAAAAGCAATATGCTTTTCCAAAGCCCTAAGGATGCAAATGCTTTACACTGCACTACTTTTGTTTGATGCTTGAAATGTGTTGTTCTTACAGTCTATATTTAGTTTTTGGGGTGGGTTGGTTGGTTGGTTGGTTGGTTGGTTGGTTGGTTGGTTGGTTGATTTTTTGGGGAGGGAGATCGTCAGTTTGAATGAAACTGAAGTTAGTATGCATCCCCACCCCTACGCTCCTCACTCAGGAATCACCTTTGGAGTCCACATCAGGGTGAAGGCTGGCGCTGAAAAGCCTCAGTCAGAAGTGACGAGTCCTTCCTTGCTGGACAGAGCAAGACTCGGTAGGTCACTAACGTGGTCTTATTTTGGAACTACAAATAGCAGCCCAAAAGCATGAACAGAGCTGACCAGAACGGTTTTTTAACAAGGCACATTGTTATTATGAAACCAAAGGTTTCTATAGATGGACTGGTCTTCATTCAGCTTTATTAGGATGCTTTCTTTCAAAGCCTGAGACATGGTGATGATATGAGTATAATTAGTTGACTACAGTGTCAGTTAAAACACTAGCCTGTGATGTAAGCAACACACCACAAATGTTCTGCACTGTTTTATGGTGGCAATTATCAGGACACCTTCAAAGTAACTAGACTGAATAATACATGATGATTTGATACATAAAACTCAGTTGCTTACTTCAATTTTGGCCAATAAACTCATACTTTCACTTACTAAAAGAATTGCTATAAATTTTATATGTTAGATTAATTAAGCCAGTTGAAGTATTTTTATTTCCTTTGTGAATCATAGAATCAGAAATTTCCATAGGCCGCTGAACATGAAAGCACTAAAGACAATAAACTGGTAAATTACTTGTTAACTCAGGCATAGTGAGCAGTGTATTCAAACGCCACCATACACCAGGAGCTACCATTGTGGCAGTCACAAACCTCTACAGTTTTATTTATTGAAAAAGTAATCTATAATCCTGGAAGATTCAGACCTTCTCTTTTCCTTTCTTTCTAGTTGCCAAGCAGCTTCATTTCACAAGGCAATAGCATAGACAAGCTAGCAGAGAGAAAAGAGAGGTAAGTCTTGAGAGGTTCTTACCCCCTAACCCAAAATTTACAAGAATCTCAGAGATACAAAGTCAGATTTTTACTTGGAAAATTTTAATTTTCTCCTTGAAGTGCATAGGAAACTCAGGATCTTTGCTGTCAGAGTTCTTATGCTCTTTCAGATGTATTTTAGACTCTTCCCAATTGGACATGTGCCTTAAATATTTAAAAAGAAATACTAGATCCAATAAAAATCAAACTTTCAATTGTTACAGAAATTTAGCTATCCCTTTCTCAAGGAGACATTGTTTTTTAACATGCATGCAGATTTTATTCATGTGAATAACTTTTCCCAGTGAAAATAGAAAAATTTTCCAGTGAACTTTTCTGCAGTTCAAGTCTAGGATACTTTGTGTTAAGGCCTTGAGCCAAGTGATTTCGCCATCATAAACTTTTCCTCCTGGTATTGTGCAACATAGGGCACACCTAATCTTTCAGGTAGAAGGTTCATATACTGTGATTTATTTTTACTGTGAGGTGGGCCAAGTAGAAAGAACCATTCATAGTCATGAAACCCCTAGAGAAAATGCTTTTCTTTGGACAATGTGCAGTATGTCACCTTATCCATACACTTTCCTGTCCCTACATGCAGTATGTGTAGGAAGACCTAGCGTAGCTCCAAGACCAAAAGTGTCCATGTACGCGATTTAATGAAGAGGTAGTTTGATCCTGTAGAGATCTTTAGGGTTTACTCCCCTATAATGTAGTTGAGCTTTGTGCCTCTGTCTCTTTCTTATGTCCCTCTAGTGATAATGCCAGTCCAAGAAGAGAAATAGGCTTATTCTCAGGAGGATTTGGTGTTACCTGCTTGGGCAGCCTTCAGGACTCAGACAACTTGGGTCCTCAAGTGGAATGTCCATCCTACATGAACGGTACAGAGCAAGAAGGAGACAGTTAAGTCAGTGCTTGATCAGAAACAGTGCTGTCACATTCAAGTCATCTTTCACTATGCTTATGTGCTTTCCTTGATAGATTAATTTACTCCAGTCGATGTTATGCTAAGCTGACAATTCTACCACATGAACCAGCTCATGGAGAATCAATACAGCACTGGTCCATTCAAATAGACTCATGAGAACCAAAAAAACTTTTGTTCGTTTTGTGCTCTGAGAACATAAAGTTTCAAAGTTTCAATCTTCACACCAATGATCCTTTGGAACCCACCAGTGCTCCTTGCCGCAGTGCCAGGTTTTATATTCAGGAAGTCTCTTGCAGTGGCATTCTGTTACCCTTTCAAAACAAAGGCTACGTAATTGCTGGAAACAAACTGCTTAGCTAGGAAGAAATGACTTGTGATGTTTTAAAAGCCATTAAGGAACACTTAGCAATCCCATTATCATCTAATTATGACATGGTGACCAGGGGAAGAGATTGAGTACCTAAAATACTGTCTGTTTTTTCTAACTATCTCAGCTGGTCTAAGACAAGATTTTACCCCTTGCTATTAACTGTGCTACTCACGTTCCTCATACTCATCCATAACAGTCAACTCCTCAGTTCCGTAAATGAGGCAATAGTAGTTCCCTGGGGTTTTCTCTGAGGAACAGACCACGGTGCTCAGTGCAATATCATCACATTTCCCTAATTGGTTATATGCCTTGTTTTGGACAGTTGTACATTTTTTATTTTCGACTTATTGTTTGTTGGTTTTCAGACTGTTAAGGCAAAAGGAATAATGTTAGAAGTCAACAGCACAGGACAGGGTTTTAAATGATTTGGGTTTAGTTTCTTTAAGGTCACATGTAGGGCTCTGGAACCCAGATTTGATCCCTCAACATCTCCATTGATAAGTAAGGAATAATCATTTCTTTGTCTGTCTTGTCTGCTTGCATTAACATCCTGTAGGATATTTTTTCTAAATTCTTCCCTGGCAAAAGCAGCTTTTGCATAAAGCCTGAAGGTACTATTAGCATACACATAATTATTAGTGCAGGCAACTATTTTCCCACCAGAAAAAGCCATTTACTTTAAAATTATTATTGCAGTTTCATCTTCTTTAAACATCTTTTATTGACAACTAAAACAATTGAAAAGTGAACTTCATAACAACTAGTTTTGGCAAGGACATTTAAATGCAACCATCAGTGAGCAGGGGAATGGATTCAATGTGGGTTTGAACCCTCTCTCTGTAACTTTTTCAGTGTACTTTGGCTTCACTACCTTTAAAATTAAGATAGTAATATCTACATTCCTCATTTACCACTTTGAACCATAAACATTTCAGTGCCCTCCTGTGACAAGCGTCTCCCTGCCAGCTAGTGGAGGTTTCAGAGATAAGGTAAGCACCCAAATTGTCAACATGTTAATAGGGAAAAATTTGTCATGTGAATGAGCCAGCAGTGAACAGAAGAAAGAGGTTTACATTCTGTCTACATGCCATTATCAACCCACTTTGAAGCTATTACAACTCCAAAAATGAAAGGGTTTTTAGTGTTTGGCATTAAAGGTAGGAATTTATATGTTTCCAAATTCTGTTAATACTCAAATTATCCCTGCAAACTCTGAAAGTGGAATTTTTAATGTATATAAAAATACAATTTTAGTTTGTTGCAGAACATCTGAAATTTCTAAAAAAATAACATTATAAGCTTTTTAACATTAAAAAAATGCTGAATCAAAAAACGTTTTCCTATGGCTCGCTTGTAGACTTGAGTCCACGAGACTTCATCAAACACAGCATTTTGTTTTTCACACAACCAATTGCACTCTTGACACTTCAAGAGCAAAATAAGAGGGAGATACCTGATGCCTCTCAGGCAGGAGCATTCAACCTGAGTGAATGGAATGCAACAGATTTTTCTTGCTCTTTTCAGAGTCCATGTGATATGAAATCACTTCCTTTTATGATACTATCAATTGAATGGCCCCAGATAGGAGCAAACCTCAGAATTACAGGGAGTATCTCCAACTCTGCTCACTTGTTCTTTACATAGCCATTTCTGATCCAGCAATATCAGAGCAGGTGGTTCAGAATATCAAGATCAGGAAAAATTGTATTCAGTTTATGGCTGCCCAGCTCCAAACCAGAATATTGTGGTGAGAGATCTTAGCCATGTGCACGATGATGGCTCCTCCTCTGGGTGTCTGATGGAAGAATAGGAAGAGCTGAAGTAACTGACACAATTACTGTCCCGTAGGGGTTGGATCCTGAGCCCTAAAGGACTGAAAGTATTCCACAATCTTCCTAATATCAGTGTTCTCAGTGCAAGCCATTGTGTCCAGTCCAACAGTATTTTGGTAAGTGAGAAGCAGCTTACACCAATGCCAGGTGAATAGCCATATGGATACATCATACGAAAAGAAAGCTCATGATGAGCAAGCTCTGGGAGTCACTGGTACCTATTGGAAGATGTAGAAAAGCATCATCGAGCCAATAAACGCTTGACGTTGAATAAGTTCGATGTCATAAAAAAGTGTTAAATATCACTAAGTTCCCAGTGTTATTGCTTTGTAAGATTTATCAAAGAATCATAGAATGATTTGGCTTGGAAAGACCTTAAAGATCATCTAGTTCCAAACCACCTCCCATGGTCAGGGACACCCTCCACTAGACCAGGTTGCTCAGAGCCCCATTCAACCTGTCCTTTCTTCCAAGGATCAAGTACCCATTTCATTCATATAGAAACACAAATAAGGGAATTTTTGACTGTTGATGGATCCACCACTGAAAACAGGGTATGAGTCAGAGAATGTGAGGAGTCCAAAGGCATCCAGGAGGTCCACAGGGCGATGACAGGTATGATACAGGACTTTCAGCACACCATGATTTGCAGTATACCCAGTGACAATAGATTTTCTTGTGTGAGGTGTTCTTCCTAGGCAGACTTATAATTAAAACAGCTGCATGAGTGTTAAGGGGAAAGCAATTATCATCCTGTTTTTTTGTAAATAGGCAGAAAGAGACAATGATTTACTTAGAGTCACTGAAGCAGACTACAGTTCATACACCAGTCTCACTTTGATGCCTCGTTCAAAAGACCACACTCGCATATTCCCCCTCTGTGTGTGCAGACACCCTATAGAAAGGTACATTACCTGGAAAAAAGGGGGCAGCCTTACCCAACTGCTTCTCAGATGCTGTATTTGATCTACAGGGTTACAAGTGTGTGCACAAGACAGAGACTCTTCTAGGTTATCGAAATTTTGCCAGAAAGAAGCTGTCTCAGGAAAGTAACCAAGATGAAGGAAAAAATATATTACTTTAACTCCTGCTGGATTCACTCCCCCTCCAGGATCTGTGATAAGTACTGCTGGCTGAAAATGAGAATTTTATTCTTCTCCTCCCTATTCAACTCCTCAAAAAGTGATCCTCCCATGCTGCTTTTAGGACATTGCACATATCTGTGTGTTGTGCCAGGAGTCAGAACGTTCTGACTCTAGCTGTAACAAAGGCTCCCCTCGGACAACATCATTTCTGTGTGGTTAACATGGACCCAGAAATGCTCTGCTCACAGAGCCAAAGAGATGCAACCAGGCCAATAATTATTTCCATACCTTCAAAGACTTTTCAGGGAAGTAAATAGTAATGGAACCTCTTGCCAGGACTTGGACCTCACATAGCAGAAAACTCTTGGTTTCTTGAGAGCCCATCCCCTCAGAGCTCTCAAGTTCCTTTCATGAACATGACAATTAGTGCCCCACAGACAGGATGGACATTGATGGATTGTATGTCCTCAGTGAGTGATTGCGAGGTCTTTTTTTCCCCATCCTCTTATAATACAAGATCTTCCCTCTTCGATTTTACATTTCCTCTCCTGTTAGATGTATTTTTTCAGCTTCACTTACACGGGCACGGATTTGTCCCAAAGCAGCCTTTCCTCCCCCAGCTTCCTCTTCCCTCTCCTTACCCACTGTGAATAAGACCTCTCTGTCTAAACCAGCAGTTGCTGAAGACCCTCAAGAGTACCCATTTCTCGTCCATCCCCTTTTTTGATGCGCTGATTATCCTCTTGTAGGATCAATAGCCCATCTGCTTTTAGAAGTTTTCTAGCATTCAGATGCTAAATTAAAACAGAGAGAATCAATCCTCAGTTAATTTACCCAACCAAACAATTTATTTCTCTCTTCTGATCTGCCATCATGTGAATTATACAACCTTGAAATACTGTGAGGCCTTCCTAGACAAAGAAAGCACTTTTATAATGCTAAATTATCATCTTTATTAGTAACTCTCATATGTGACAAACCAGGAAATTTATTTTATATAATGTTCATCTCCTTTGGTTGAACTTGTTAATACTTCCAGCTATTGTTCTGGAGTAATATGATAATTAACAGCGAGTTTTGCTTTATTTTTAGTAGACTTTGGGGATGCATTTCAGACTTAGATTAAGATTAGTGAAAAAAATAGTTCTCCTTAATTATTTCAAATTGAGTGTTATGCTAATAGTAAACAATTAGTTCTTTCCTGACTGAAAATTAATGTTCTATAAATAATTACAAAACCAAGCTGTTGTGTGAGTCCCAAAAGGAGCTGCCAGACTTGATGGTTAACCCACAAGAAAGAGTCATGCATCTTTTCCATGTTCTCACACTTAGTGAAAATTAAGCATGAGCCTTGGTGGTTTTCTATGGTTTTTCTACCTTGGTTAAAAATAAAGTAAAAAGTTTATATCACAGACAGAAAGAACCTGCAGGAGGCATTTTTGACAGAAAAAGTGTGTGGTCTTAAGCTTTGCCAATTCTCAGGACATTTCTCAAATCAAAGCTTAATTAAAATATTAGCATCCATCCCAATTTATGTTTCTGCCTTATAAGGCTTTGCACTCACTTTTGTATAGGGGCAACCGGAAACATAGAAAGTTATATCAATTGATCTCAGTTTAAGTTTTGTCAATAAAATATGAAACTGATATACATCCTTTTAGGGATCACCTAACTCTCTCATTGAATTTCTAGGAGTTAAGATGTTCCTTTTTATGTCTTCAAAACTTTGGTTAAAATTTTGATTGATATTAGCTTCTTCTCAGGACTCTGAACTCTTCAGCATTTTTCCATGCCCTTATAGGTGATCTCTTGAGTCAGTGGAAAGGGAGAGACACCTCTCATGCCTAAATCAGCAAATTGAGGGATCTCTAAATTCACAGAGTAAAGAATTTCACAGCAGTGAAGGCAAAGTTCATGTTGAAGGGTGAAGCAGAGCAATTCCTCTGGGCATTAGCATCACTGAAATAACTCCGAAGGACCAAAACCAATGCCCTGCCTTTGCAGCAGTCTGCCACGGCCCTGCACAACCTGACCCAAATCAATACCTCTGCCAGAGCTGATGCTGTGCTGTACCATGAGGTAAAGAAGTGATAGATGCAGCCAGGAATAAGGTCTCTCAAACTTTTTTTTTCCTCAATAGATGCAACCTTACAACATCTACAGACTTTTGATCAGTGGCGGAAAAGGAAAATCTGCAAAGAGAGTGTCAACTCTCAAGGAACAGGAACATAAGGACTTGATAGCATTGCTAGATGTCTCTCTCCATCCTGCTGCAACACACCTGCCTCTCAAAGAGACACTAATGCTGCTCCAAAATGTGGGTAATCTCTCTAATGTGCCTCCAAACTGCAATTTTGCCATTTCCACTTTTGTACTTTGGATAACTATATACTTGGCCTCTCTCTGAAGCCTGCTCAGCCATGCACTGTGTCTTACAATGCACAGTAGAACGACGTATATCAATAAAATTTGCAATAGGTTCTTGCCTCAATTTCCTTCTCATTCCTGAGCATTCACTTGAAGTTTGTCAAAGCCTGTGATAATCCTCTCCCTCCACTTGGCTACTGCCTTAATCTAGTATGAGAGAAGAAACCAAAGACTCCTTAAAAGAGATGTGATATTGTGTTCTTTGTCATTTTCTCTCTCTGTACAGCCTCCACACCTCACTCAGATACGTCAGTGTTCTCATCTCTTGCCTATCTGTCAGCCAGCTAAAAAATCCTGCCCCTCCTCCCCCAAATACCTACACACCAGCACTTTGAATTCCCGAGACCTCTGCTAAAGGGCTGATGAGTCTTGATGTCCAAGAAGTGTCCAAGCCACAAGAACATCATGGGAGACAAAACAAAAAAGCATTAACTTAGAGTGTGATGAGTGCGTGTTTTCCCAGTGTTCTTCCCAGACTTGTGTCAGTCCTGAGGTTCTCCTCTAAGGCCAAGTTCTCAGGTGAGAGGAAGATTAATTCTGTCTGCTCTGTAAGTAAAATAAGATTTCAATTTGCTGTCAGAGCTTTAATTAAAACACTTATAGATCAACTTTACCATGGCAAATTGTCTGCACCACTGTTACAATAGGAAGATGAATGTTAGCTGCGAAAACAGGCAAAGTACACTCCCCTAGACTAATGTGTAATTTCTTAGCCATTGATTTTTGACTTTGAAATTCTCTCACATGCTTCTGGGAATTGGAACTTGTTACAGGTGACCTCACAGCAGCTTTAGCAATTTTTTAAACCTTTTGTGAATGTGGAATAAAAGTTATTTTGCCCTTTCATGTATTTCTATGGCAGGCATTACATGCAAGAACCTCCCCCTGCCCAGTTCTGAAACACAGACAAATTATTGGATGACTGTATTTAACAGATAATATATTATCAATAGCTATAATTCTTATGGGATATTGATAAACAATTTCCATCTCCTGCTGTAAGAATAAGAATACAAGTCTGTAGTTAGTGTGAATATCAGCTTTTTTTCGGTAAGTCAGATTGTTTATCAGGATAAATTTGGTTATTGAGATCAATCTGTTTATGTTAGTAAGTTACATTAAGGGAGCACAAAATGTAAGTAACTATTACTGACTTGTAAGTAGGTGTGTGATTTAGTAAATTACAGGCTATTGGAAATGGTTACATAACTAAATGGTTAATTTTACTGTCAAAATTAACTGTTCAACCCACATAAACATTGCAGTGTTTTTGATAAATGCTCAATATTTAAAATCAGTCAGTGCAGCATCTGAACTTCAGAGTCCCTAAGATTAACTTTGGATCACTACCCTGGCACAGCTACTTGATAAGCATGGCGGTCACTTCTCTGCATGGTTATCCCATGCAGCAGGATGTCAACTCTCTCAGTGCTCTCTTAAAAGTGGAGGCATGAGCAGGAATGAAGACTGTGCTGTGCACAGGGAGTCTGAGACACAGACAGACACTGAACTTTCTTGTGGTTTCTGGATATCTAAGGGGATTATCCATTGTCACACAAGAAATCGATGACAGAGCACCAGATTTACATAAGACTCTGTACCACCCTTCACCCAGCAGCTGAGCTCTGGGTTTATGCAAGGACACATCATATATACTCCCTACCAGAATTCCCTGAGATAACTCAGCAATGAAGGAAGCAAGAATAACCAGAGAAACAGAGAAAAATTAACCTTTCTAACCAGAAGAAAATGCACTTGATATTGTCTATTGGTTTAGGTTTGCACCACATATCTGCACTATAGTGATGGGACCACTCAAAAGTGCTGGGAATCAGGATGCACCCCTGGCAACCCCTGTGATGGTCCAATTGTATCGTGTTAGCAGGACAGAAATAGATTATAGCAGTGTCAGCATACTCACATTGCCAGTAATGGCAGAGGATGAGAGACACCAATTTGACCAGATAACACACAAACAAGATTCAGGACAGAGGTCAGAGTGAGTGCCATGGCTGCTCAAGGGCAGCTGGACCTTGGTACAAAGCCTGCAAATGCAGCTGCCCAGTGCTCCAGCTACTCATACCACAAGACCTCACACCACAATAATTGTGCCCTGACCACATCTACTCAAGAATCTGCCTTGGGCCTTGTTGTAACTACACTGATTTACAATCTAAGTTAAATTTATTAAGAGAGGAAGATTATACCAACATAGATAGCTGTGATCAAGGGTCTAGCCAAACTGGCTAGAGGAATATGGGAAGACAGCCTGGCAATTATGCAGTTGTTCGGCAATACCCAGCATTATCTGGGACCCACATTCAGTTAAAGTAACTATATGTATGTGCTAGCAGGTAATTGCAGTACTCTTATCTATTGGCTTTATTTTACACACTTAATTTTAGTGACATTTTTTTCTTTCTGCCGTGGAGTTGTCAAAGACATGCTGTCCACTACTGCAAATGTGAGGACTTAATTCCAGCTACTGCATGCATGGCCTTAGGGCACTGATGAGAAGAATAACAGTGTGGTTTGATTAACCGAGTTCCTGCCTATGGCGTCAGCTGAGTTCCCTTGAACAAACATAGTCCAGCTGCTTCTTGAGCCATTATGCATTTAGATTTGTCTTTATTATACAGTAAATGAGAAATCAAGAGTAAACAAGAAGGTGAGGGGTTTATTGAGCTCCTTTACTGTGACTACTGCTTCTGCTGGCATTTCCTTTGACTTTTGACCTTCCTTGATGCAAAAGCTCTGGTCTCCTTGCAGCAAAGCTGCGGCTTTCTCTGAAGTACATGGGCTGTAATGTTATACCTGCGCATATGGTACAAAGGGTAATTAAGATGTTTGTTGACTTTGGTTCTGCCCCTGCCAGCGTGTAGTTATGTCCATAGGAAACCAGTGTTTGCTTATTGTTGAGGTGCCAAACACTGGTGCACAAAATCACCAAAATTCCTAGTCTTCAATGGTCTATGCTTCTTCATTACTAATTGAACAAAACTAAAGTCAGTATGTTTGGCAAGGAACACACAAACATTCCATTTACAATGCAGGAAACAAACATTTATAAATTGGTCATACAGCAAGGACAGTACTTGGCTTGCTCTTTAATGCTAAATGCCCAAGGCATCAGGAAATTATTCGGTCTTGCAAGAGTGAGGCCAGATGAAATACACTTGGCCAAATATCAATGTCTCTTAGAAAAGACTACAGTGCACCCTAAACTCTGCTAATGCTAATCATCAGTTCTCTGCTGACTTGAGCTAGCCACACCTGATGACTGACTTTTTTTTTTACAGTTCAGTGAGATTAATCCTTCTTTTATATTCTGAGCAATTTTCGCTACTGTGGTTTCTTTTCATTGCCGATTAAAGGATTTCATATCTTCACACATCTAGACATCTTTCATGAAGCAGACCACTTCAGCAATTTCCACATCTCCTGGTTCTCCGTCTTTTGGTCGAAACATCCTCAGCCTCTCCCTTTTTCAGTTCTGTGGATACAGAACGTAATTGATTGATCTCTTCTGTTCATTTTATTCTTGTTCCTTGATGACTTTGATAAACAAGAGATCACTGGGAAGGTATCATGGAAGTAGTCTGTCAGGAATGAGGCAAACGGACCTTCCTTGCATCTGATTCCAGGTTCTTAACTGAATCATCAATGTGATCCTTTCAGTCTGATATGTCTAACATTTAGTGGCACTTGGGGATTTTTACCAGTTCTTGACAGGGCCATGTGAGGCTCAAAAATAAACAAGAGGCATCAGTCATAATAGAAGCAGTGAACTTTTATAACTGACAGCATGATCCAAGAAATTCAGGTGATTCCCTTGGGGCACAGAACCAGAAGAAATGATTGTAGTTTTCCTAATTTTACCTGGAAGTAAGAATTACTGCAGGAAAGTTAGATGGAAATCTTCCCCCGTATTGGATGTGGCAGCTCCAAAGTCACTGGAAACTGACAGTATGCTCTGGAAGAAGCACAAGAACTACTAGAAGCTGGTAAAACAAGACTGCTGAGAATGAATAGTTTAGGAAATGGATTAGTTAGCCGATTATTTGTAATGTAACTGATAACAAGTTCAGAGTAAGGTTATTGCAGCACTGGATTTGACTTTGCAGAAAGAGTTGATACTTACAGGTAGAGTCAAAACTCTGCTTTTCAAATGAAAATTTCACTAAGACCAAAGGAAAGCCAATTAAAAATGAAAACTGAAGTGTAAGGATGGGCTGCAAAGGTCAGCAAATGGCCCAGAAAAAATTTACTTCCAGAAAATGTGTCATTTATCACAACCAAATGGAAAGAGGTCCACTGCCAGAAGAATGTGGCTCTGCAGAGAACACACACAGCTTGAAGCCATTGGATTCATGCTTTCTGCATCTTCTGTTAGGCAGCACTCCAGTAATTTCCCTGTAGTTGTTTAATTCAGAGCTAACCACCTAGATTTCCTTTATCACCAGTGGAGAGAAACAGGCTCTTCTCGAGCATAATTCTTCTTACGGTGAGGTAGACATCTAAAATACATCACAGGAATAATGTTCTGAAAAGTGCTATTTCTCTACATTGACTATGAAAAAGGCACAGGTGACTGGCTGATATTCCCGTGCTTCTAAACCATGGAAATCTAAACCAAAGCAAGATTTGTTTTGTCAGAAGCCAGGGATATGTCTAGTCCATGAAAGGTACCAATTCTAGAATGAAATTTTCATAACAATCACTGCACCTAAATAGTGCTTCTGAATTTGAGTGGGAGGGTAGGCATTGCAGTAATGTCACCACACTGCTTCAGGGACCTGTTTATTCTTCACACACACACACAGAGCTTACACAGCTCTTGCAGTCTTTAACCTGGACTGAAAAAATCATACTTTTAGACAGGTAGTATCCATCCACTAATTAATTACTTCATTTTTACTCACATTGTGAGTCTTCTTAGATCCATCATATCTCCACCTTTCTGCATGACTCTTTCCCACAGGATACAGTGGCTTCTCTTTGATTTACTCTTTTCACTGGAAGGTGACCAAATGTCTTTCCACAGGTGCATCCTCATGGCCCTCCCTTTTGCTCCTATCCAAATATCTGTAATTTCTCCTTGTGGCGTGTTGACCCTGGCTGGAAGCCAAGTTCCCCCCAAAGCCACTCTGTCACTCCCCTCTTCAGCTGGATAGGGCACAAAAAATAGAACAAAAGGCTCATGGGTTGAGATAAGGGCAGGAATAGGTCACTCCCCCATCAGTTACTATCCCAGGCAAAACAGACTGAACTTGAATATACTAACCAAATCAGAGTAGGATAATGAGAAATAAAACCAAATCTTAAATCATTTTCCCCCCATCCCTCCTTTCTTCCCAGACTCAACTTTACTCCCCATTTTGTCTTCCTCCTCCCTCTTAGTGGCACAGAGGGACAGGGAATGGGGGGCTGAGGACAGTTCATCACATATTGTCTCTGCCACTCCTTTCACCTCTGCAAGACTCCTCACACTCTTCCCCATCTCCCACATGAGGTCCCTCCCATGGGAAGCGGTCTTCCCAGAACTTCTCCAGTGTGAGTCCTTCCCATGGGTTGCAGTTTGTCACAAACTTCTCCAGAAAGGGTCGCACACCCAGTCACAAGTCCTGCAGGAAACCTGCTCCAGCCCAGTCTCCTCTCTCCATGGGGCCACAGGCCTTGCCAATAGTCTGCCACTCAAGTCTTCCCACAGGGTCATAGCCTCTTTCAGGCTTCCACCTGCTTTGGTGTGAGCTCCTCCATGGGCTGCGGGTGGATTTCTGCTCCACCGTGGACCTCCATAGGCAGCAGGGGATCAGCTGTTTTGCCATAGGCTGCCCCACAGGCTGCCAGAGAATTTCTGCTCCAGTACTTGGAGCACCTCCTCCCTCTCCTTCTTCACTGACTTCAGTGTCTGCAGTGATGTTTCTCTGACATATTCTCATTCCTCTCTCCAGCTACTGTTGAAAAACAACTTCCTCCCCTTCTTAAATACATTATCCCAGAAGCTCTACTACTGTGGTTGATGGGCTCAGCCTCGGCCAGTAGCAGGTCAGTCCTGGAATCAGCTGTCATTCAGTCTCTTGACATGGGGGAAGTTTCTGGCAGCTGCTCACAGAAGCCACCCCTGTAGTCCCCTGCGGCTAAAACCTGTCCATGTAAATCCAATACACTGTTAAACTTGCTCCACCTTTAACAGTAAAGAGATATTTACACACTGATGTCACACTGTAGAGCAATTCCCATAACCTTGGTAATCTGCTGGAGCCAGCTAGTGAGGCAGCTGTCAACCAAATAATTCTGGACTGAATTTTCACACACCAGTGAAAAGTACTTGGGCAATCATGAGATTAACAAGGTTAGTAGAATAGAAATTATTATTTTTCTAGCTAAACAGTAAATCTGGTTTTTTTTCTAAATTTTGCATACAGAGTTTCAAAGGTTTAGTTCAATGCTAGACTGCAATTAAGAGGTTTAAAAGTGTGCCTGAGAAAACAAGCTTACTGGGGTGAGGAAAGAATGATATGATGTACACAGATGCATGAATATAAAATACACTAATAAACACTGTTATCCGACCTTGCTAACAGAAAATACTGCCAGTAGGTTCAACACGATTAATGAGGGTGTGAAGGGCGGACTAAAACAATGATAAAAGGAGAATCAAGTTCCTGCTGTTTCAACAGCATTTAAAAGTGACTGTTGGCCAGCCGTGTTTGTTGGGGAAAACACTGTTCAAGAGAAGCAGTTTGTGCAGGTTTGGGCCAAGCCTCTCTCAAAAGACAAACAATCTCCACCTCATGGATACATTACTTGCTCCCGTCATGGGTATATTGAAAGCATGTGTGGACTAGGAAGCTTTCACTGAGAAATGTGTTCTGTGAGAAAGGTTGGCAGAATATGTAGTAAAAACCACCAGATCCAATTCAGACAAGACTAGGAATAGAAGCTTGCAAAGAGGGAGCAAGTGCTGATGCAGAAAGAAGTTGCCAGGGGACATACTGTATTTGATGGACATAATTCAAGCCATTGATTTTAGGCATGTACGGTAGGAAGTCTCATTCCTCCAATGGAAAGTTAACCATTGCCTGTACAGATGTGTCTAGGCTACACTCAGGTGTGCCTGCAGCTGTGCAGAGGCAGCAAAGACAGGTATCTGAAGTATTGTGAGCATCCTCAGCATCTATTATTGATCCCATCAATGAGGACCTCTTTCCCCCTTGGTATAAGACTATAACAAAGAAAACCCTCACATATCTCTTGTCTTTTTCTGTTCATTGAAATGGGCAGGAAGACTTAGAATTTTTGGTCAGTCCTACAAAGACAAGCTACTATACCATTAAAAGTAATGACATTCTGGTAAGGACAACCCCTTGCAAAAAGGACGTTGCTAGGAAAAGGAGGAGTAGTGTAGAAGAAAGAAGGAAAACATAATTTTTCTTTTTCTCAACTAAATAGGAAGGTGTGGTTTAAATTCTGATCATTCTAATTTTAAATAATATAACTGAAAAAAATTCACCCCACAGGACTATGTTTAAAAGCACGTATTTTTCTCTTTTTCTGGTCAATCTTTGAGATCTGAGTAATTCAATCCACCCAAAACTGAATCTATCAGCAGACAACTTTCCTGAGCACTCCATAATGAGCCTCAGAGTTCAGTCATTATCAATGGTATGGCAGAGGTATCTCCTCCACAGTATGCTGTAGACATGAAGGTATGGAAGATGGACATAAACAATTTACCTATCCAAAAGAATGTGAATACCAGGGTCTCTCCTTCAGTCTGACAGATTCTTTAACCTTTTGATAAGGGACTATTACATAATAACTCTTAAGCAGATTTGGTTTACTTAAACCTAAGTATCTGATGCTGTTTGAGATGCTCTTGTGTATCTGAAATAGATAGATGTAGTAATACTGCTAGATGTGACACATAAACTACATGAAACTTGTGCCCTTCTTCAGCAGCTGAAGGTCAGGTGTGACAAGGCAGGGCATCTGAAACGTCACTAAACCCTATATTTACGTTAATGATTGATGTCGAATGTAAGTAAATCAAAACCTGTCCTAAGCAAGATTTTTCTCTACTAGCAAAGTTGACTCCCCTCATCCTTCAGGGGAAGCTGAACCATCACCTAGGATTTTATTTGGCAACATGAAGATTGAGATTTCTGTTCTGCTTCTCTTAGGTCATTTCTACCCATTTTGGCCCATGATTATTTTCTTAAAGTTGAAGAGTCATGAGTGGAAGGACACAGGTACCTCCATAGGTTTGATTTTCAGTGAACTAAAGCACACTATAGAGAAGGCCATCTCTCTCTCCTAACTGTAACATCTCCAGTGGTAAAATCTTTCAGTTTGGCTTCTGAATGAAGTTAAAAATACTGTGTGGATGAGTCTAAACATTACAGCTTATTATTCTAAATTGAGAGTGCTATGTGCATGAGAAATTTTCTCTTTTTTTAGTCCAGGTGCATGTATCTAGAAAAAAAATAATCTGAGATTGAATTTCTGCTTGTCTTGACAGGGGCTTCTATGAGTACATCCACCTATAAGGAATCAATATCTGCCAGCTGGTTAATGTGACTGAGTGAAGGTTGCACTGACTGTGTTGATGGGCATGATTAATTGTGGAGGGTCAGCTCAAGCATATCCTGAAATTGGGTAAAGGTGGCACTAATGCAAATTGGTCAGTTGGGAATAAACATCATTAATTCCATAAGACATGTCAGATAAAGAGTCTATGGAGAGGTATGCATTTACAAAGCATCAAAAGACTAACTTGTGTAGGGTTTATCCTGAGATAGCAATAAAGATAATCAATTTGGATTTAAAGATGTACCCAGAGATATGATGAACCAATTAAGATGAATGGTTAAACCATGTACCTGCTAGCTTGCATCGTAGCACAGTCAGTCGGCAGTAACTGGTGTTGTAAAGAGCAGGATTTGTACTGTACGCTTAGCCATCAGTGAAATTTTAATTCCACAGAAAGCAGCAGGGTTTCATAAATATATTAGAGTCGGATGGGCTCAAACCCCACCAAATAATTCACTGTGCTGAATGCCTCCACCTACCCATTCCCAGAGCTCACTGTATGTGGAGGTACTGAGACTTTACAATTCCTAGGAAAGCTGATTTATCTGGGACTGTCCCATTCACCTCTTCTTCTACACTTAAGCCTCCAGCTCAGACTACTTCCTAGGAAAGTATCAGAAAGAGTAAATTTTAATTCTAAAAAACTAGTATATCCTAGTAGGAAAATTCCCAACCATCTCTATACACAAAGGTGAATTCTGGGAAAGACAGTCTTAGCCCTTCTCCCTCTAACTTTTGTCTTTTTCCTCTGCACCCACACAATCCCTGCAACACAGACACTGGCTCATGGCTGGAATTGTAAGTACACATCAATTAATAAAAAATAATAGTTTCCCATGAGTAATAAGAGCTCTACAGCAGTGTGCTCATAATAATGTAATTACTGGTGGGGGTCTCTTTGCTTGGAACAAGTAATAAATTGAGATTAACCACTGGCACTTTTCAAACAGCTACATTTCTTTCATTTATATATCTTGCTTTACATACAGTCTGAACCTGCTTTTTGGAGTTGCTAACAAATATTTAAAATACAAATCTTCTATAACCAGAAGACTAGATAATTATCATCTGATAACTAAGCCTAATCTACAACTAAAAACTCAAATACTGTTTATCAAGGCCTTCTTACAACCAAAGCCCAGATGCCAGGAGTTGATTTGACTTTACATATATTTTTCCCTCAACGGGACCACTCTTATACATTGTTGTGAGCTTTAGACCATCACATTCATCAGTCCTTTGCTTTCCATCATAGCTCTGTATTTAAATATCCATAGATCTGAGTGTGGTTACTTTGTAGGCTGAGCATACTGGGAAAGTAACACTTATTATCACAAGCTGATTTAATTTTGACTCCTTTTATTAACTGACTGCTTTCAAGCTAGATTACATGAAGCATAAGAAATCAGGCTCTGTAATAAAAGGTCATTGTCTCAGGTCCTTGAAAATGGAGATACTTTCATTAACTGTGCCATGAACAGAGAAGTCATTGGCTCTGTGCAACTCTGAAATTCCTGTTTTCCTGAGAAGACATTCCTATCCAGGAACTTGTCTAATACCTTCCTTTGGTACCAACCTATCAACATGAAGGAAACTAGCAAATACTTCACTGGAGAGGAGAATAATTTGTCAAGCTGACTCTATATAAGCTGGAAATTACTTGTTCTTTCTCTGTCCTGAGAACAGATGATTGAGAAAAGACAAATGGTCTTTTGCTTGCCCTGGGAAAATATTGCAGTGCTAGATAAGACAGGGAACACAGATACTCGCCTGGGTCTTCTCATGCTCTTCATCATCAAAAATGAAAGAAGAACCAGTTCCTTTTTAAACCTCGTATTCCTCCCTAAGTTTATAATCAATAATATGCGTAAAAAATTATGTTTACTCAATTCTAATTTGGAAAATACGTTTACCTTCTTTCTTTATTTTCCAGAAGTCTGATCTCACATATTTTTTTAATTTACCTCCACTACAGGGGCTCAGAATTTGCTTCTAAAAGCTTTCGATGAGAAACTAAGGAGGAAGTTTTACTAGTCATGTCAAAGACTGTTCTGTTTCCTTTACAAAGAGGAAGTCTAAAACATTCTGAATTCCAAGAAATAGATGAAATAAAAATGTTGCCTCAGCTGACTAGAGGCACAGAAAAAAAGAGATTCCTCTTCTCTAACTCTGCCTGCGATATGAGTTTCCATCTAAGCAGAGTGTCCAGGCTTTCTTTATGGGAAGTTTAGGGAGTGCAACACTTTTATGTAATGTGGGTGACCACTTTAAGAAGTGCTCTAGATTCCCTGAACTCTGTTGACAACTCTCCACTGATTGTAAAGGCAGCCCAGGTGACTTGCTTAGATATAGATAACAGCAATGTAGACAACTACTTTAGGCAGATAAATCCCTCCCTGGAAGCCCACACACTCCCCCAAGGCCCTGTTTTTCTGGGAAAGGGGGATGGTTAGGACCTGAGGCATTCATTTTGTAGGACTTCAAATACCTGTATCTTCTGGTATGTAACATAAAGAGAAGCAACTGAGAAATGGTTGTTTGTGACTTTGCCACAGTATTCTGTACAGGAGCTGATGATGTTTTGGATCTGAATGTTTAGAGGAGAAGGGAATATGGCAGACAGGAGAAATGGGGTTTGGGAAGAGGGTGCATAGCTGGAGAGGTTAAAGGATCATAGAATCATGGAATACCCTGAGTTGGAAGGTATCCACAAGTTCAAGGTTCAAGTCCTGGAGCTCCAGGGCTGGATTATGGTTGGAAAAAAAGAGAGGAGAAAACATTTGGCAAGACACAGGAGCTGAAAACGAGGAATGGAACTTGAAAGAGGATAATAGGTAAAACCACGAAAATAGGCTGTTGAGGGAAGAGCAGGTAAATTTGCTGTCTGCAGAGGAATTGGGAGCCATGATTCTTTCCTTGAGGCTCTTCTCTCTGGCAAAATAAATAAGTTAATAAATAAGTGAACAAGAGTTTGGTTTTATTCTTGCTTCAATCATAAGTAAAGCACCTAAGCAGAACTATGTAGCACTACTAGAGGAGTAACTCTTGGAGATCCACAGCACCCAGCTGTGGACATCAAACTGCACTTCTCAAATGCAAAGAGTAAGTACATGCCTGTTAATTCACATTTCAGCTCACCAAGAATCTCTCCATGAAACATATGTATGTCCCCACTGGTTCCGCTTCCCCTCCACTTCCATTACCACTGCTAGGATTTGTCTTCTTCCTTCTGAGTGATTCAAAATTAGAAACTGAAGTTTGGCTGCAAAATAACGACTGCGAAAGCCAACAGGAGCCACTGTGGCTGTTCTCCTTCCAAAATTAAGGAGAGTTTGCCATCTAGAGGAGAAGAAAGAATTCTGATCTATGGCGAGAGCAGTTTTTGATTTGAGTACAGTCAGTTCAGTATTACAAACTGGGCAGAAGGACAAGCGACTCACTTCATATAAGGAAGAGAGTTAGTTGTTTCTTTCTGAGTCTGGGACAAATAGTCATTTTCTTATCTAAATTGTGCAAGCTGAAACAGACAGACAGTTTTAATTAAGCTCAGCTCTGATAGATAGCATTCACAATCAGCAGAGGAAAAACCTTGCCAGAGACTGTATTTTTTGGACCAGTTTACTCCACTAGCCATGGAGGCACAGCTGGGATGATTACCAGCAGTGGGCACAATTATTTTTCCAATACGGCTAGGTGTTGGCTGCAAATTTTTGCTGAACCTCAAAGCTTCATCACATCAGAGTGAAAATCTGCCATTTTTACACCCAGATTACACAGAAAATTTATTACTTCTTTCCCATTTAAAGTCTTCAGCAGTATATTATCTTTATGATAGATGTCAAAATGTGCTCTCAAGGTTTCTTTTTTTCTCCTGGGAAAACTAGAGGGGTTTTCCCCTTTCCTTTATTTTTTTCCCCTTCTGGTATTTCTTGACTGCATTAAGGTACTCTTTTCAAGCAAGCCCTGAGCTATGCTTCCATTCACACAGTGGATGGAAGTGACTCTGCATTTCACTCCACTTAAAAAAATTCCCGTTTCCTGGAGAAGGAAGGACTAGATGTCCTTCAAGGCTTCCTTCTACCCACCATTTCTGTGATTGTCTGAAAGACAGACAGAGGTAGGAACAATCCCTTCTCCATACACCATGCCATTAAACACCATGGACTCCATGCTGAATGGGACTTGTGGGGCTATGACTACAGGAGAGTAGTTCATTCAGGCTGCAAAGCTGAGACACATTAAACTGTTGAATAAATATCCCTTTGATGAACTACCTGCAAGTGGTTAGGAACAATGGCAAAGGCAAACACAAAGCAGAGACCTCCAAGCATTTCATGATTTTGAAGGTTTGTTGGAGTCCACATCAGTGTATTGGAGAGGCAGCTGTGCACACCAGCAGAAAACCAGCTTTGCCTACAGGTTTCAGCTGCTTTCCTACCTGTTCATCTGAAGTTTTCTCGTGCCAATTTTGTCAACTTGTCTTTGCTTTCCCTGTGTCTTCTGGCCCCTGGTTCTCAATATGCTCATGGGCTACTGCAGGCATTGCTGTCATGACCTGTGCAGTACTAATGAAACCATCTGTTGGGTCAGCCTGTCACTTTACATGCCATTCCAGGCTCTGATTCCATGAGATCACACAGGCAAAGCAGTCACAACCCTCACAGCAATACCCTCATGTGATTTTAGGAGGCAGCTATGCTACAGAAGAAGTCCTTTTGCTGGATGAGACACTAAGCTGCTGTTGTGAACGCTTGTGACCTTTGAAGATCACAGACTGCTTTTTTAATGATAAAAGCTTAAGTTAGAGTTACCATTTCTTGTTGGAAAAATGTAAATTTTACCTCTGTTTGCCCTTCACTTTTAAATAGCACAGCAAACTGAATTCTGAAGTACATCCAAGGCCTCCTCTAGCTCATAAAAAGTGTCCAGGGACAACTAAATGAGATAACAATATAGATATTTAGATTTTTTCTACCCACTCCTTTTGAGCTGGGGTACAAGTGAATTCAGGCAGTTAATCAGGCTACTGATTGTCAGCTAAACCACGGTAATGGTCAGTGCCTGACCGTGCATGTGTCCTTAGCATAATGCAGCTGCAAAGTAAATTGTGCAAGCTTAGCTTCTAATGAAAGTGAAATCCACTGTAGAGGTAGTTTAAACTAACACACTTCTAAGTGGGTCAAGCTTAAGGCACACACATGGTCAGCTAGCAGGTTTCATATGGTGGGCGTCTTCGGTAGCTCAATTATTCCCTATCACATGCTCAGACCTCGGAAATTATCCATTTATAATAGTGATGCAAGAGAGGATTGAACTGACTGAAACTGCTCTGCATAAATGGCTCGCATAGCTTGAGTTACATTTATGCGTAGCCTTAACTAGAGATATTGAAGATTCATTGGAAGTCTTTTAAATCAAGACTGATTTTGTCTCTCCAAAGGTGCACAGACATTCAAACAGAAACTATGAGCCTGGTGTAGAAAGTTTGGGGTAAGATTCTTTCACCTATGCAACACAATGAGTCAATCTAGATGGACAAAGTGAATTCTTCTTGACATCAAAACCTATAAAACTATGAATCCTTGTGGTTCAGTAAGGTATAATTCACTGCCTACTCCAACACTCTCTTCCCACCACCCTGGCATCTGGCCCATTTACTACATGTCTGTAGTAAAGCTGTGTACCATGGGCCTAGGATAAATGAATGGGAAAGCCTAACTTAGGAGAACAAAGCTAAAACACATCAGCTTCCACTCCCTGATGCACTGGTATGTGGAGTATTGAAGGCATTTGAACCACAATCCCTGCTGAAATCAGCTCATGCATTCCCTCTGGACAACAGAGTAGCATTTCCATTTCTTGGTGATTTGTTTGACAGTAACATGTTGAAACTCCCTAAACCCAAACTCAGATGATAGTATGTCCTGATATTGCATCCATTCCATTCATCCCAGCTTTGAAGGATTCCCCAGATTCAGTCCAAAGTTTCTGCACTGGAATAGCTTATGTAAGAAGCAGCAATTATTTGTCACAGAAATACCTCTTGGAAAAGAGCGTTTTCAAAACTTTAATCTAGAAGATTGGATGAAAAAGCATTGAAAAAGCATGTCTTGGATTTAAAGCATTTTTTTATTGCTAGCAACATTAAACTTTACTACGACTATGAATTGAAGTCAACTTCTGAGCCTCAGCTGGTATTTTGCAATTTTACTCTTCAGCCTACTTTTTTTTTTAATTGAAACTTCCAGAATATACACTTTCTGTTCAGCTTTTGCAACTTCCTGCATGAATGAAATATCCCCTAACCCTGACCAGAAAACCCTTCCACATCTCTTTCAGAAATTCGCTTCAGCAAATGTAACATCCTTACCAGAAGGAAACACAAGCTATAAAACATGCTGCAGCCTTCCTTTCTGTCTGGCTTGCTTCAGACTTCATTCATAAAAAAAGAGAGAGAGGGAGAATGAGAAAAAGTGACAGTTGATTCAGAAAGTTGTACAATGTAAACACTCGTCCACAGATGATGCATTGAGGGTTGGTGTTGCATATCTTTGGGGACAACATATGCCTGTCTTTCACACTTGTCAAGTCCTAACGGCCATTGTTATCAGCACACAAAAGCTTCCAAATTCCTACCTGTCACTGAAATTCTTAGAAAATGAGAAACCATAACAGACTGAGAAAAAATAACTGCGATCCTTCCTATCCTGCCTCCGCCTGGGTCTCCAGCCTTTTGCCATAAGCACAATCCTTACTCAGCAGAGCCATCTTATTGATACTCTCAAGACTTCTTTCTAAAGGCTGCAGGTACCTTGGTGACCTTTTATTCACAACCAACATTAAAACATTCATTATACGACAGAATTATTAATTCTTCTGTTGTTCTTGTTTCCACTTTGCAAACAGGGAAATAAGAGAGAGATAACCTTCATTTTTGGCCCTGATCAGGGCTAGGGTTTATGTTAAGGTTTGACAAGCACCCAGTCAAGACAAGGATGAAAATTTTCCACCCTTCTGGGACAGCAGAAGTGTCACTTTTTCCTGAATTTTAAGGCTTTACAAGACCTTGCCCACACTTATTTGAGGCAGAAGCAGTACCCTTCCCAGCTTGCTAGGTCTCAACAGTGGGACAGAGATACAAGTACCATATCAGCAATGTAGCTTATCCTCTTCTGTGGACCTCTCTTCCCTTCCCAGGTCCACCTCCATGCCCCTGTGATTGGAGATCCAGCCTCCAAAAAAATCCTTCCTAGCCTCTACCTCAGTTTCTCTCTAGAAAATACACACTATGTCTCTGGAAGCATGTGAGCATCCAGTTAATGGATGACTCTCCAGGTACTTTCTGCCATTGCTCCCAAGCTATATCTGTCCCCAGCATGGGTGGCCCAGCAACTCCAAATAGAAAGGCATGCCTGGCACAAGGGACAGGAACGAGAGCAGCAGCCACCCCCATAGCTGTTGCAAAGGTTTCCCACAGCCTCTGGAGCTGTCTTTTACAGGCTTCGTGTCAGCAGGCGACAGGAATGCAGGGAATGTTCAACTGCAGGGCAGTCCACTTTGGAGGATTAAGGCACATGACTTCCAGACAAAAGCGATAGCCATAGCCTCCCTGAAGGCCAAACTCCACAGAGAACAGTTTCTTCCCCTGCAAGAAGTGGTCTGCAAGTGCCCACTATCTTGACCTGCAGGAGGAAGCAGGGCCTGTCTGTGTGGCACTTAGAGCTTCTACTTTTCTTTGAGAGAAATGAGAGCATGGTCAGTATCTGATAGATTTTCTCTCCTGGGGGAGAACATTGGTTTAGGAGATGGGTAGGGATGAGGAGCTATTTCTTTAATGAATTCCAGTTCCTACTGTATTTAAAGGTTACTTCCTTCCATCACCTCACTGGATCCTGTCACACACTTCCCACTCGAATGAAAAGCAGAAACTGCCTTTCTGAATGAAACCACTTCTTTCTTTGCTGTGTTTGGGAAGCCAGCATCCCCACCCTGCTGCAGTTAATTTCAGACCTGAAGTCATTGTGTCTTTGTCAGCAAGTACTGTGACAAGAACTTGGAGATCTTTGTGCATCTTGCTACTAAAAATCTTTGTCATGCTCCATGGGCTCTGCACTGTGTGCTGTACTGGAAAACAGGTTTACTTTGTGATGCCTTGCTGTGTACAGTTTCCAAACTTCATGGTGGAAGGATACAGCCCTCTCTCTTTTTCTTGACAAATCTCACAGGCCTTGAGTGTGCCAAGTGATCCTGTGGTCCTGTGGTCACTTGTCTGAAGCACATCCTGAGAAGTCTCCATTCCCCCAGGAGCTCAGGGACCCCAGAGCCAACCTCAAGCACTTCCTTCCTCATACACCACTTGGCACTACTGACAAGGGCTTCCCAGCAGGGCGGAATTCCTCTCTCACCTCATACAGCTTCAAAATCATTAAGGATGATACCGTTTGTAAGAACATTGGACCAGCAATAGGTAATGGCACAGGTTCGAGCTCTTGCATGGTCTAGAAACAACCATGAAGAAAGCAGCACAATCAAGTGTGTTGGCTTTCTGAGCTGCAAAGCATTTGGGGGAGAGATGGTGGGGGGTTTTGTGTTTTACTCTTACTTAAGGAGATAGGCTTAAAGACCATGTGCAAAAAAGCCCCACTATGATCCAAATGTTCCCTATGGCCATTCCGAGCTACACCTGCAATGCCAATAAGAAGAGCAGAGGATGCACAGGAGGAGGCATCAAGGTACCCATGACATACTAAAGGCCTGATTCTGCTGTCACACTGCCTCACAGTCTCTGTTTATTCTTTTGCAAATAAAAGCAAGTTTAGTCTCCAAATAGCCTGTGCAGATTCTCAGTTACAAACTTGCTTGTGGGATAAATAATTGATTATCATTAAAGCTGTATAGCACAGGCAGCAAGTTTCACATTCCTCCTTTCTCCCCAAGTGCTCAGTGTCCACAGCAGAATACCATCTGGAGTAAGAGCACCGGAAGTTTGACATAGTTGTCCTTATCTTTGCTGTTACAGGACTGGAAAACCTCACATTTGTAAGCTAACACCCAGACCTTATTCTTTCTTGAGAATATATGACCATGCAGTTTGCCAGATAAGCAACTACATTTGCAGGTGATAATTTGTGCCTAAAGTGTGACAATGGACATTCAAGTCTTCATTTCCACTCTCAAATTATTAAAATATTATTTATGAAGTGTAGGAATAGCTGTGCTATCAATCCAAAAGTTGAACATCTTAGTTTGCTGTCCTGAACCTTAGCCCCTGCCATATTGAGGAGATTGAAGTATAGTAATATTTAAGGAACAGGGTAGAGCAGGTTATGTGTAGAATTATCCTTTTCTAATCAACTTCCTGAAATCATCATGTGCAACATTGTCACTATAGCCCCCCTCCATGGGTTATATAGAACTTTAAAAAAACCTTTTTTCATCTATATCCCTTGGCAGTGATTTTCCCTGTCAGTTCTGAATCCTATGAAACTATTTTCTTTTCTTTGCTTGAAATTTAAGACCATGGCTTAACAGCCTTAGGCAGCACAAAGAGAAACAGCAAAGAGAACTCACAAGAGGAGATACTTGGCATTGACTGAACCAAACTGACCGAGCAGAGGTACAAAGCTGGGCAGGGGTGCAGCCAGAGGGCTGACAGAGCGGATCACCATTTGGAGCCCCTTAACCTACAGAGTTAATGGCCCAGCACTGCAGAGCTGAGGCGAGTAGTAGCTTTTTCATGCATATTTATCTTAACCTGAAGCTTCATGAGCACTTTAAACCACCATAAACCATCACTGTAACCAAAAAGAAGTAGCCTTTTTGCCGATCTGCTCAACTTATTTCTGCTCTGGTGCCAAGACATCTTGGATCCAGTATCTGTGACTGCACAATGAATCAGATCAGTTAAAATTACTTTTGGCTGCTGTCTCCTGAAAGGTTTTAAACCATGTCACTTCCAAAACCCTGTTACCTGCAGAAGAGAGACACACCTGCTCCTAGTGATGGTTATAGAAAGGGCAGGGAAAGGCAGAGCTGTTTCTTTGAGTAGCAACAGCGGCTGCTGCTGGCTTACAGAGAGCCTGGAAACACAGCACTTGACTCCCGGACACCATTTGTTAGATGGTGAGCACTTTGACCACAGACCAGCTTAACTTGCAGCACTTGGGTCACAAAACCAAAGCAAAGAGGTCAGATCTGTCAGCAGCATGTTGGACATGATCCTGAGGGACACACATTGAGCCTGATGGACACACACCCTGAGAAGAACCACTTGCTGCTCACTCTAACTTGCTTTATATTGACAGAGCTTTTCCTCAGATCTTCACAATAATGTTCTGAGCAGCTAATATACATATTAGGAAATAACTACTCTTTAATGGCACTGAATGAGCCTCTTTGCCTAGATGAGACTTGGGAATGTAACATGTCATTCACAAATCTGTCCCAAGAGAGCAGAGACAGATTACAAAAATATGCCTTGTATCCAGTCCATTTAAGTAAGATGATAGCACAAGGATTATGCATTGAATTTACATGCTTAATGGTCACACACTGGAAAATTAAATAGTATTACCTTAGTGCAGGGACAGTGTCAAGTGCTCTCCACATGAAAAACAGAAGAGTAGAAGGAAAACTGCAAACACCAAGATAACCTTATCAGCTTCAAATGAGTTGCATAGTTTTAAGAACAGTGGTTTACAGGTATAGAGGGTGCAGACCCTCTGTGGCAAATGAGTCAACTCCCAGCTTCAAGATATTCAAAGTAAATGGACAATAAATTCCTATTTAAATTTTATCCATCAACCTGAATTTGGCTTAATAAACAAGGGGATCTGGTTACACAATTTTTTCTCTCCATTAAAAAACAAACCTCATGTGATAGCTGACATTTTTAATTCAGAGCATGCACATTTAAAACAATGCCCCACATATCGCTTCATGCGGCTGAAATACCCTCTAACACACTCACTGCACAGCTCATGTTGAGCCTGCAGTAATTCAATCTACACCCTCTCTTAGTATGAAATACGCCATGTGATGTTATCGGCCTGGAATACCACCACTGACATCACATCTTATAGTGGCTTAGTGACATCCAGTCTCCACACATTTCTTGTCAGAAAAACAAAACCTAAGAGCACGCTCATCCCCTATTAGGAAAACAAGCATGGAATCCATAAAGACAGAATTCCTCAAGCCACCATCCTGGTGTTTGTTTCCAAGAAACTAGTTTGCAAGTTGAAAACAAAGGTTAACCACTGAGTCAGGCGCTTGACTTTGCTAAGTTTTGGTCCCGGGCCTTTGTTCTTTTTTGCAAAAAAAAACCCAACAACTCAGATCTCATTCACACTGGTTTTCACTCATGTAACTTCCTAGCTTGGTTTGAAATAATTCCAGTCATAATGGAAATGAGAACAGGATCAGGTTGAGGAAAAAGACTGGTACTTCAAACAAAGGGCTGATAAAATGACAGAAAATTATGTCAAGGATCTCCCTTGCTTTTTTTTATGTAGGTTAACAGGAGGGCTGAAAGGCTTCCCTGGCTCCCCCAGCCAGCGTTGAAGGTCACAGTGCTGCCACAGTTCAGCTCAGACAACTTTCCTCTGTTGCGTACAGAAAGTCAAACAAATGAAAGTGAAGGTCTTTTTGATGAAGCACCCTCAAAAGCGGACATGATTGACAGCGTTACAGAAAGGTGCCAACTCATGGATCAATGGAATTTCCTCAGTGCACGGCAGCTCTGAGCAGGTCTGATGATGAGCGCAAAGGGAGGTTGGGGCTTACTGGGGCAACAGCTCCCTCTAATGATAGTTGGAAGTCAGTCTCAGGCAAGGAGAGATCCTTGCTTGAGTATTAGAAATGTGTCAGGAAGATCCAAAGGAAGAGGCACTCTTCCCAGCAATCTGGCACCCAGATGGAGCTGACATCTCCATTTACTGATCACTCTTTACTGACAAGCAGCAATAAACAGTATTTTGACAAGAGGAACAGATTAGGCATTGATCTGCTGTAGTCACACACATGCACTGTCTCTTTACTGTGGCCCTAGAAGCTCTGCCTTACTTGTTTTCAGTTGTTGATGGAAAAAATCCCTTTACCTACACAGAGAAAACTAACTACATATAGGTACCTGCAACAAGGCTTCCTGTGCAATGGAAGAAAAGCCAGGTGTTCCTGTGGTTGAACTTAAGGGATGGGCACTGCATAGATCAGAGAGGGCCATTTCTGACCTGACTATGCTGGTTTCTGGCCCAGCTGCCTAGCATTAGTTCATCTTCTTTTTCTCCCATTAATCTCTGACTGTTCGTGGCAACATTTTAAGATCTCATCTCTAGAGAAATCAGCAAGAATTTTTCTGGTGATATTAGGGAGAATGAGGCTGACAATACCTCTTGATCCATATAGCCGTGGAGAAAGCTCCACAGAACTCTATGATATGCACAGAAAAGTCAGTGATTTCTAGTGTTTGCCTCACTGATGCTTTTGGGTCAGTCACAAGACTCCATTTTTAAAAGGCCTTTGAATTTCTTCCCTCTTGAGTTCTCAGTGTTCAAAATACCACAGCACTAGTTACTTTTATCCATGTTAGTAAGTGCTGTATGGTGAACAGCAGTCACTTAGGTGATCTGGGATCAGACACACCTGTAGGAGCTCTGTTAAGATTACTAGATTAAGAAACATTTCTCCTTAAGTTTTGTCCTTGATCAGCCAGGAAAGATAGTCACTTAAGTACAGGCTACAGCAATGGCACTCTTCAGTATGTGCTGAAAGCAACCTGAGTCTAATTTGAGGTACACAACATGGTCTGTACCTCATAGGGTATCTAAGGTCCTTTACACTAGCTGCAAATTTTGCACCTCTGATCTGCCAAAACATCATATCCACTTGTACCCTTTGGGCACCAGCAGTTCCCATTCCATGTGTGGTGGAGATAGCCCTCTGCTCCCAGCTAGACTTAGTAAGTGAACTGCCCAAAACAACACACTATCCCACCTGCTCTACTTCCTGAGCAACTGCTGCCTGATTTGAAGATTTTAAAAAATCAAAAGAAGTTGAACATAATCGCATTAAATCCCCATGGTTGCTACCTTGGACCAAATCTAACTAATAGATTTGGTTAAGGGAATTGCCTGACTCTGTGACAGGGGAGGTTTAGATCAGACATTCGGAAAAGATTCTTCACCCAGAGGGTGGTCGGGAACTTCCAGGGAAGTGGTCACAGCATCCAGCCTACCAGAGTTCAAGATACATTTGGATAAGTCTCTCAGGCACATGGCGTGACTCTGTGAAGGTCCAGGAGCTGGGCTTTGATCAACCCTGTGAGTCCCTCTCAACTCAGGATATTCTATGAGTGTAATAGGATTTTTGCAAAAAGAGTGCTTTTAATTAGAATTAGTAAATTGCCTAAAGAAATAATAATGGGAGGACAGGACAATGGTTATAAGAAGTGCATGATTCTTCTGATTCTGATGATGAACTAATGACTACTATTTAAGGGCTCCTTTGTAATTTGCTGTGTATGAAAGGTTTTTTTCTTTACAAAAACATGCTTAACAGTAAAATGTACCAATAGTCTTTCTAATACACATATAGGTCTGAAATTGAGAATCTACAGAAAGCCATTGGCCTGATTTCTAAGCAATTTAGTGCCAGAAAACCACAGTCCAAGATGTCCAGTTTTTAAGATATCTGAACAGGATGTGCAAATATTCCAGCTAGTTATTCAAATCAGTATTTAAGTGCTATAGCAGCTAAACACTGGTTTGAGTCTCCTGGTTTCCATCTTCACTTCTCCTCCTGGAGCTTGCCTTTGGAAACTGGGACTTGGGCATCAGCCTTATGCCTATTCCTACAGACCACAAAGGAGAGAAAGGGTTTTTAATAAATTCTGCAAGCAAACCTTGAAAATGCAAAATCAAGCTACATGACAACAGTCCTTTTTGCTTTTAAAATTGCTGTATCCTAGCAATGTGATCCCATCACTTATGCAGTACACTTAATTGATTGCACGTTTGCCTTGCACACTATTCAGGAAATTGGACCCAGCTGCCAGAAGCATCACCACATAGTAGACTCCTGCGGGGAAGGCAGTAGAGTCAACATCTTCTAGCTGTCCCTAACAAATGGCACAACTCTCAGCAGTCACTTCAATGGAGATGAGAGGAAAGTGAGAACAAACAATGAGTGGAGAATGTAAATAACAGGCAGCCAAAGTGTAAAAGGGAACTGCTTTCCACAAGCTATGTTTTGACTGGAGTCCTGGGAGGGAAGGTTGCATGTACCTTGAAGAAACCACATTATCACAGAGTAACCAAGAAAACAATCCACAACTATTGCAGCTATTTTGAATCTTTCATCTCAGCAATTCGCCATTCCTCTTTACAGAATAAAATTTGTGTGGTGGTGACAGCCTTGCAAGGCTTACCTTTGCTGTTACTGATAAGATTTGCTGAATTCCACCAAACATACATTGTGCTGAACAGTTTTTCCATCCTAAAAATGACATATGAAGCTTCAGTGCACTCTGCATTCATCAATATCACCCTTGACAGATTGAAAGTACTGGACTCTGCACAGTGGACAAGAGTCTCCCTCCTTCCCTCTCAAGTGAAGGGAACACTGAGCGAGTCTCTCAATTCATGTCTGACCACCACCCCAAAATAGCAAGATCCTGAGCACTGCCTATATTCACTTTCTCCGTGAAGCAGGAGAAACTATGTCATTATCTGCATATTTTAAAAAGAACTGTTTTGGTTTTCTGCTTTATGTTGAGTGACTGTTTGTGGGAACATCACCTTCTTAAACTTTTCTTCGGACTAGCTCTGAGTTTAGTCCACCCAAGAGACTGCCTGGGACTCAGTCAGAAACAGTTATTGCACATCAGCATCTTCATAGTGCTTTTCCCTCTGAGCAGAACCGTTCACTGTGCCACCTGTAGTGTACCCAGAGCAATGAGCCACCACCTAAAAGGGGAAGCCACATCGCTAGAGGCAGATCATCAGAGCATCTCAGCCGAGGGGAGGACAGCAAGTCTGCACAGCACTAAGGATAGCAGATACTCCAAAATGGGTGAGCCCTGGGATATGGAAATATCAGATTAGACATGTCCAAAATAAAGGATATTAGAATGAGAAGCAGGGAAGATTGACCTCTTTCTGAGTCTCAGAAACCAGAGGGGTCAATACTGTTGAGTGCCTGTCTTCACTATGTGAGAGTGCCATCCTCGGTAGGCAGTGGAGCTGGGTCCTCTGCACTAATGAAGCTCCTCGTATTTATGAATGCTTTTAACAGCAAGTCTGCCAAATCACTTCTCCAGCTTTACTGCAGACAAAATAAAACAGCTCTAGCAAGATAAGCATATCCTGGAAGGCTGGGAATTTCCAGCAGAGAGGGCCAAGTCTCTGTTGGTGGCTACTGGCACTGTTGAGCTCAACTCCAAGAGCCAAATGACCATAACAGAGATTTTGGCAGAGGAACAGTAGTTGTAATAAATGACTCTGTGAAGCCTTGCATTCACTTCACCTAAGTGTTACATCTTGCCGTGCCACTCCAAAGCACTCCAGAAGTGTGGGATTCTACTTATTGGCACAATGAGCCAGCAAAAGCCCGTCAGGAAAGTTCACCACCACCCTCAGTGGTGTGAAAGCAGCAGACACCTCACCTGCAACAAGGAGAAACCAACGACCTTTCCATAAGTCTGCCATTGCTCCAATTCCTGAGCCACCAGCCCCAGGGGAAGGAACTACAGCATCTGGATGGGGCTCTGCAGGGGAAGGTTGGCACAATAGCTGCAACCACAACTGAGCACAATAGAATTAGGAGTAGCTTTTGTTCTTCCAGATCCAAACTGCAAGGGTTCCCAGGCAGCCATCTCATCCTCTTCCACCCACCTGGGAAATCAGTAATTACAGAGAGACAACAATCCTGATGATTCATTGCCATGTTCAGGATTACCAAGGGATCTTAGAGAAGCTGCAACACTTACAGTGGTATTTGGCATGTGCTGGCCTGATGTGTTGAAGAAACAGTCATGCTGCTTGCCCACTCATTGCTAGGTTTGTCTCCTCCTGATCTGGCATCATTCAGATGTTTCCAATGCCAACATGTTGACTAAGCCAAATTTCTTCTCACATTAAAGCCCTCTGGAGCTGCAATTTATAAGCCTTCAGATTCCCACAGATGTTTAGCTTAGGAGTTCTGGACCGGCTTGTCCAAAAGACAAAAAAATAATGTGCAAGTCCAAAGTGCATTTTTCCTCAGGTTGACTGAAGTGGTCAATGTGCATGGCAGACTGAGAAGTGGGGAAGGGAGTAGGAATCAGGTTTATCAGTATTTGACCATTTGTTGCTCACCCTGCTAGGTCCAACCTAAACTGGGTCATGCCGAAGAGTAAAAAAATACTATGAAGCTGTTCCCTTCACCAGTTCATCCCTGATGATTTACACCTAATAACTCATATTCAACATCCTAAGCACACTCAATAGATGAGCATTTCTGAGAACCTGCAGGTGCTGGGTGATATCTTCTCATATCTAGAGATATCTTCAGGAGCCTACCTGCTCTCAGCCAGCACCCAGTAGACTGAGCCTCAACAGAAAAACTTCCAGTGTGAATTTACTGTATTTTCATTAATTAATCTTTGCGGGAAGCCAAAGGCTGTTCCTATCCCTGAAAGCAGATAATTAGCTGGCATCCCAAACTTCACGGAAAGAAGCAACATGACAGTGGTAATGAAAACAAAAACAAAAAACTGTGAACGTTTTTATTACCACTGAAGCCATCAACATCTACAGAGTATATTCAGAGCTGTCAGCAATACCTCTCCTCATTTAGGACCCAGTCAAAACAAAGCTCAAGTCAAATTTCTTGCCTGGCCATTACATCAAGTTTTAGTTTCATTCTCAGTCACAGCCTGGCACCGATTACACTATGAAATTCATTAGGGAAGAGAAAATTGCAGTTATTTCCTTGATGGAGTTGAGTAGTGTTATTGCAGAATAGCCAGGAGCAACCAGGGAAAATATGCCCATTAGAGGCTGGTGTAATCCCACCAGGATCACAACCAAGCAGTCACAGGACAAAAACAGCAAAGAGAGAGGTGCACTGACAGACCACAGGGTAACTTTTTAAAAAGGAAGATATTTTGCAAGGCCTGATCTTTTGGGTCATACTGAGAAACAAATGTATACAAAAGACTAAAGGAAATTCTGAAAAAAACCCAACAAAACAGCTAACTATATTCCAAAGATTTTATTGCTCTAGTTTTGTGTTTTAATAGAAGCACTTGGTGGCATATTTTATGGTCATTAGTGATTTACTTAGGAAACATGTCTTTTCACATCACCCAGTTCCCCCCTCACTGCCATTAGATGGTTCATTTCTTATCATTCTCACAGCAAAGGTAATGCTGTGAAAGCAATGATATAAGTGAATATAGGCTTCTCAGAAAATGTTAGAAAGAGGAAGGCACCAAGATCCTCACCACAAAAAATCTCACATTTTGGCAAACACATAAATGAAAAATAAATAAAGAAATCTCAAGGGAAGCAATGTTTATTCCCACAGAGTAGTTGTGATTGAGCACAGGTAATTTTCACAAGGCAATGACTTTCTCTGTGGGCTAATTTGAACAGTTTCCCACAGAATGGAGCCACTGTGCCAGAAAGTTCGAAGCCAAGAGCTGAGGACCCCAAACTGATAGCACAAAGGGGAGCAATGCCTGCACTGGTCCTGACTGCTTTGGATAAGAGCACAGTGTAATTCTCTCAAACCACAACTGACAAGGTGCACTGGGAGATTGGAGGGAACTTGTTTCTTCTGTTAGTAACCACAGGAGTTTCTTGTGGTTGGTAGTTCTGAGAACGGGAAGCTGGACAAGCTGTAGGTGCAGGAGATTCTTGCTGCCTCTGGGGTTACCCACCCAGCCAGAGCTCAACTGATTAGGAGGGTATCAGAGTTACATAATGATATTTCTAGGCTGTTTTACAGTAAATATGTGAGGGGCCTCTTCGAAGCAAGGGGTGGGGGTTGTGGATAGCCAAACCACAAGAAATTGAATTGAAATGGGAGAACAACTTAACAAATTCCTGTAATAGATAACGTACAACCAACTCATATATTTGTAAAATTTAAATACATGAAGTCAGTATTTAAAACCTATTGAATCTATTAGTGTGTTTAGACTTGGTGTTCTGCTTTTAAAATACCTGTGAAATTGCTCGTGATACACAGTGATCCACCTCTCCTAACACCACATATCTGAAACATTGACATCTATCTCTGATCTAAGCTCTGAGAGCTCCAGAAAGAGAAATTAAAAGCCCATTAAAAGAAAAAGGTACTTTTAGGATGTTCTTATAATTACAGTTTTAGGTGTTTTCTTCAGGATTCATCAAATTCTTCTTTGGCCTCCAGTGGCTACTGACAGTGCATGGTTACTAAACCACACACGGATATGTATGTGCCAGATGCCCGCATTTACCCACAAGAATCCCATCCCGAATGTCCTAACATATGGTTAATAACACAGGGTAATAACAGTAACTTTCAGCATTATTTGAATGGAAACTGAGTTTCCTCCTGAAAGTCCTTTCCAGGTTTTTGACATTATAGGAGACATCATCCTCTTCCAAACTTCTTGTCAAATGGTTGTTTCGTGCAGAATCCATTCAACAAAGGCCAACAAATTCAGGTTTTAGGAGTCCAGCATGTGTTAGAAGGCATTGTTACCCCACATAGTACAGTTACTACACATGGTTTTCACAGCAAGGCTGTGATGCAGCTCAGGTGACTTTGCAGATGCAGTGGTTTTCTGTGTGGAAGAACTGGAAGAAACTTACCACAAAAATGACCATGAGGGAGCGGACTACCTAAAAACATATTAGAGAATAGTTAGCCTTCATACCCATTCCTGCCTTCTGACATCACCTGGAGCAACGGTTTCAGCAATATACTTTGGGTTTGTTTTTTTTTTAATAAGGAATTATTTCAAAAATACCTTTATTTCCAAGTGAACCTCAGCTCCATAATAGCAGAGCTATACCTTCTCCAGTGTGTTCCTTTCCTTTTGTTCTTCATCTAAGGAAATAAGTATCCTTCTATATACGTCCCACAGAATTAAAATTGTATATGGATTTCAGCTGGCAATATTCATTAAACACTATCAACTCACAGCAGCACAGGGACAAACCTTCCTTCATTATCTCATTGGATGTGGAAAAAATAACAGAAAAGCTGCTATTGTTTGGATGGTTTTCGTGATAATACTTTGAGAGACAAAACATTTCTTCTCCCAGTTCTAAAGCTATTGAAGAGATTTTCCTGACACTCTAAAATGATTTATTGTAGGTCAGAGGGCAATTAGAAGAGAAAGAGATCAATCACACAGGAAGAGATAAGTTTTCCCCTTGATCTTTTACTTTTTTTTTAAGTGAACAGCTTCACTTGTAGGATTTTAAAACTGTTTGAGGACTCTAATTCAGTGATTGTACAGTCTCCAGTTTGCTGATGGTTAAATGAAGAGCTGAGTTCATGGTTCTAACATTGCAAATGCAAAAATCCAACCAATGTAATGTAGTGAATAGTCAGCTGAGGTGCTGTTGTGAATAAGATACTTTTAGTGACTGGAAAAGCTTCTCTTTGAGTGAAGATGAAAATATAAACTAGTCAGTAGTACTCTAAAATACAATCCAATGGTGTTAAGGTCCCACAGATGCCCCACATATTCATCATGATTAATGTTTTTAGAGCCTAGGTTTTCCCAAGGGTTGCAGTAAAGATTGTCCACTTTTCATGAGGAGCTGTGAAATGTTTGGGGTTTTTTTCTTGTCATGCAAGACACAGAAATAATTTAAGTGCAGTAGACAGAGCAAAAATCGTTGCATTCATAACATTTTCTTTCTGTATTGTCCTTTCATTTCTGAGGGAGTTAGTCATGCAGATCCTATTGCCTGTCAAGAGAACAACATGGATGATTCCTCAATAACTGTACTCCAAACAGATCCTTACCTGGTAATTTATATTTATCATTCTAGCATATTGAAAGTATGAAGAAAGAGAGGATACAACAGTTTTGTGTTCACTGTAATAACCCAACATTTGGGATTGCTTTTATTAGTCGGATATTATTTGCATAGCTGTAGTGTCTACACATCCCAGCACGAGCAGAACTGTAGCTGAACTCTGCAAGAGAGAGAACCTCCTCCAAGCTGTTTCAAAGTCAAGTCCACAGAAGATCTGTGGCATAAGACATGTTACAAGAACCAGGACAAGCAATGACCTCCCCGGCCAGTGACAAACACACATCAGGTTGTATGGCTGGTCCTAGCAGTCAGACAGATCTGATCTAGTGGGATTGCTTCTGGCTGTGGTTCTGATTCCCACTCTTTCTCCACAATAGACAGCCGGTGTTACACACTCTTCATGGCAGAGCCCAGGTCTCAGGAAAGAAAGATGAGAGTATAGAAAGCAAGGTCTGGATATTCTAATGCATTGGCATTTCTTTAGAGATGGTTGCTTAGCCAGCTTTGTCACACACACAAATCAAGAAGAATGAGCTTCAGCATAAGCCTGGAGCCAACCTAAAACTCACCTTCTAGGTGCATAGAGGAGCCTTTTCACTTTTGGTTCATACAAACTCAGGCCGAGCAAGCCAGAAGAAAAATCATCACTGTCTTTCAGACAAGCTGATAGAAGATGCATAAGCCTGAGTTGTTGCAGGTATTTTATGCACCCATTTTTAGGTACAGTGTCATGAAAGTCTCCATTATTTTTCCTTCAGATAATGTCTAGCATATATGCAGCATAAGCCATGGAATGAAATCACACCCTCACTGAAAGTACAAGAAAATCATAGAGAATTGTAAAGGAAGCCATAATTTTACCCAGAGGTTTCACTGAAACTCATCTGGGAAGGGTATTTGTGTCCACTCTGGCAGACTGGGCAGCTTCCAAGGAGTCCAGGGTCCAAAAGTGGCACTTGGAACCCTAACCCTAATATTAACTGCTCATAATGTAGCCATATACACCTGAGTACCTCTCTGTAAAGTCAGTTGAGAGATGATTGACAATGTGTACGCTCTTTTATGAGCAAGATAGATTTACCTCAGCCTGGATATACCTCTGACTGGGTAGGTAAAATCTCACCCTAAATTCCATTGGCTGCATTGGGACATCTCCACAAACTGTCACAGAGATCTACTGTCAGATCCAAACACCTAGACTGTGAAGACCTAAAGTTAAAAGACATGAAATCCATTCTTAAGAGCTTGTCTCAGTTAAGCCTTGGTGAACAATAACAATATAGAGAATGGCAGAGTGAGAAAGCCAGACAACTAGAATGCTGGTTTCCAAAAAGTTCTTTCCCTCCTCTCCCCCACAACAAACATAAAGAATTCTCTATTATTACTGGGGGTTAGGAAAGATTGAGCCTTCAATCGTTATTGTTCTTCATGTTTCTGGAATAAAATGAAAAGGGCATTAATTTTCATTCTATGGTTTATCTACAACTCAGTTTACAGAAACTACTCTCAGCGTCTAATTTTTTTAATGATAAATCATAATAACCTTCAAGGAATGTTTCTTAGTACTAGATTTGGGGTTTTATCCTTGGAAAGTAGCTGAGGAAATAATTTATCTTCTCAGATTTTCAGTAATGAAATAAATTATTTAACATAAACTAGGTAACGGCTCACCTATTCCATCGTCTTCACTTCTCTTCTGAAAGCTTCTCCTGTCCTTAACTCCACCTGAGTTCATTACATGGTTTAGCAACTGTCCAGCCTTGTTGGCATTGCACTTGCCCTTGTACCTTCACTCTGTTTTCTGCAGTCTATCTATATATCAGTAACATATTTTGTGACCATTTAGTCAATCGTGTTGCTGGAATGGAGATATTTCTTTCTGTTCCTGTTTTTTTTGCAGCATGTGAAGGAAAGTACCTGAGTCATTTGGTCACCTTGGGAATGCAGGGCATGAGCCACCTTGGCCATCACAGTCTGCTGCATCTCTCCTGTCACGTGGATCAAACTCCTCAGCTCCCAGGGGAAATGTACCCAAACATTGAATACAAATACCCTCGAACTGGGAAGAAGCTAAACTAAACACATTTCAAACAGATAAGAGTGTTAGATTCAAAATAAGTTTACATTCATTTCCACATTTATGAAGAGGTAACACTTCATCAAAGAAGTTATCTTTTGGATAAGTCTTTCCCCTATTACCCATATATGAGATAAATCATGTAGTAACTGCAAGCAAAACAAAACCATATCAACATCTGTCCACATCTTCATTGGTCATAATCCCCTGAACATGGCGATGCTGTTCTGTCATTGCCTGGTTTTTTGAATGCAGTATTCTTTGACAATACAGTCATAGTGATCCATCTATTATACTTTTTGGATGATTTGTGAGATGAAAAACAAGAGAATTAATGAACAAAAAATTGCACTAAATGTATTCCCCTGGCATTATAAAATCTGCACCAGGTAGCTGGTGTGAAAACCCCATGAGCTGCTCAATGGCAAGGGAGAAGAGCCGAGATCCTAGTTAACCACAGTCCAAGAGGAGCCCCTGCTGATCCCTGGGGGGATTGCAGTGAACACTGAGATAAAATGTTCAATACTTTTCAATATTTGGCAAAGAAACTGTGTTGATGAGAATTGAAATGTAACAGGAAAAAAACAACTGATAAGAATTTGAAAAAACTAAATTAAACTTGATCAAAAACTAAAATGGATTCAGACAAATGTTCTTTAATTTCAGTTGGTTTTGCAGTAGGTATTTTTTGCAATTGGGAATATCTGAGAACAGGTTTGTCCAAGTGCATTTTCTTATAAGACATAATCGCAAAAGCACATGTGCTCCTGTTTCATCTTTATTCACCCCCATTAGTCACCTAAAACAAATATCACTTTTCAGAGAGACACAACTGTTTGAAAGATTGTCATGGACTTTTGATGAAGTCATGAATTGGTAAGACTAAACAAAACAGCACTTGAATATGATGATTTTATTGCCTTGGTGGTTGAATAGTCTATATTTTCCTTTCCCTACTGCCCTTCCAAAACGGGGTGAATCTGTGTTTGTATTTCTATTGCCCAAGATCAAAAGTTTTCCAAGCTCAAAAAGGAAATGTATGTCACCGGACAGAATAAAGCCTGGATTCCATATCACCAGGCTCACCTCCCCCACAGAGTCACAAACTGTGTGTGACTGCAGAACCTGAAGAATATGCCTGTTCTACCTGCAGATCTTAGAGTGTCTCAATAGTCTTCAAAGCAGGTGGATGGACTGCAGCCAATGATATTCTTCAGTCTTCTCCACTTCTAACATGAGCTTCATCCATACACAGGTTAACAACCTAAATGCAAAGGACCTCATCTTCTTATATATGTACTTGTTATAAATCTAAACTTGATTCTTCAAAAATATCACATAATGATGTAAATAATACCACTTCCTGATTGTTAAAAGAATACATGGTGCCTTCCAGAAGGGCAGTATAAAGTTTAGGAAAAGACAGCAGGAGACTGAACTGTCAGCGAATCATGGAATCATGGCAACATGTATGTTCACACACAGACAAAATGTTCTCCATTTGGCATAATTCATCTTAACTTTGATGATGGACAACAAAAGGCAGCAAAACTCATACACAGTATATAATAGATTGAAATTAAATCAGATATTTGTTTTGGGCCCCAAGATGAGTTAAGATTTACTAATAATCTGGGCAGGATGGTCGCTAATATTATGCACCCTTCCTAGAGCCTGGACACCAAAAGCAGAGAAGATAATCTCGTAGTCATAGACACATGGTGTAATTCTTGGGGCTAAGCAGGGCCAGGAGGAGGATTTTGATGATCTTTGTGGGTTACTTTGAACTCAGAGTATTCTGTGATTCTGTGATTCCACAATCTGGCCTCCCTATTGCTTTTGCTGATGTAAATCTATAGCATTCAACCCTCCTGATGCAAACAGTCATAGCACCTAAATTCTAGGATTTGTGTCATGATTGCAACTCCATTGTCATTCTCTCAAGAGAAGAAGAGTGTTTATGAGAGGAAACTATATGTTGCAATTAGTCAAGATGCAGATTTTAAGTGTCAGGTTATTGATGGTTTTTTTTTTTTTATTTGGGTTTTTTTTTTTGTGGGTTTTTTTTATTTGGTTGGTTGGTTTTTCAAAATGCCAGGAGACCTTTCATAAACACAGTCAGGACTTTGTAGTCCCTGATATGTTAGCTGGGAACTCCATCAGCTTTATATTTTCAGTCCCAGTCAGTGAACAAATAGTAGTCCTACTAAATTACCTGTCTCTTTCCAGAAACTCTTATGCTATTCCCTAGAGACCAGAAACTTATCTCACTTGTCTTGACATAGATTTATGTCTCCTGGAGGTAGTGTGAACACAAATACAAAAAGGTAGGATTTCATAATAGACAACATTTTTTCCAGAATATGTATGGCTAAAGTCCTACCATCTCATTGAATACACACTACTCCAAACAACTGCATCAAGAATTTCCTCTGCGTTTAGAAGGAGTAAGGCTTTTTGCTTTAACAGTGGTATTATCTAGGCCAAATCTCAAAATCATCCAGATGTCACTGTGTCATTTTTTCCAAGGTTGGAATATACTAGAAAATTTTCATCAAAACAATCTAGAGCTTCAGTTCAAGAAAGGAAAAACATCAAAATCAAGTAAAATTTAATTCATTTTTCTGCAGTAAAAAAAAAATAAAATTATTAAATGTTAAAAAAAATTATTGTGGAAAACCCCTGAAATGTCACAAAATTATATATCCTACTACCACAGCTCACCTATCATAATACAACAGAAAAGCTAAAAACCATTGTCACTTTTTGATCTGATGTTTTAATCCAGGAAGCCAAATCATCTTCTTTAGCTCAGTGTCACATATTTATGTAGCAACTATTTTTCCACGTTGTTATTACATTTGAAATCAAAACAAATTCCAGCCTTTCTTGAAGAATGGAAATTCCAAGTTTCACCCCACACAAATAACATTCAAGCTTGTCTGCCCAAACTTGTGTCTTCCAGCTTTCTAGACCATCACTGGAAAGGAAGAGCAGACTGGTTCCCACTCAATACCAGCAAGTCACGAGCTCTTCCATGAAAACCTTAAGGTTTTTATTTAAGTTGAAAAGGAGCTTTTAGACCATCAAGTCCAACACTGCCCAATCCACTATTAAACCACATTCCTAAGCATCACATCTAGATGTCTTTTAAACACCTCCAGGAATGGTGATTCAACCATTTCTCCAGGCAGCCTGTACCAATGCTTGACAGTGCTTTCAGTGAAGAAATTTTTCCTAACATCCAATCTTAACCTTCTTGGCACAACTTGAAGCCATTTCCTTTTGTCCTTTCATTACGTACAAGAAGAGGCTGAACTTCACTTCACTACAGCCTCCTTTCAGGCAGTCATAGGGAGTGATAAAGAGTCCCCTTAGCCTCCTTTTCTCCAGATTCAACACCCCCAGCTCCCTCAGCTGATCCTTGTAAGACTTGCTCCAGACCCTTTGCCCATTGCCCTTCTCTGGACACACTCCAGCACCTCAATGTCTTTCTCATAGTGAGGAGTCCAAAACTGAACACGATTCAAGATGTGACCTCACCAAGGCCAAGTACAAGGGGACAATCCCTGCCCTGGTGCTGCTGGTCACACTACTGCTGATACAGGCCAGGATGCCATTTGCTTTCTTGCCTATCTGGGCACATGCTGGCTCATGTTCAGCCACTGTTGATCAGCGCTCCTAGATCCTTTTTGACTGGCAACTTTCCAGCCACTCTGTCCCCAGCCTGTAGTGCAGCATGGGGTGGTTTTTACCCAGATGTATGACCAGGCACTTTATTTTGTTGAATCTCATATGTTGGCCTCAGCCCATCAATCCAGCCTGTCCAGATCCTTATGCAGAGCCTTCCTCCATTCTAGAAGATCATCATTCCCACCCAACTTGGAGTCATCTGCCAACTCACTGAGGGTACTCTCAATCCCCTCCTCCATTTGGGAGCTCCAACCTCGCAGACCATCACTGGGTTAATGGTGGTCAGTTCCCACTGATTATCAGTTCCCACTGATTCCCACCCTCTATCAGCCAAGCGTAACCTGCTCTATCACAACTGAGATGGTAAGTCCCTCGTGTCAAAGTTATGGTTGTAGACATCTGCTAGAAAAGTCTGCCATGGAAAGCAGTGGTTAAGGATAAGATTAGCAGGAAAAAGGTAAGGAAGAGAGAAAAGTAATACATATAATTCAAAGTAAATTTCAGAGGGCATCTGCCTTAGGCAAGAGCATGTGTCAATAAGCCACTGTAAGAACACACAGCAAAGCGTTGAGGACAAGGAGATGAGTTGCACAATCTCAGGGCTCACACCATTTTTCTGGAGTCTAGTGAGAAGTAAAAGTGTCATTTTCATCTGGAAACTACTTTTCTTTACACTGCCCCTTGCTGATATTGAGTTACAAGAACACAGCTCTTCAACCAGAACAAGAATGATCTTGCCACGTAATTTGTTCAAAAAAGTTTTATCTTGCTGGTGGTCCTGTAAAAATATATATGAAACAAATTGGAAAAGTTTGGATACAGAAAACAGAGCAAACTGTCTCAGAAAGTCAGATCTGAGATGAGCACATAGGCATGGGAGGGGAGAGTCTCTAGAGATGTCTGCATACTCACGTTACAACTAGCAACAACAGTACAGCTCTTCTTTGTTCTTATTGAAGGATAAAGAAAGCATATTTATGGATAGGTGTAACGAATGTAAAACTCCAACTATTTAAAAGGAAGCTTAGAATTTTCTTACACATCTTCAATGTATTATTCTTTATGAAACAGCTTAACCTGGATGTCCTTATGCATATGAGAGCCAGTGGTTAGTCCACGTAGACTTAGTAAACCAAACATGAATTAAGGTCATCTTAATTCTGAATAGGAGCTTCTTTCATGGCTTTGAACTACACTTGACAAATTCATTTTCATTTCATACCTTTCTTATGCTCAGATTTATCTCCTAATCTCCTGATATCCTGTGGTCAGTGTAGGGATAGAAAGAGGTCATTAGTTTCAGTGAGTGAAATGCCATCGAATCCCAGTCTTCTTCATCCTATCAGTACAAAATGCCTAGTGATCCACAATGAACTAGCTCTGGATTTATCCTAATGCATGTAAACAGTGACCCTTGCTCCCTTCACTTGTATATGAACAACAGCTTTGCTTTCCTGACAGCTCTAAATGCTTGAGTTTTTCTCTTGACCTGCTACCTATCTACAGTATTATAAATGCATTATGCATGCATCAGATCCCCAAATGAATCTGAACTCTCACAACCTTTCACACTAAGGATGTGTCCTCCCTTAACCCTGCTGCAAAGATATTTGCTCGAGATCATTTCCTTCTCTTCCGCTTCTGCCTGTGTTGAGCAAAATAAAGAACAAAACAGCTCTACAAACACTATAATGCTGTAAGAGAACAATAAATGTACAACAGCCTTCAGATGATTTTGCCCTAACAAAGATACCTGGTTCCTTATGATGCAGAGACTGCAGCCAGACCAGTAACAGTGTGAGATTAGGTCAGTATCCCCTTATTTTCCCAGTTCAGCTTATTTTCCTAATATCAGGGGAATGAGGTTCTTATCCCTATATTGAACCAATATGCACATGAAGGCCAGCACAGCTTTGATTACAGACTTGTAGTACAAATACTGTGATACAGAAAATCAGAAAATGTAAAAGTCAAAGGCAGGGATAAAGGATGAGGAGTCCACAAATAAAAATTTGGAAAGGTGATGAAGAATTGCAAGTCAATTTGCTGATTACTGACATTTCAACAAGCATAGCACACCTTGCCCAATGTCTTTTTTCTGCTGGAAGCAAATATTAACTCTTTTATATTTCCCACTCCAGAAATCTGGATCCAGAAATATGATCACTTCAGGTGATCATATACTTTGCAAAACCTTAACCTTATGTGAAAAGATTAATCTATTTTGGCTTATTTTTTTTATATGCAGAGATGAAACAACAAAAATCTTTATAAATTGATCAAGTATTGAGTAAAAAAATACACAAAAAATAATAATAATACAAAAAAAGAACGAAAAACCACAAGCACAAAAATTTTTTTTATCAAATTTTTGTCATTTTATTTAGAAAATTCTAGGGGCAAAATGGTATTTTTGCAGATATTGCAATGCTACAAGGCAGAAGAGATGGAGGCAGTTACAAATAAGTGTATTTAGAAAGAGAAGGGGGGGAAAAAAAGGCCAAGAACACAGAAGGCCAGAACAGCTCTCTGACCCTATCAATCCACAGTAATCAATTGGTTCAAGTATTCATGAAGGCAAGCAAAGATACTGAAAGAGGTGACTAAAACCAGCCTTTCCATCAGAGAATCACAAACCTTGTTTGATAATATGCATGTAAGTGAAGATCAAACTAGTGATGAGGTTATGATCAAGACACTGAAAAAAACTTTGTTCTAGATAGAATGAAACTTTTGAGAGAGATCTTATGACATGTGACAAGATATCATATGAGAACTGGAAAAGAGGGGCAAAGAGGCTTTTGAGGTCTTGAGAACAGAGTTGTGACAGTTGCACCAATTGTGTTGTTTAAAGGGTTTACAGAATCGTTAATTTGAGGAAAAAGTTGTAATAGAGAGACAAAATCAAGAAAAAGATTGCAGAAGAGATTCTGACTTCAGCTTGGAAAAGATAATTAGGTCATAAGTGGAGTACATAATCTGCAGTTTGAAAACTGAAAGAAAACAGGTCTCATTTAGAGGATTGGGTTAGTCATAGGAGTAACTGGAGGAAAATCAAAAGCTCAGAAAGAGACAGGAAAGCAAAAATTTAAAAGAAGGATCATAAAAAACTGCACAAAAAGTGGAAGAAAACACAAACCAAATTTACATCTATCCTTTGTAAAGAGCTGCTCTATTTTGCAACAAGCAAAATAATTTGTAAAATCCTGCTATAAAAACAGAATTAACACGAGTGGGTGTAAACTATATTACCTCAACACAAACAAGCCTAATTCCTTATGGGAAAGATTAAAGCAATACCTTAGTGGAGAAGAATTTTACTTTGCATAGTTGCAGAGCCCTTATTAATTTTAGACTGAGTGCACACATCAGGGCTGTACCTGATTTACAATACAGACTGTGAAGACAGGTCAAATACCACCAGTGTCCAGCTGATACAGGGAACAAGTTACTCCTGAGAGGTGGCATGTAAGGGTAATGGGAGGGTCACCTGGTTGGAGAGGTGAAACTGCCCACACCCTTCTGGGAAGAGTACTATCCAAAATGATATCTTAGCTTTGACTAAAAACTGAGCTTTTTAAATTAAGAAAACCTTGCTTGGATGGAAGGAGCAAAGTTCACACACAATCAGCTTCTGTTCACAACTCTTGGTCTCCTTGGGGGTCCTTTCTTCCAGCCAGCATGATCACTGCTGTGGGGCATACACTGCCTGGTGCTCTCTGCTCTCTAGGGAGGTTTTCCCATTCATTTCTGAGGCCTAACCAAATTCATCACAATCTCAGCACATGTTGCATGTCCGGCTGCATCCTCAATAATGCCACATCTTCTCTGTCTGATAATGCCCTGTGTTACTCGCAAAGGAAAGGAGAAGGAAAGTGTCCAGAGTTGGGAAGAATATCCAGCCAATCTTTTCAGTGGATCATAAAGATATCTGTGAAAACCAAAAGAAAACAAACACTTCTGCCATGAGAACATATAAGTTAAAACAAAATCTTTAAAAATTAGGTTTACAATTACTTTGGCATTGCACCTGAGACAGAGCAGGCTGGGAGAGCACAGATCAGAAGAGGAATGCAGGGAAATAGGAAAGGAGAAAGCAAAAAATAAAGAGAGATAAGGAGAAGGGAAAAGTGATTAAAATTACAAATTACAAAAATTACAAAAGAAAACTCAAAATATCCAGGATGTAGAAAAATGTCATACATAGAACAATAATGACTAATACGATCTGAGTAATGTTGTAAAGGAAAGATCATTTTAAAGGGCCAAAATAGACAAATAGATGCGACACAGAATAACTCTAAAAACTTAAATATATGATCCAAGACTGATATCAATTCATTTAGATGTGCTGGGGTGGGAAATATCTAGGTTATTATTCTTTTTACCCATAAAGAGCATTATTAGCAAATATAACCCCAAACATGACATCTCACTTGTAAAAATCTTTCTTTGTGAGCCACAGCATACCATCTGCAGCAGTAATGGCTCACAGACCAGAACTATCATGATTTTGGTTTACAAAAAAGTTTGATTTTAAAATAGCATTATTTCAGCTCTAGGATAGCTACATTTTATTGCTCCTATTAGAAAAAATTAAAAAGCCCTGTTAAAAGGCTTAAAAGAGATGAAAAATCAGACCAGGAGCAGAGCATTACAATCCGAACAGGATTGCCACCTACAGAGAAAACAAAGCAACAGGTTATTTTAGGTCTGATGCCAAAAAACTGGAGCATTTTCACCAAAAAAATGAACAAGAAAATCTATCATGATTTTGGATAACATTAATTTAATGGGTCCACAGAACATTGGACTTGTATATTATTACATCAGTGGACAATAGTCTCTTGTGAAGTAGTCTCCCTCCCACGAGGTGATTACTAATGGAAGGCAGACCTACAGTTTCCATAACAAAAAGATGGGGGGAAGGGTAGAAAGAGCCTTCTTTCAATACTTACCAAAGGGACTCTCTGAAAGGTTTTGACAAATATTGCAAAGAACATTTCTGAACTACTGTGCCTGAGGTCACAGGTCTCATTTGTCAAAACTGACGGCCAGTAGCTGCTTCTTTGTCCTAAGAGTGTCCCAGGAGCCAAGACACAGCTTGCTGCAGAGGAGCAGGCAAGAGCTCTGTGGAGTGCTGAGAAATTGCTCCTGGCTTCTGAGCTTTACAGTAACAGCTGCAGGGGGCTGCGTGGGGACATCAGGTTTGTTGAAAGGAAGGATGTTGCCCCTGCAAATGTAAGGGGAAAGAGGGAAACAAATATAATGTCCTTCAGTCTCTTCAGTTCCTGCCAGGAAGGAAAATCAAGGGTTAAGTAAAACTTCCATTTAAACTTATCCCAGATGGGAACATTTGGCATTTTACGTGGTTATCTAGGATTACAATAAAACCATTTTAAGATATATTTTAAATTTACTTATACATAATTGAAAATGGTTTGAGAAATATTATTCACCTGTAACACTGACTATGCTACACTTGACCTCATCAGTTATGTGATTTCAGCTTTGGCTAGGCTTTGGCTTGCCTAAAAGCCCAAGAGCACCAAGAACAAGCCACACAGTCACAAGGGATCACTAAACAGCAGTTTAGTGAGCAGAGAAACACTTTCAGTCTAAATGGAGATTAATCTGAGTAAGAAAGCTTTATGGACATACAGAGAGCAAACCTCTAATACATAGGATCAAATATCAGCTGAGAGAGGGTTGAGAGTACTAAACATAAGGTTATGATAGAGTGTGAAGCAAAATAAAGGTGTCTGATAAGCCAAAGCAGCAGCCTTTCTGTGCATGTGTGTACCAAAGATCTGAATCTTCTTTGCTTTGTAATTTATTTACACCTGTAATAAGGTAGGTGTAACATATTGAGCAGGCAATAACTTAGAGCCCCTTTGGAAGGGTGTAAGAGATGAGTGTAAATGATTGCCAGGAACCAGTGTGTGGTAAGAGAGGCACTGGCCAGCTTCTAACACTAGAAATAGTTCTTTTTTTTTTTTTTTTTTTTTTTTTTTTTTTATTCTTCTTCTTANAAAATAGTTTTTTTTTTTTTTTTTTTTTTTTTTTTTTGGTACTTAACTTCTCAGAGAGGCACTCATTTCTAATCCTGGGCAGAAAAAAGAAAACAAATCCCCCTCCTCAAAAAAAAGCAAGAAGCAACAAACAAACACAAAACAAACAAAAAAAAAAACCCAAACCAAACCAAATAAACTAAACAAAAAGCTCCCTCAACATTTTAAAGTTATGATATTATTATGTATCAAAAAGCTATTTTGCATCATTTATTATTTATCCACTGAGGCTTAGAGAGCACTTGAGTTTTTTCCATGCATGTAAAATGATAAAACCCAGTCCAAGAAATTTATTAGCTAAAATATTTGCTACAACTAAACATGCATCAGATTTACTTAACAGACTTCTAAATTGATTTAAATGGTGCAAACCTTTCTTCAGACAATGTTAATTGAGCTTAGATGTTACTTACTGAAATTTAATATTCGTCATTACTAGCTGGAATGACATAAACTGAAGTGAGGCTCTCAAGTTTAAGATGTTCTTTTTGTGGGCTGTGTATCCAGAATGTATAAGTGAACTGCAAAGAAAACTTTTCAAAGGCACCATTTCTGAAAAAAAAATCAGTTGGGGAAAAAATTACCGTTTATGTCTAGAAAACTTGTTGTGAAATGTAAAACAGCTTTTGCTCATTGTTTTGCTGCCTGACTTTATACTTAGCAGCAGCTGCCTAAGTTTTTATAAGGTGTTAATAAATCTCCACCCATACTATTTTTAGATAATTTGTCAGAGAAATGCTTTCTCATTCCTGCCATGAAGACCGAATCTGTCTGGGAAGTACTTGGCTGCTATACAGATGGGCCCCATAGAAAGGCCCTTGATAAAGATAGCTGATTGTGTTGTAACCAAAAATAGTTTCTTCTTGTATTAAGGACACACACTTAATGGAAAATCTGACAGCAAAGAGGTGCTTAACACCTGTGCTTGGCGTTAATCAGTCAACCCAAAAGTAGCTTGGAACCTGACAGCCTCACTGCCTCTTCCTCTTCCTCATATACAAATTTAGGTATAGCTGAATTTCTCTGGGCAAGGGGGATGGACTAGTCCCTTCAGGCTCTGATTTCTATTGCTTTACACTGAGAAGCTGAACTTTCTTAAGAGAGAAGAAATAGGAGCAGAAAGGGGAAGAGGATGGGGGAGTAGCCAAGAAAGCAGAGCACCAGGGATGGCTGATTGCACAAGATGGGGGTATAACTTAGTCCAATGACAACCTCTGCAACAGTGGGGACAAACTCTGGCCAAAACGACTGGACATTAGCTCTGCTTCTTGAGATAAATGAGATCTATGTACGTTTCTCAAAAGTCATTGCTGATCTCTGTGGTAGCCCAGAAAAGCTGGGTAGCTGAGCTTTACCTTGGGGTCTCAGTGTCTTAGTAGATCTTCTTCAGCATGCATTTTTTGCTGTGGAATTTGAGTCACAGGACTTTACACCTCATCAAGTTCAAGTGGGAGACTCTGGCAGTGAGTGGGTGAAAAATACATTAGTACACAGACCTGCAAACCAACATATCTGTATTCAGTCTAACCTTAGCCTGCCTTTTGAGACAAAGTTTTGTAGTCCTAGGTCAGAGAATGTAAGAGCAGTTTAATATACTCCTCTTTCCATTAGACAACTGACTAAGTGCTTAGGTAAAAATCACACCATTAAAAAAAAACACTATTGTCAACTGGAGTATTTGCAAGTTAGAATTAAAAATGCAAAAAAGGATGATAAATGTATGATTTAGAGATGCAGGGTTCAAAGAGGCCTTACAGAAACATTTCTTTCTCTCAGTGTCTCTGTCATTGCTCCTTTCCATCCGTGCCACCAGGTCATTGCGTTAAGCCCGGGCATTGCTGATGGATGGAGGCTCCCCGCTGCCCAGGCTCATGTTCTCTGCTCAGAGCCACCACGGACACTGGGCTGCATAGTCTCACACTTCCTGCTCCTCTCAGGGCCCTGTGAACCTTCCACTTCTAGTGAAGGATTCAAAATGCAGCTTGTACCCATCTTGCTGTAGGTGCTCTCTGGGAACACTTGGCTGGATGCTCTCCTCAGACATGCAGGCAGTAGGTGCAGGACTGGCTGTGAGCCACAGCCTATCGACCTCATATGAGTTTCATGGGAGAAAAGCAGTTCAATAGCGAACCTCTGTGCAAACCACAGTGACACAATCCTGCATGTGTTCACAGCGTATTTTATCTACTTATTTCTAAAAGATTTCTACATCTCGCTTACAGGAATAGAAACAGATATCATTCTCACTCCTGGCTTTACCAAGGAGCCAGTGAAGGCTCCAGTGCATTTATGGACTGAATTGCAATATACGCAGGTGTAAAAAATGCCATCCTTGGCATCAATGGCTTCCTACTGAAAAAGGAATGCTGTAGCTAATGTGAGTACCCAAAAGACATAAAGCAATGGCCAAAAAACTGAGCGGCTTCCCTGGGCTCACACTATGTGCCTCTGCATTTTCCATACTCAGGCCTGATCTTGCTTCCATTAAGAAACATGGAAACGCTCCAAATGCTTTTGGTGGGAGCAAATGCCTGCCTCTATACACTCCAGATTCCTAGGGTGTATATATTGTAGAATATATTCAAGCTACGTCCCTGTATTTCCCGCGTAGTTTTAGTTTTTATAAACCTCTGGAGTTTGCAGGTTTGTCAGCGATAACAATAATAAGTTTTGTTCCAACTGGTGTGTTCTTAGGGAAAGTTTTTATTCTAAAGAAATGTCCCTTCCCAGTGAAAAAAAAATTCTGTTCTGTTGAAAAATTCCTCACTAGTTCTCTCTTTTGAGGCAATTCAAAGGCTCATTTTTCTTTCAGATATCCTAAACACTTCAGAAATACTTAATTAAAACATCTGATGCTGTAGTGATTATATACTTCTTTAGCCATCTTCTGCAAGTGTTAAAATGCACTGTTGTGGGTACCCATTCCAGCTGGAAAGGAATGGCAAACTATGCCTGATCACTTGCTCTTGCTCATCCTGCACCGACAGCAGTAGTACTAGAGATTTCCAGATCCTTTTCTGTCTATGTTTTGGGATAGAAGTTAATAAACTTTGGAAGTTCTTCTAACACACAGCACTTCAGCTCTGCACATGTCACCAGTATAAAAAAAGAAAACGCCTATAAGTAACTTTCAAAGTTTAATGGGGAAGTCAAATGTCTTCTTCTAGATTTGCATTATTCTTGATTTTGGCTTCTTATGCTATGCACTCCTCCATGCATTTCCCATCTTTGGATACTAACACAGAGCATATGTTCCCCATTTAGCTCTTCCTTGGTTCTTGTTGGGATCATGTTTGTGGAAAAGGAGAAGGAAAACAGCTGCTTTGAGAGAAAATACTTGTTTTCAAAAACAAACTCCTCATTATATCTGTATGTGAAAACAGTCAAAACCCTTATATTCTTTTCTGTGATAGACATATGTGCAGGAAGAATATCTTTCATGACCATTTAAATTATGTCATGTTTTGACAGAGCTTGTATAATAAAAATTAAGTAGAAGAGCATGTGTTAAACTGTGTTTATAGTCTTAAACTGGATGTTTCATGTGTATAGAACCAATTGGTTTCTGTAATGATGCTGGAATCTTAAAAACTAAAGAAAAACATTCTTCAAGTAAGATCTTGTCTATAATTGAAAAATGTTATTTAGCTAATATTTCCATTTCAATCACTGGTTTAAAAAAAAAAACCTGACATGCATCTGCAAGTCCAACAGGGAATAAGCCTGCCTGGGCACCTTCAAAGGCTGAGGACCAGGAACCCCCAGAGAGAGCAATGAGTACTAAGTAATCACTAGTAAATCTCACCGAGTAGAAAGATCCTTTGGACACACATGTATGCCAAGACCGAGTGAAGTAGATGTTAAAAGACCACACATCTGGGAACAAATAGAACAGAAAAAAGACTAACCAACATCTTCACTAAGTATAAAATCAAACAGGAAGAATTCAGAGTAACTTAGCAGTTCTTTTTCTCAGTAGCTATAAGAATATATCTTTGAAGTTAGCACTGATGGTTGCAAGGCTTTGCCATCTCTTTTAATGGGAGCTGATACAGATCAGACCTGGGATATTTTTAGAAGGGAATTGCACGAGTTGCAGGTGCTTTATTACTTCCCACAATTTGGCCAAAATTTACAACACCCTTTTGCATCAGTCACAAAGGAGGATTGTGTTGGTCGAAATACAAGGGAAGCACCAAAGCCACAGGAGTATGAGCAATTTCTTTCTCAGGACTGGAAAACACCCTAGAATTGTCACGGCTTTAGCTTTTGCAGAAAGCCATTGGGATTGATACCAGAGCTCTTTGTAGAAGACACAGGCAAGGAGGAGTCCTATGAACTGCTATCACTNAGGGACAGCAAGTTCTTAATTCAGTTAACGACTGCAGGAAGTGGTTTGTCAGTTTAGAGGTAGTCCCTGCTCAAAGCCAGTGCCCTTCTCAGAAATTAACTTGCAGTTCTCTAAAGACAGATTGCGAAAAACACTGGGGGACCCTCGGGAACCTGCAGCCACAATTCCCCAGACAAGGAGCTCTAGAGAAGCAGTGAAATGCCCCTCTTCCTGCAGCTGCTCTGTGGACTAAACCAACACTCAGTGGAGCGGGTCTCTTATGCAAGTTCTCAGGTTTCATATCCGCAGTGACCAAGTTTTGTTAAAAATATGACAGCTGCTCCTGTCATTTTCTTTCCATGTAATATTAACCGTTGCTTCAAACTGTACACGCATTTTTTGCTTTTCAGCAATGGCAAAGGAGGTTTACATAAAGAAAAGGACTTATCAGAAGCTGGCAAATCTTTGGCACTGAATCAGATCCCCTTGGCACACCTCATAGATTGCATAAAACAGTTGGCAAACTACAGTGAGTAAGTGATATTCTAGGTGATGTTCAGAGCAGTCTATTCAAGCCACGTGACAAAGTAGGATTTGGTTGGGTATAATTACGACAAAACAGGAAATCATTTGATGGACTTCAAGGAGTAACTCCCAGGTTGCCTTGAGCAATAGCAATGATCTGATCAATGTAACTATAGAGTGTCAGGATGTCTCATCCACATTCCCAAGAACCTTACAATAAATCCTTTCACCAGAGCCTCTAACATGCCCTGTGAGAGTATTTTATTCACCCTAAAGGAATCACTTCAGCTAATCCATCTGAATGATCACATTTTGCACTAGTGTAAATCTAGATTACCCGCACTCATGTCAACATATTGACTCAGCGCTAAGCATCCTTACAGCTGGAGAACAGAATCTTTGCATTACTTTCAACCCAAAGGTTCCCCAGTTAATTTATACTCCTTTTGTTAACCAAAACCACAGACACTAGCGCAACAGTGAAAGGTGTGCTCTATATAATCCAGTCTCTGACCCGTGGCAGAAGTAACTATTGCATGAAAAGACATCTTAGAGTAGGTCCACCTTGGTCCATAACTGCAGGCCAGACATGATCACGCAACACAACAGTGTTATTGGGAGAATTATGGTCCAGTTTCCATCCCAATGCTCACCTCAACAAGCATATACCTGTCCTAAAGCCAAACAGCAAGATGCTGGCTGTCCCTTCCTCAATGTTGCTTTGAAACACTTTTTTGTTTGGTTTTTGGGTCCTTGAGATTTTTGATTTTACCAATAACACATTAAATGCTATACAGCAGGAAGAGATGGGCTTTTTTTCAGGTGTTACAGATAGAAGGTCACAAAGCATGGCACTAGTCCTTCCACTCTGAGCTCAGACCAGAGCTTGTTCGTGAGCGGTTGCTTGGTCTAATTTCCCAAGGCAGTAGCTCTCTTGAGCATTCCCCTTTTCCTCACACCTGTTAAAGCTTGTAGAGATGCAGAGGCAGGAACCTTCATAGTCCATACTGCAAAGAAATGGAGAAGGTACAAAGGAGTCAAAAAACTGTACAACAGAAATCAATTCACTTTGGGGCGGATTTTTCAGAGCAAATTATGATCTTAAAGTCAGTTCAACTTAATTAAAACAGCTTTTGTCCACCGGAAATAGATATCACCGTGCCCTCTCCTGGTCTGTGTCACCTCTGCAGCTCATCTGCAAATGTTGCTCATTTCATATCTCTTGCTGAAATACTTACCATTAGCTTAAAGTGCCCCCTTCATTTGATGTCCTTTCCTCTGCCTCTTTGATTGTTTCCTTGTCAACTAGTCACATCCGTAAAGAAACCTTTAAGGGATCTACAGAAGACACCTGCTCTAGGGAAAACTGATTCAAGAGGGGCTTAATAACTCAGTTGTTTTCCAGCTTAAGTTGTTTTTCAGCGTTTCCCATGTTATGACTGGTGTCTCCAGATACATCTTCCAGAACAGGAGCTTGTTTCAGCCTTGGGAAAGAAGGTAGTTTGAAATGCATATACAGGAACCCAGGCAGTTTGTTTGTGGTAGCAGCACATCACACTGTCACTGTGATCCCTTCCTCAAATTCTGCTCAAAGACTCTACACATGTGAGTAACCCACAGACTCACCCAACATAGCATATGTTGCAGCTGGCAGATATGGCCTTGAATCATCTGCTACCAAAGCTTCCTCATGTACCTCCTGCATCTTTTTAATTGAAAACATTAGCTTTCAGAGCTCATAAGATGGTCATGTATTGTCTCACAAAGGACAGGAGTCAGCCATGCTCCCCAGCAATTGAATCAGACTCACGAATGAGCAGGCTCTGTCCATCTAGCTTCCACTTTCTCAGTCATGGCTCATTCTCGTGTTCCTCATTTACATTGAATTCCCACACTGGGCCCTCTTGTGTAATTTAGACTGAGATTTTCTCCCTTTTCCCTCCTTCCCTCCCCCCCCCCGCATCCTCTGTACAACAGAGCTGGCCACACAACAACAGAGGAAATGAACAACATCTGGTGAGATTGATTCCTCGTTCTTGTAAGCAGTGTAAGCTAACAGCTGTGTCAGGCATTTCATCCAGCTCTGGAGTAGAAAAGAGATCAATCATACATTCCCCTTTACCACACCTCTTCATTCTGGTGCCGCACTGGTCCTGCAAGATAATTGCGTGGTTCATGCTCCTGAAAATATACTGGAATCTCACCCTTTGTATAGAGGTCATTGCTTGATGCAAATGTAATAATTCTCTTGAAATACAGACTAAAGAAGGAAAGAAAAACTAAAAAAGAGCAGTGCACTTAAGCACATGCCCGCCTCAAATAAAGGAGCTCATCAGATTCAATAGAACTACACATGTGCTTACGTATGGGTTTTTACAAAGTGTTTTCTTTTTTCTGTGCATTTATATGCCTAATCACCATTGTATCCTATGCCTCTTGGTAGTACCTAAGCACTTAGGAAAGCTGCTTTTGGGCATGGACTTGAGTTGTACTGTTATGCCCATTGATGCCATAATGGTGGCCTCATATCTTGTTGGATTGCAACTTTACTGCTGACTGCTCTGGAAATCAGAGCAAGGGAACAGAAATGACCCAAGGCAATAGCAGCCACAAGCAGTAGATGAATCGAGAGAATGGGAATGTTCTTATAACTTACAGACCTCTGAGACAGATTTAAAGTTAAGGATTAATCTCTTGCTTTGAGTGTTTCTGCTGACACTGCCACGAAGCCACCAACACTCTTCAATTGCCTGGGCAGTTTCTCTGATGCAAACATCAAACCACTAAGAATTCTTCAAAGATCCACCAACAAGTCTTCAGTAATAATTACTGCCCCACAAGCCCTGCTGTGATGACAGAAAGCACAGCATAGCTCAGGAATGAGGATTCAAAGGTAGTTTCCAACAGAGTGTGGAAGAGTTGAACACTGGACAACTTGCCCTGTCTGTCTCACAGCTGCACATGCTGATGGTCTTGCAGATAAGCCAGCTGCAAAGAGCCACAAGCAGAAAGGACCTTCATCTGTCCCTTGGGATGCTATTCACAGGCATGGTGGCTTTGACTTCATTTCATTGGGACTCTGGCAAAAAGTATGGCCACAGTAGTCTAGAAAAAGCAGCTCATTTATCATCAGTCTGGACAGGTATTTGGTCTATAATCATAACCAAAACAAGGATCCCTCTGGTAGATTGTGCAGGCTGGATTTTTCTGTAAAGATTTAAGCAGCCTGTGATCCAAGTGCTTTCCTAGGAGCTCTTCTGATTAGTGATACCAACCTCCAGGTCTCCAGAGATGTTCCCTGAAGGCCCTATGGGATTATTCATGACCATGAGCAAAGGAAAAGCAAAGCATGATGCAGAGAAGGATGGCAGTGTATGATATTTGATGTGGCACACCATCCTGCACAGTCTTGCTAGAACTGCAAATGGCTTACAAGAAATTAAAAAGAACACTTTGGGGGTTTTTTTTAGGCTAAGGCATCAACACATTTGTCTCATGCCTAGAGCAAATTTTCCAGTGTCTCTGTACTGACATTCATCCTGAAAATCTGAGCACAAAAGCCCCATGAAGTAAAAGGCAGGAGAAATTATATCTTCTTTTTTGTCAGCTATAGGCACTTGTAAACAAGTCGTCTTCTCAAACCAGTGGGATTCGCTGCTCTAAAGTAGAATGGAGAATTTGGAAGCAGGGGAAGAAAACAACCTAAGAGAAAGTGGGAAGCAGCCAACAAAAGACATATGTAATGAAGGGAAGCAAGCTATTATGCTAGGAGTTTGCTTAGGGTTGAAGATTTTCCAATAAGCATTGCAACAGAACTGATTTATGATTTCACCATAAAGTTGCATGATACCATTTAATGAATTAAACATTCGCATACAGGTTCAGAGAAAATATTACTGACTGGGAGAGCATAAAAGCATCGGGACATTCTTCACGTTTATTACTCATGAAAAGCTAAAGAAAGAAAGCAATCACAATAGCAATGAAACGTACTTTTCCACCCACATAGCATCTGATCAAATATTCACAGATGGAATTTATATGGGGGCTTATGGCAGTACCTTTTAAGCTGCAATTGTAAGTTTGATTCTGTTAAAATCCAAATATACATATATATTTTAGGTATTTATAGGAGTCCTATTGCCATAATAATTGAACACTTCATCCGTTTTAATGTATTTATCCTCACACCATCCTCGGAAGGGATGATGGGCTACCCAATGTTGAGATGGGAACTGAGGCATAAGGCAGGCTATGGACAATAAAGTGCCTTAGCTGCCTTCAGGATATTGTGATGCCTAGAAATTAAGCATTTGGCCACATCAGAGTGCTTTAAAAAGCCAGAACTAGATGGATTCCTAATCAGTCAATAGGAAAGACTGCATGTCCCTTTGCACAGAGCTAAGAGAATAATCTAAAATAAAATTAAATTCCCTGTAACATTCACATTTTGGAACACTGACAAAATGAGAGAGTCCTTCCATCCACCAGAATTCAAGTAAAATGCAGCTGGTAAATATACAGATCAAACCAGCTGATTTTTTTAAACTGCCTGAAAATGGTCTTTGAAGATCACAAGCATCTTTCAGGTCCTAGATTCTGTCTAAATAGCCTCTATGAAATCTGTCTTCCAGGAACAGCAACAGTCCCATCAAATAGACGGGGAAAAGTTTTGAGATAACAATTATGTTCTGTTGGCTTCAGTCCCACGTCGTCACACCAGTGCTTTCATCCTACCAGGCTTGTGCAAGGAACAGCTCCCCTCAGTCACATACCCAAGTGTTTTCCACTCTGAAGCCCAACATGAACAGATCACTGAAGAAATACATTTATAGAAGGAGCAAGATAGTGATATTTCTGAGGTTACTGAGCAGGAGCAAATAACTCTCCTTTTGAAGCTTCCAACCCCCTTTTCTATCTCCGGACAAATGTCACTGATGTGAAAATATCTCATGTAACCTTGTGTTCTATGACACTGAGGCAGGGAAGTCTTGCATACTGTGGGATGGTTTTTGGAAGAATAATTCATCAAATAAATGAGGTTGAGTATTTGTCTGAGACCCAGGAAAGGTTGTTCACTTGGATTCACAGAAAAATGGGTTTCAATTCTGATTCAATGTTCTGGCATATTGCTGAATGCCTTGTGCCAACAAATTTTGCTCAGAATAGAAACTCATAATCTCACAGGGAAATACAGCTCAAATCAACCAAAAGGAGTAATTGTCTCACAGCAACATTCCTTCAGATATGGTGGGAAATATTCAAACTTTAGCATCAGTGTTGTAGTCAGTTTGGAAACTGGGGTGTTAAAAATATTCAAAAGATTTTTCCCACTCTTCTCCCATCCCCATCTCTAAAGATGAGCTCAGAAATGCTCAGTCTCCAACATTTAAGAAGGTATGTTGGTTTTGGTTGGAGTACAGTTAATTTTCTTCACAGTAAATGGTAAGGGGCTGTGCTTTGGATTTGTGCTGGAAACAACATTGATAACACAGGGATGTTCTTGTTACTGCTGAGCAATATTTATGCAGAGTCAAGGCCTTTTCTGCTCCTCACTCCACCAGCCAGGAAGCTGGCAGTACCTGCAGTGTTGGGAGAGGTCTCTGCTGGGACACCAGAACCCAACTGACCCAAGGGATATGCCAGACTGTATGCATGATGCTCAGCATATATAGCTGTGAAAGAAGGAATGAGGGAGACATTTGGAATGACGGCATTTGTCTTCCCAAGTCACCTTTACGCATGAAGGAGCTCTGCTTCCCTGGAAGTGCTGAACACCTGCCTGTCCATGGGAAGTGGTGACTCAATTATTGTTTTGGTTTGCTGGTACACACAGCTTTTGTTTTGACTTCAAACTGTCCTTATCTCAACCCAAAAGGTTTCTCTGTTTTACTCTCCTAGTTATCTCCCTCATTGCACCAGGGGAGAGTGAGCAAGTGGCTCTGTGAGGCTTAGTTGGTGGCTGGGGTAAAACCATGACAGAAGGATATGTGTGGTACCTAAATCCAGTTTGACAAAAATTAATGTATATCTCCTTAAGCAAATAAGATCCATCTAGTTCCCAGTTACCAAATGGAAAGGAAGTTATGTAGCAAAATCTTCAGAACACATAGGATCTGGCTTGAGTATTCTATTTCTTCCTCACAAAGCACAAAAAGGCATCTTTTTTGGTCACTAATGGACATGGAACACACAGAAGGAAGCACATCGCCAGTACTGTGAGGTGCTATGTGCCACTGGCCGTCACTGAACTCAGCAATAGAGGACATTGGCCATCTGATGCTCATCCCTTCAGATTGTCATCTCTGTAGGACACTGTGTTAGAGACTGCCTGGCCTTCCCCAGCATCATTAGCCCAGCAGACACCTGGAACTGTGGCTGTTCACTCATGGGCGACAGGCAAGTTAAACAGGCACAGTTAGAGGGTGCGCCTCCCTCGAGCACCTGTTCTGCTTCTGAGAGATTTTGGCACTGCAGAGGATACAGTCAAACTGTGTGATGCAGTTCCCAAACCACCTTCTACAAGCAGGGTCATTTTAACAGAGCAGATGCGAGTGACTGTAGTACAAAAGTTACTTCACATGCAAGTCTGCTTCCGTACAAAGGAAAGGAGCAACCTTTGGGACAGGGGAGGAAAGAAGCACTGGCGAAGGCAATTAACTCTGCCATCTAATCTTCTCATTCTTGTGAATGAACATCCTTAAGAAAAGATCAATTTGCAACTTTGAACTATCCTACTAAAAACACCCCGTATGTTATTTTTTCAGCAGCATGTCTCAGTGCATTATTGGTGTCATCTTAGCTGTTATTTTAATTTTTAAAAACATTTCATTTGAAATGAGTAAAGAAGAAAAACCTCAGGCTCTTTTTTCAAGAGTGGTTCATTGTTTCTAAATTGAAGTTGCAATATACAAAAAACACTTCAGCTGTTTTTTGTCATTACTAGAAATAAAAAATATGACTGAATGATTTACTATCACATGGCATTCAGATTACAAAAGCAGCACTATATAAAAACCAATGCAGCACATATTAAATGGATTAAAATTTAACTAGATTTCTAATAGTAACTGTATGATGTGGTTACTTGAAATAGCTGAGGATTAGACTCAATGACCCAGGAGGTCTCTTCCAAAGTCATACTCCTAAAAAGCAATTGTTAATAGGAAATCATCATCAAAGACGGGTATTTTCTGTGGGTCCTACAGAGATCTCCTTTTGTCAAATGTTACTCATCTTTAGCCAGGATGGTGAAATTTTGAGAGAACACGAACGCTTGAAGAACAGTAAACAATAATGGGAATTGGTCAATCGCCCTCAAAGCTTGGTAAACTGTTATTCTGAAAGTTACTCTGCAATGAAACACAGTATTTTTTTCATCTCAGACAGTCACTCTAAGAGCATATTCAGAAGTAGGTAGCCCAAAAAAATCCTGTATACTATCCTGTCAAACAAAAGATACAGTACTTGGAAAACAAAGAGCATGTTGAGCCAAAGTAGAATGTTGTAATTACCTCTGCATACAGTGCTGGTGAGTCCATTACTCAAATAACATGCACAGTCCAAGGAGGTAGCTGAAATACTGGAGGGGGATCAGAAAAAGGCTACAGCAATGATTCTATGTCTGGAAATTCTGCCTTAAAACAGAAGACATAAGTTCAGCCTCTTTAACATCATTTAGAATAATTTGAAAGGCAGTGAAATCACAGTCTGTATTTGGAGACTGGAAAGTATTTCTGACAACTTATGTCAGCTTAGCAGACAAAAAGTATGCAATGTCTGATCAGCTAGAATTTGAAATCAAACAGATGAGGCAAAATATATGACTTTTATGTGTTAATAATGAGTTCAGATAATCACTGAGACAACTTACCAAGGACAGTAGGTTCACAAGTCTTGTGATATCTGAAAGGCCAGGTATCTTCCATAACAGAGTGACCTGGCTCACAGAAGTATTCACCTTGATATGGAGACGACCAGAGCCCTAGCTGAGAAGAAAGCAGCATGAGAGATCAAAGCCTCTTTACTGATTTTAAAACCTGTGAAGAAAGCTGCCCACTTTCATGGACCATCCAATACAGCCTCTTGGTCATCATGTAGAATGTCTCAGGAATCTCTCCATTCAAAAAAACCTTTTGTTTTGACTTCAGGAAGACCCCTATTAAGCCTTTATTCTTTCTAAACCTTTCTATTTTTTGAGTTCTGTTTTCATATCTTTTTTTAATCCAATGATTCCCGCTTGCATTCCCATAAAATTGTCATTTCCTTCAGATGCTCAGACTGATGAAAGAGCCATACTGAAATAAAAACTAAATGAGGTGAAAATATATCCCATAAAACCCCCCATTAAGGAGTTTACGGAGAGATTTCCTACTCCTCTGGCTCAGATAGCCATATTTTATTCCTTCTAGGAAACAGAAAACCCTTAATCCCAGCCCAGCATGCAGCCAGAATCAAAGAGCAAGAAGAGGCATTAAGTTGCAAGGAGGGGAGGGGGGAAAGAAAAAGAAAAGAAGAAGAGAGGAAGAGAGGAAGGGAGAAAGGAAGAGAGGAAGGGAGGAAGGAAGAGAGGAAGGGAGGAAGAGAGAAAGGAAGAAAGGAAAGAAGAAAGGAAGAAAGAGGAAGAGAGGAAGAGAGAGAGACAGAGAGAGAGAGAAAGAGAGAAAGAGAGAGAAAGAGAGGGAGAAAGAGAGAGAGAGAAAGAGAAAGAGAGAGAGAAAGAGAGAGAGAGAGAAAGAGAGAGAGAAAGAGAGAGAGAAAGAGAGAGAAAGAGAGAGAGAGAGAGAGAGAGAGAGAGAGAGAAAGGAAAGAAAGAAAGAAAGAAAGAAAGAAAGAAAGAAAGAAAGAAAGAAAGAAAGAAAGAAAGAAAGAAAGAAAGAAAGAAAGAAAGAAAGAAAGAAAGAAAGAAAGAAAGAAAGAAAGAAAGAAAGAAAGAAAGAAAGAAAGAAAGAAAGAAAGAAAGAAAGAAAGAAAGAAAGAAAGAAAGAAAGAAAGAAAGAAAGAAAGAAAGAAAGAAAGAAAGAAAGAAAGAAAGAAAGAAAGAAAGAAAGAAAGAAAGAAAGAAAGAAAGAAAGAAAGAAAGAAAGAAAGAAAGAAAGAAAGAAAGAAAGAAAGAAAGAAAGAAAGAAAGAAAGAAAGAAAGAAAGAAAGAAAGAAAGAAAGAAAGAAAGAAAGAAAGAAAGAAAGAAAGAAAGAAAGAAAGAAAGAAAGAAAGAAAGAAAGAAAGAAAGAAAGAAAGAAAGAAAGAAAGAAAGAAAGAAAGAAAGAAAGAAAGAAAGAAAGAAAGAAAGAAAGAAAGAAAGAAAGAAAGAAAGAAAGAAAGAAAGAAAGAAAGAAAGAAAGAAAGAAAGAAAGAAAGAAAGAAAGAAAGAAAGAAAGAAAGAAAGAAAGAAAGAAAGAAAGAAAGAAAGAAAGAAAGAAAGAAAGAAAGAAAGAAAGAAAGAAAGAAAGAAAGAAAGAAAGAAAGAAAGAAAGAAAGAAAGAAAGAAAGAAAGAAAGAAAAGAAAGAATTTTATAGCCAGTCCTTCATCATCATGTGAATAAATGGGCCATCCCCACAGCTACATGGAGCACAGGCACTGTTCAGAGTGGATACAGGAGAAGAACATGATAAAATGCAAATCACAACAAAGTTCACGGTCAGATAACACTGGGTTAACATCATGCAATAGGCTGTTGAGTGCTTAACGAGCCACATGCTCTTAGGAAAAATGTCTATTAGAGGAAAATAATAGAGTGATGAGAAAAGCATTAAATGCTTGTGTATGGTCATGATTAATTAAGAAATTGAGAGAAATGGTAAAATTGATAGTTTTTCATCCCTTAAACAAGAAACTGATTATTCTTCAGATCAGAATATACCCTGTCCCTAACCAGCTCTCAGGTTATTGCTTCCTCTGCCTGGTCTCTTTATTTGTTTGTTTGTCCTCTGTGTATCCATGAGTGGATGTTTTTCTTTTGTATTTTCAGTTGGTCAATGACCAACTGAGACCAGCAACAATGCAACATAACATTCCAGATTATGGAAATCCGGTATTTTGTGAAAGGCGGCTGGTATAAATATCACATTCTCTTTTCAGTCGGCTAAGCAGTTACAAGATTTTGTGCATTATTTAAGTTCCATTTTTGATCATGGTATCAAAGTGTTTTGCTTTTTATTGTTATATATTTTTCAAGTGACATAAGTAAAGTTCTTCCAATTACACCTTTCTGATCTTCTCAATCTAGCAACCAACGGAGAAGTTAAACTTGTATCTGCATTTTAGTGAATCAACATGGCATTAGATGATGAATACAGGTTTTCCTAGATGTCTTCTTATGTTTCTAGAACAAACCCTGCCAGAACCTCTAGCACTTTCTGTTCAAGCCAAGTCAGGGTTTGTACAATTCAACATCACTCAGTATCTTGTATTACTTCGCCTACTTTTCCCTAAAAAGGAGTGCTCATTATTTTTTCATTTTTTCTTGTCTTAATTGTTGTCAAATTGCTTCTTAGAGATGAACACATGGAATTCATTGAGCATACAACAAAACCCACATTCAATTAGATATTGACGGTCTTGAGGGATAGCAGCAATAAGAAGTGGCTAAGGGCAAAAACAGCTCACGAGTTGTGGTATGGTGACCCAAGCATTGTGGGCAGAGGGGAATGTTGCATAATCAAAACAACAATGAGGAGAGCACAGGGATCCGTATTTTCTTCTCCACACCCTGCCACCATAGCACTGTTCCTGGAATCAGTCCTGCTACTTGTGAGAAAGCCTCTGAAAATCAAGTCCCTTTTCAAATTGCTTTCAGTCTTGTGGACCAGAGATTCATCTGAGCTGAGCCTGGCTATTTCTGTCATGAGCACAACATATTTTCTCCGCATCCACCACATCAGTCAGAGCCCAGCAAAGTGAGGTGTCATCTGTTAAGTGGTTCTTTAGGAAATCATGCCTTTTGCCCATGATATGGTCCAGTCCTGATCAGATCACCGTATCATACCTTCTAATGCAATCTTTTCGTCATCCATCTTTGACTGTTTATCTAGTCTAAGCTATTTTTCTGCGCTCTGTATAGTCTAAGGAAGAGGATTCATCTTAGCATAACTCATCCAGAGATGCCTCAAGGTGATGCCTGTCTTGCTCTATTGATAGGCTCCAAACGTGTAGATGGCCATGTTAGGTGAGCTGAACTACATCCATACTTCTGATTTCAGAAGGCAGTTTTCAATGGATGTGTCAGTAAGCTTATTGAAATCCCCTTTATTGACTTAACTTGGCTTTGAACGAGAGCAAACAAGAGCTAAGAGCATGAAGAAGGATGGTTATCCTCTGTGAGACCTGTATCCTTCCCTGCCTTCATTGGTTATTGAAGGAGTCTAAAGTTGCTATGCTCCTAAATGAGACACCACTTGAATGACTGAAACAAGGTGTCCTAAGTCTCTGCCTTTCTGATGTTCTCTGCAGTTATTTCTTTGCAGCCCTTGGATATGTCATCTGTACAAATTCTACAGAACACATCCCAGTCACAATGTCAGCCCTTTGCCTGCTTTTGCAGAGATATTCTCCCACCAGAAGCTGAAATAGCACAGGGAACCATCAAGAGTGTCACTCAAATATACTTGAAACTCCAAGTGTACTTTATCCTCCTCCTTCAACTCGCATTTAATCCATTCCTCTCCTCTGACATTTTCTGAGTCTATGAAACGTGAAGTTCCCATGCCTCGCTCCTTTCCGCTCTCTCCCTTACCATTCCTTGTGTGAGTTTATATTAAAGACTGCAGCCCTGTTGTACTGTGTCTGAGCCACAAGAGAGTCATAAGTCACATTCCGTATAAAATACTCCCCTTTCCTAGAATTCACTCCCACTTTCTGCATTTGTTTGCAGAGAATCTTCTTTATGAACATATAAATAATTTTCCTTCTGTCCATGCTGGCTTAATACCGTGGTTGATAAAACCTACTCATTTCCTTTCTTCCCTTTCATAATACACCACACCTGGAGCAAAGCAAGTTGCATCAAGAGGAAAGCTCTCTTTTTGAAACAGCTGAGAATACCCTACACAGGATAGCTTCCATTAGTCATGACTTACTTTATCAACTCAGAAACAGGATGACTTCATCCTAAGGATGTTTTGGGGTACTTTATTTTTGGTCTAGTTTGAGGATGAAAGCATGGTCTGATTACAAGCAATGATAAGTTCCACCCAAAAATGTCTTTACTCAGAAGTTTGTATGGTCAGACCCGGTCTTTGGGGGTTTTGCATATGTCTACCACGGCTCCAATGTTCATCTCCAAAATAAAAGAGTCATCTGGAATTTTCATCTACTGGAAAAGAGTTTGACATTTCTATATACTTTAACACAGGTTGTACAGGATGAGGATATGCTGTTCAGTAACACTCTGATCTCACACATCTCCCCACTGCACAGCCTGCATGGATCCAAGTCATAAAGCTGAAAGCTTTTGAGGATATTTGCCTGCATGGATCCAAATCATAACGCTGAAAGCCTGTGAGGGTATTTCCCTGAAGGATGCATGTATGTGAAATCTATTCCCCTTCATCATTGGAATCAGCAGTGCCTTCCCATCCTGTTTCCCAGAGGCAAACTATGGTCTCTCCACCATCCCACTCCACAAACCTGGGACATTGCCAAGGATATCTGCAGCCAAAGGAGGGGAATGCAGCTTCCTACCACAAGAAACAGAGCTGCCAGTGCAGATGTTTAATGTGTACTCCTCTCTGCAGATCTGTGCTAAATAGGGATGCACAACCCAGTTCACACGGAACAACTGAAGTGAACCTTCATCCACAAGTCAAACTACATGCTGGTCTGAAAAGTGTGGGAAAACATGGGCCAGAAGCAAATACCCGGACGTAGGGCACAGCTTTGTGTTACTCCAGTTCTAACATTACTTACTACTTACACCCTCCTGTATAAGTCATTTCAAAGAATGCCTTAAAACTAATGCTAAAACATTACAGAACAAGGGTGACATGGCAAATATGATTAAATCATGCCCTAGAGCAGCTTCATTCCAAAGCCAGAGATACAAGACATCCCCAGTGGTTTGCTCACATGTGGAAGTAACCAGCATCACCTTCTACAGCAAGGCTAAGGCACAAAATCCTGTGATGTGCTCAGTAATTCACCCTTTCCCTCTTTAAAAGCAATCACAGAGGTAAGCATCACTCCCACTGTTTGCAGTACATATTCTTGTATTTCAGTTTAAATTCACTCACTGAGATGTGTGACTGCTTCTTTTGGTCATACACTACATCTGTTAATTCATGTGAATTAACATGTAGCTTATAAAGTAACACTTTGCAAGCTGCTGTGACATTCATCTGTTTGTTAAAACAAACTCTGTTCATCTATTTATAAAAGTCTTAATTTAGGGCTCCAAACTTTTGGTCACAAAATTACTCACAAAAAGCACGTTAAGAAGTAAGGAACAGCCCAGACTGACCTTCAGTTTAGCAAATCAGTTAGAAATGGAACTTTTTTCTTTTCAGGTGTCCAAATTAGATGCTATCATCTTTTCTACATATCCAGAGTTTTATGCCATGAGACAACATTTCTGAGAATATTGATTCACACATCAGATTATCTATGGGTATAGCTGAGACCAACACTTGATGCCTTTCACTCAGAGTTTGGACCTTGAAAACAAGGGGCAAATGTCCTAAAGCATCCCAGCTAAATCCATTGAAGTTTCATTTATGAAATACTTTATGCCTATTCAAGCAAATTTTGTGATGCATATGAAAATCTAAATATTAAGATCCGTTGTCAACAAACAAGGGGGTTTTGTAGAAATCCTTGTAATTTGGATTTGTGTCATCACTCTTTTTTACAGAGCAGATAGTAAATTCACATTCCAATGCTGGCTCATGTTGAGGAACCAGCACTTCTTCAGGTATCTCATTATTTTTTGTTAATATTGCATCATGTATCAAGTTTTAGATACTATCTAAAACTAAAGTATCTAAAGTAAAGTATGTAAAGATACTACTTCACCATCACACCCTGCTGACCGCTACTTATATAGAGAGAGAGTAGATGTAAAATTGTTCTGAAGCATAGAAATTCTCCTTCTGCACAGGATTTCTCCTTCTCCCATCATACTCCATACTCTTCCCAGCAGCACTGGATGCAAACCACCAAGCAAATAATTAATACGCTTACCTCCCTTTGGTTGACTGATAAAATGGAATCGGACAAATGAATTTTTGGTCCCCACTGATCTTTGAGTACACTGTGTTATGACAGGGTGTGAGGTGACATGTCAGATAATGTATAGTGTCACACTACCCAACTATTTGATGCCATTTAATGTAATGCATCCTGGCATGCCGTGATGGGATGACACAAAATGAGAAAGAAGCCAAACTGGAAATAGCAATTACCCACTCTTAAACCTGAGGCAGTAGGGGGAAATATGCCTGTGTCTGAGTGACCCTTGCTCTGCTTATTGCCTAAGCTTCATAACTCAGGGATTTTTTTTCGGGTACTCCTCAGTCTGAGGTCATTACTAACCATTCAGATGGTCAAAGTGTCTGTAACCCTCCATTTCACTGGAAATCCAGGAGAAGCAGCAGAGAAATCAACTGAAAAAAAAATGTAAATCACTGCTCCCAGCGTGTCAAGTTGAGCTGATATTTTATGTTTAATGAGCCGCAAAGCCATAGGATATAAGGAATAAAGGAAAGGCAGGAGAGAGCAGGGAGAAGGAAGAGTGTGCTGGCAGGCAGGCTGAGTCAAAGATCAATCAGGTCTGCATCCAAAGACTGCACATACAGACAGGGTCAAGGCTTATGAGCTGTTTAGCAGAGTGGAAACAAGCAGGACACAGGAACAACACACTCTGGTCTGCTGCAGGTCAGCCCTGGAGAAGTTTACTCTCACAGCCTACCCAGAGAATCTCATCATCACCTTTCCCTCCATCTGAAGTTAGCTCTATGTTCTACCAACAGCTTGCCAGGGAACTCCCTTAACTGATATCCTCAAAAGATCAGAGTTAAAGCATTGCCTCTTGTTTGATCCCTCAAGCTCTGAGTGAGGGTACATCTTCCCGTGTGGGTATGTTGGCAGAGTGGAGGGAAAGCTAGCCGCCCAGCAGAGACACGGGAGTGATCCTGTCTCATGTCTCTCTGCTGCACCAGAATGACATTTGTGGCAAGCATTAAAATTCCAAAATATACCTGGCTAGTGGTACAAATAGGGTCATACAGAGTAATGGTTTCATGACAGCTAAGCTTAATACCACAGACAAGGCAGAAGTCCGCACATTTCTTTCTCAAAATCACCTTCCAACTTCACATCCTCTTGCACTCTCACCATGTATTTTTAAAAGCAACAACTTTCACCTGCTTGCCTAGGCCTCAAATTTCAAATGCACCATACCAGGAATGAATTCAAATCAAGGAGACTGCTTCCACTTGATCCAGGTCCAGTGCACCCTGCTTCCTAAGTCTGTATGGAGCTTTGCAAATCTTCGTACAAGCTTCATGACAAAGGCAAGTTCTTTTTCATCACAGCAATTTTTTACCCCCATAACTAGTCCCTGTAACTCTCACAGTAACTGTCCAGCCCCACTGCCTGTTTCTTCAAGTTATCAGTGTGAATTTCTACCTATGTTTGCATATGCCTGGCTGGTCTCATCACTCTCCCAAAACCCATTATAATGGGTTCGTTGAAGACACATGATTCTTCAGATTTTTAAATAGAATTAAATTTTGGTGTGAAACAAAACATTTGTCATACAAATCCTGCCCTCAACATGTAATTTGTTGAAACTCCTAAGAGAAAATTCATATTTGTGAGATTGTACATAATATTCTTTTAAAAAAGCCCCAAACACAAAACATGCAAATAAAAAAAAAATAATCCCCACCACAATTCAAACCAAAATTATACCTCCATGCACATTGTCATAAATATATGAGACACGCATTCTAAATATCTATCAAAGGCTGCCTTGGTCTGCTCCTACACCAGCTTGCAACTCTCTGGAAAAAAAATGGTCTATTTTCATTAACTTTTTCCATGAAGAAACATTATCCTAGCTATTGAAAAACATTTTGGCAATACTATGAGAAAGAAAGGGAAATTTTCCAGAGTGCCTTCTGGTAGATGCAACAATGAGCACATCTTTTATCATTTAACAGTTAGTAAGTATGAATATGATTCAATGAATCATAGCTACAACTGGATTTACATAGGAAATAACAAATTTCACATCGTTCACAAAGTCGGGAGATTTTTTATGACAAAGCTGAAGGAAATATGAATTTACCAAAAGAAGAATTAATTCTGTTGGGCAGTATATTGTAGCTTATTTTATCTACTTTATTTGAACTTCTTCTTTAAATATAAATTCCCTGTTTGTAAAAGATAAAAAGGCCCAGCCAGTCTCCAACAGAGTGGCAAAACTGCAAAATCATACCATGTAATTACTAGAAAAAACAGTGCTAAAAGGATGCAACTGATGGAATACTAAAAAAAAAATAAAAATAGACATCTGAAACTGTTACACCAAATCAATGTGGTAACTGCAAGGTTTAAGTGCAGTCTCTGTGTGAGGTCCTGAAGAAATGATTGTGAGCAGGAATTCAGACATGAAACACCTGCAGTTCAGACAGAGACACAGAATAAGACCTTGTGAGTGACGCAGCTCAAAGCTGCAGGATCTTTCAGACCTGATGATGACAGGGTTGTGGGTTTTTTTGAAACACAATGTATTTAACACCTATTCAGCCCTTGACACAGAATTGAAGTACATTTAGAATCACAATGGAGGCTAATAGAGAAATTATAAAACAGATTGGGCAGCCTTGGGGTAATCAGAAAGATTCACCCTCACCCTAAATGAAGAATATGGAATTAAATGGGTCCTTCTGTCCTCCACTAAACTGCATCTCTGCAGCAAGTGATAAATACACTCATTTAGCACTGTCCCGTTTCTGACTCCTCATCCTGTGGCCCATCTCTGAAAAACACCAGCATATTCCCAGCAATCAGTGTAGCTTTCTTTTCTGTTAAAGTAAGGGTGCATTTGTAGAAATGTGGATATATTGACATATATACATACAAACTACTCTCTATAAATAAAATATCTAAATGAAACAAGCTGCATCTACTTCCCAATGCATGCTTAATATATTTATGAGTATTGTTAGTTCATTTTTCCTTTTGACTCCAGACCTGCTCATTCTGTGATTCTCCTACACTTTAAGCAACAAAATCTTGTGTTCAATGCCTAAATTTCACACTTTATAGGCTATAAAACATACAGTTAAATTTCAAAGGACAGTCGCTATAAGAAAAAGAAGTCATAAAGATTCCACATGAACCTCTCAATGGCCTTAATTCCTTATTTTATTGCAGATAAACTTTGAAGTTTGAGTCATTCCAATCTCAGCAAATTGGTAACTGCAGGTAAACAAAATATTTAAACCATTTGGATAGTGACCAAAATCTCAGTCCTGCCAATGGCTGTATTTCTCTTGTTATGGAGGTGTTGGTGTGCTGTGAAATTAAAACTGCCATTCAAAGTTGAAGCACAAAAGCAAAGAGAAGGTATCTGCTAGTTAGTTGATGAACCAAGGAGAATTATAATATCCTGGCAATTACTCTGTTGAGTATATTTTTCCCTTTAAAACTCTTTCCTCTATCATTCAGTACTTGATCAGTTGACATAGGAAAGACCCATCAACATTCATCTCGAAAAACTATTCTGTACTCTTCAGAAACACTTACCACAGGAGTTATACTGAACTTTGGTCAGAGGGTAATCCTGTGCATTTAGTGGGAAGAAGATGTCAAACATGGTCAGACTATGCCAAAATGGCTCTTACCAGAGCACCACACGTGTTTTGCTAGCACAGCTGCTGGGGAACATACAAGTTAGAGTAGGAGATCCATAGTCTTATCCAAGACTTTTCCAGTCTCCAGTCTCATGTCACTAATACATTTTTATTTCAGAACAGCGCATGACCAGTCTTCATCTAATTTTTTACCTAATTAAGAAATAGCAGACACAAAATATTATTTTTCAAAGCAAGATTTCCATGGGTAATCCCACATGGATATTTATCAGCACTATCTCTGTCCCTCAGGATTTTAAAGGACAGGTATATACAGAGGTACATGTATCACCTTTTGATCACCTATTTTGCAAAATTAATGACTCGGTCAAGCAATGTATTGATGGAAACTGTGGAGCTGTTACACTCACAGAGTGTGGGGAACTAACTTACTTTAGTACTCATACAGACGTATCTATATCTGTCAGGTTTTGTTGTTGGATTGCTGTTTTCACTTTCACTGAAACATTGGAAGCCAGTCTGGGAAATGATGCTGTAATGTTCCAGGAAGAAAAGCAAGAAACAGGGAGTCCTCCTCCTTTCACACTGCAAAGCAATTCACAAATTGTATTACAGAGGGTTAAGCTCCGAAGTCTTGAGGGCTCATGGTCAGTCTTGCAGATACTTTCCTAGTTGATAAGTTCTGTCTCTTTTAGCTCACCAGTGAACTTCTCCTATATAGAGATTTTGGCAGCGTTTTGAGAAGTCAGTAAAAGTATTCTGCTTCTCAGCTGACATAAAATGTAATCGAAGTATGTCAGAAAGAGCACAGGAAAACAGCTGAGAGAAACCGTGGCCCAGTGGAGCAAAAATCCAAACACATCAGCCATGCAGTTTTTCTTATTTTAACGCTTAAGGTTTTCCTATGCAACTGACCTCCTGATACACTTAGGAAAAAAAATAATCAGATAAGAGTAGAGGGATCCTCTGAAACACAGAGTTCAGGTGAGAAAGGAGAAAAAAATCCAACATAAGAATAAACCTTTTAAAACAATCCTTTCAGCATGAGCTAAGCACTGGTGAAGCCATACAGTGTTCTGTTTGTTATTTGTAAATCAGTAGGACATACAGATCTCCAAGAACAAGGTTCGTGTTAGGTTCCTCACATTATAAGGCATATTACCTGTCAAAAAATCTTTTGAAATAGATATGACGAATATAGGGAGAAAGCAAGCAGTATCATTTTCTGCATGAGGAACTAAAAAAAAAAAATTAAAAATCATGTTCCAGGACATTGCAGAAGTCACTATCAAAGCACCCATGATTCTGGTTCCTTAGTCACGGTCACTAGTAAATAACCACTGATAAACTAAATACCTGACTTAGCACATTAATCACATGTTAACCCTTCCTGACTACAACTCTCTCTAACGCAGTCCTCTAATGATCATACATTACAGTGCACTTTAAAAAAATTGGGGTTTTTTAAAATTATGAAGAATAGAAAAAAAAAAACTTTAAAAGCTACCACTTAGTTCTAACAAAAGCCACTTAAGCTTGTTCTCAGACACCCTATTAATTCCCAATCCTAAGATTCACAATTTCCTTTGACTATGGGCCTTCTTGTGCTCATCAATTATTCCTGCTTACTCCAAACACTTCTATCTCTTACCTAAAATCTTAAGGATATGTCTACCTTTGACTAGTCTACTGTCTAATATAACTAGTGCCAGTGCAGTGTCTGTACTGAGAAAAGCAAGCAGAATTACACACTTGAAATATACTTTTAAAAAGACAATAAGAAATCACTATGAGGACAGCCAAGCATTGGAAAAGACTGCTCAGAGAGATTATGCTTTTTCCATCCTTGAAGGATTTGAAAGCTCAATGGGATGAAGCTCCAACCTTACAGCTGCCTCTTCTTTACGTAGGAGGCTGGGCAAAAAATTTTCTGAGGTCCTTTCTGACTTGAATTTATAACGTGATCTCATGATCTTACTGTGCAAGACAGATTCTCAGCAGTGTGGGAAATGGATTCTTAATTTAAAGATGCCCCAGATTCTGTAATATGATTAATATGTCTTACTAAAAGAAACAGAAATACTAATATTTCTTCTGTCTACATGAATTTGATATTAAACACAAAAAAGTCATTTGTGTCATTGATACCAGCATTGGTGTTTCCAACAGCAGTCAGAAAGGCTTTCTAGCATTGATCTCGGGTGTATGATTGTCACTAGGAAATCTGATAGTACTGTGATAACTGAGTTATTGAAACCTGATCTCCTGTCCCATCCTGGACCTTGCGCTCCCTCTCTGTCTATCTGCAGTAACAATTCACATCACTCAGTAGAGCCATTTGAAGCATCACAAAGGTATATGCACTGTGCATGTAGCCAAACACGCAGGTCTCAGATGAAATATGTTGAATTTTTTGAACAAACTTGAACTGCAAATCATGTGGGCAGTAGGGACCCCGCTGCACCTTTTAAATGATGTAGGGGTTTTAAAGGGGAGGGGGATACAAGGAGGTGCTGGGGGGTTCTTGGAGCAGGGGGAGG
>VXBA01002089.1:371761-453915 GCA_013399895.1 Serilophus lunatus | reverse complement strand
GGGTTGCGGGGCGGGCTGGGCAGAGGCGGCGGCGGGGCAAGGGGGAGCTCGGCTGGTCCCGCCAGCACGGTCCTAGCGGCCACACTGTTGTGGGTAGGGTCCTTTGCCCGGAGCTGTCCCAGTGCCGGGGAGGAGAGATCACTGCGTGTTTTCCTTCCTCTCCCTCGGGCGGTCGCCTGCTTCCTGGGGCTCAGCAGTGGCTTTGGTGGCCCAGCACTGCTGTAGGGGTGCCTCAGTGGCTGCGCCGGTCCCACGCTACCACGAGGAAGCCGGCAAGAAGCCCCGCGGTGCCAGTGGCCCCAGGAACAGCCCCCGCGGCAGGAGGGGCGCGGTTGCTGCCCGGCTGGTTCCTGCAGCCCTTGGGGACCCCTTTCAAGGGTGCCCACGGTCAGCAGGAGCCCTGGAGAGGCGGCAGCCATCCTGCAACTGGTAAAAACATGGCACTGGGGACTCGTCGGCTCGTAATTTTGGCGGGAACCGCCATTTTGTTGGAGCCAGGAACCTCGAAGGGGGAGGTGGAGCCCAGACCGCTGGCCAATCTGAAGTGGGAAAGCCAGGAAGAGGACTGCGAGACTCATGCGGGACTTGGAGAGCTTAAAAGCCCGAAACATTGGAAGTGCGTTCTCTTTGGCTTCCTGCAAAGATGGAGAGCAGCAGCACGGCTCCCCTTCTCCTACTCCCAGGCCCCGTAGCTTGACTCAGCCCACCACCATCGGCACTGGAGCCACACCAGCACAACTGCAGGTTGAAAGCTTCCCCAAATAACATCCCAGGTTGGGGGGAGAACCTTTCACTGTGTTGTGTTTTACAGAGACTCCCAGGGCTGGGAGTTAGCTTCCACCAGAGAGAGAGAAGAAGAGGAAACGGCTTTCCCTTCCCACTGCTTTCCCTGGGCCAGCCTGCCTGGCCTTTGAAAGCAGTTCTTTTATTCCTTTTTTTTCCCTTTTTTCGTGGTTTTTGTCGGGTGCTTTTCTGTGTTAAGTCTGGAGTTCCCTTAAACTGTTGTCTTTCTTTTGGTTGAGCTCCAGACAAATAAACTGTTTCCCTGTTGTTAATTTTGTTCAGTCTTCTCGTCACTGTTGAGCTAGCCCTTAATTAAAACAGTGGTATCAAACCACCACAAATGAGCAGTCAGAGCTGGGCGAAGCAACAGGATACAAATCCATAGCAGAAGATAAAATCATTGTCTTACCTTACATAATGCTATTGGGAACAGACAAACTTTGTCCTCTCAGTATGTTTTTAAAAAACATTATAAAGGACCTTACATTTTAACAAGGTATATTCATTAATATTTGACATATCTCAGGAGCACTTAAAAGTTCCTAATCTGTAAAATTATTTTTTTCTTGTTACTGGAAATTTATATGTTGTATTTGCTCAGATGCAACATATTATTTGCCTCTGAACACTTCGATTCTGTTGTGATTGTATTGCAAAATTATATGTCCCAGTCATAAGGCATGTTTGATGCAACATTTGGTGGATGATGTGCTATGAGCTGTGACATAAGTTTATAGCGTACACTCTGGTTGGGTTCATTACTTACACTGTTGGTTTGTGACTTCAAAACTGTCTCAAATACATTCACACAACTCTGATTTCAGTTTGTTGAAATATGATCCTATCATCCTTTCCACTGGCACAGTTCAGTCTGACGCTGTTGTATAATCATTCTGCAGCACATTAAAGTGAGAACATGGGCTACCACTACGACAATCTTGAGGTTTTGCCACTTCGCAGGAGCCAGTAGCCCTGTTGGGTACTAGTATCACCAAGGACTTGGTGCACAGAGTTGTGAAACAATGTCTTCATTCGTTATCACTAATCAGATGAATTGTGGTGACAGTCAGATGATTGCTTATCTCCAGATATATGGAACTATAACAACTTTAATGTTCTTTTATCAAAGTTTAAGATAAAAGACTTGACCTCATCATCAGGTCAAAAGAAAATGCTCTGAGGGTTGTGGACAGCTATATCAGCCCAGCCCCTACGCTTCAGTAGATTTAATTGCCACATCTCTGATGCATGTTTGAGCCCTATGAATGCTTGATTTAAGCTGATTGACACCATTGTCTGAGATCTCCATGCAATGCAGGGATCTAGATCTCCACAACTTTCAGCATACCTGCGCAAAAGGAAAAATGCCAGCTTTGAATTTATAGGAGCAGCAACAGGAACCTGTAAACATATTTGAAGAAAAACCTGGGACATTACAATAAAATCATATTTTGTGATTGTTTAAAGCTAATGACGATCTACAGTCAAGGATCTGCAAAAAGCATAACAGCAATTACAGCCACCACTCCTTCTGTTTCCCTGAGCATCAGAAAACACATCAGATAGGCAGCAACAGTTATGCAATAGGAAACAATAATTTCCTGCAATTTCCACATCAGCATATTATATAATAAACACATTCATGTGGAGCAGTAAGACCAGTTGTTCTTAGGGTACCCAGCCCCCTGAGATGGAAGACAGGGATAGGGACAACAAGAAAACCCCCACAATCCAAGGAAAATCATCAGTGACCTGCTATAGCACTTAGGAACACAAAAGTCTATGGAGCCAGAAAGGACCTGCCCAAGGGTACTGAGGGAGCTGGTGGAAGAGCTCACAAAGTGACTCGTCATCATTTACCAGCAGTCCTGGCTCACTGGGGAGGCAGCATATGTGACACCCATCTACAGGAAGGTCTGGAAGGAGGATCCAGGGAACTAGCATTCTGTCAGGCTGACAGAACCTCGATGCTAGAGAAAATTATGGAGCAGATCACCTTGAGTGCCATCATACAGCACATGTAGGATAACCATGAGATCAGGCCCAGCCAGCAAGGGTTCATGACAAGCAGGTCCAACTCCACCGACCTGTTCTCCTCTATGACAAGGTGAACAACTTGGGTGATGAGGGAAAGACTAGATGTGTCTACTGGGACTTAACTAAAGTTTTGACACCATTTTCCGCAATATTCTCCGGGAGAAACTGGCTTCCCATGACATGGACAGGTTCACTGTTTGCTGAGTAAAATCTGACTGGATGGTCAAGCCCAGAAAGTGATGGCAAATTGAGTTAAAATCCAGCTGGTGGCCAGTCACAAGTGGTGTTCCCGAGGGCTCTGTATAAGGGCCAGTTCTATTTAATATCTTTAACAATGATCTGGATGAGGGGATCATGGGCACCCTCAGTTGGTTTGCAGACAACACAAAGTGGGTGGGAGTGTTGGTCTGCTGGAGGATAAGATGGCTCTGCAGAGGGATCTGGAGAGGCTGGATTGATGAGTCAAGGCCAAGGGTGTGAGGTTTAACAAGGCAAAATGCCAGATTCTGCCCTTGAGTCACAATAACCCCATGCAGCACTACAGGCTGGGAACAGTGGCTGGAAAGCGACCCAGCAGGAAAGGACCTGGGGGTTCTGATTGACAGCAGCTGAATATGAGCCAGCACATGTCCTGGTGGCCAAGAAAACCAATGGCATCTTGGCCTGTATAGTGTATAGTGTGGCCAGCAGGAGCAGGGCAGTGACTGTTCCCCTGTACTGGGCACTGGTGAGGCCATACCTTGAATCCCGTGTTCAGTTCTGGGCTCCTCAGTTCAAGAAAGTTATTGAAGTGCCGGAGCAATTCCAGAGAAGGGTAATAAAGCTGGGGAAAGGAATGGAGCACAAGTCTGATGAGAAGCAGCTGAGGGAGCTGGGAGTGTTTAGCATGGAGAGGAGGAAGCTCAGGGAAGACCTTATTGCTCCCTACTACTATGTGAAAGGAGGTTGTAGTGAGGTGGGGGATTGATCTCTTCTCCCAGGTAACAAGCTATAGGACAAGAGGGAATGACATCAAGTTGTGACAGGATGGTTTAGATCAGATATTAGGAAAATTTTCTTTACCTAAAGTGTTAGTCCACATGGGAACAGGCTGCTCAGGGCAGAGGTTGTCACCATCCTTGAGATTTAAACCCCCAGGATTTAAAAGACGAGTAGAAGTATTACTTAGGGACATGGTTTAGTGGTGGACTTGGCAGTGATGGGTTAATTTGGACTAGTGATCTTATAGGTATTTTCCACTCTAAATGATTCTATCTTCCTCCATGTATGAAACAAACTAACAAAGTAATAATAATGTTATAAATAATTACTAACAATTAAATAATAAGAGGTAATATTAAAAAGTAATCCTTAAAGAGACAAACTCAACTATTCTTATACTTCAGTTCAGGCCATCACAACTTTCCCAAGGTGAAAGAAGGTTTGAGTCAAAGCAAAGATTCATATATGTCCCCTTAACTCTCTGGGATAGGAATGCGTCCCACGACACACCATAGGAAGCCACAATCTTTGTAACCTCAATCTTGCATAAAAAGTACAGTTTACCGTGACTGATAAACATATGCAAGGTTAAGACACTTCTAGGAAGAACAGTGAAAACTTTGTACAAATGTCAGCAAGAAACTACCTGTGATCCAAGTAAAAAAAATCATTACTCCTGTGGATTTTTTTACATCAGCTAAGTCTACAGTCAGAGTATGATGAACACAAATCAATATAGTAGTATCTATTCATAAATGGCAGCATTGGGTTTGACAAGTGACAGATAGAGTGCAACAGGTCTTTGGTCCTGGCAGGCAGTTTCTTACCAGAGTCCTGAAGGTTATGCAGACTAGGAGGCAACTGCTTTTATATTCAGTCTGCAGAGTCAGGATTCCAGGGAAGTTGTTCTGTTTTACTTTAAAATCTTTCGAACATTAAATTGTACAGACAGAGAATCACATCTGCTTCCACACTTGTAAGACATTTACAGGTGATCTGACCTCTTTTCAGCCTCATTAGACTCACCAAATAATTGCAAGCAAACAATTAGACCACTTTGAAGGAGAAAAACGTCCAGATTGTGCAAGTAGGATGCAACCTTAATTGGCAAATCCACTGAGCATTGCTTGACTCATTGCTGCTGTGTGATTTAACACAGTAGTCTGTGCTTCCCCCTGTGTCTGATAGTATCGTGACAAGGGGGTTTGAAATGTATGTGTGTGGGAAACATAATAAAGTAAAAATACTAGGGAGAAACCAAAGGAGCAACTATATAGTTAGAGCAGGTTTTATATAAACAGCACCAAATCACAGTTCTACAAAAGTTTCAAGTTGGGGAGAAACTGCTGTAAAGGGGAATTTGCATAAAAGTACATGGCTAAGTAGTAACAGAACCTTTGTGTGTTTGGATTCGCTGAAAATCATAGAATGGTTTGGGTTGGAAGGGACTCCTAAAGATCATTTAGTCCCACCTACATCTTCCACTAGATTAGGTTCCTCAAAGCCCTATGCAACCAGTCTGTAAATACTTACTGGGAAATAAAGCCTAAGTCTCTCAAATAGGGAACCTAAAATGGAGGAATATAAAAACTGAGACTCATTAAAGACAAACACAGAAAATTCATTGCTTGAAACTTGACAGAGACACAAGGATTTTCACAGAGATGAAATCCAGGGTTCTGCTAGTGTTCCAAATTTAAGCCAGTAATGTTTCTACAGTCGTGTTTCACTCCCATGTCATATATAGCTCCTGAGGTGATTTCAAAGGCAGCACTGTGCCAGTTCTTGATTTCTTCTGTTCTTCATTTCTTCTGGTCTCCAAAATATCCACCACATCCCTGTAAGGAACAAAAAAGAACTTAAAGAACTGACACCTGAGCAATCAAGAAGTACCGTGTGAAAGGAAGTCTTGGCAGTGTCCCTCCTCTCAATATGGCTCATGGCCATATTAACCAAAGGAAGAATCTGCTCGAGTTATTTCAATTCTCCAAACTTTCTTCAGGGAAAATCTTTTCATCAGTTCACCAAGCAGACCCTGGTGGCAATGCCTGAACAAAATGCTTAGTGTGACGGAGTATTTAATTATTTTTCCACATGCATAAATATTGATTTATAAGATTCTTTACAGTGGGCTCACACTTCAGAAGTGGTCCAAAGGGCAAAGAATATAATGTACTTTGTGGGAATGAAAGATACAGGGAACACCTGGGAAAGTCTAGTTACACTCAAGTGCAACAAGGGTTGCACATCCTTTTTAAGTGGTCATATGTACAAATTGTGCTGGTTGTACTTGAGTTTTCTAGATGTTTTGAGATCTCTCTAGAAAAGGAAGCAAGCTTTTTAAGGAACAAACACATCTTTAACTTTTCCCCCAAGTAGCTAATTAAGAATGTTGATTGCCCACAAAACTGGTACAACATAACTGCATCAGTGGTCATTTAATTCCTACCCCCAGATACACACCAGTGGTTGAAGGAGTTCACTTTCCACAATCAAGACGCACCAAGATTACTGCTGAAAACATAAGCAACATTGCTAATGTAGCGTAACAGGACTGTTGTACCCTAAGGTGAAAACAGTTCTGATCACTGAAAGGTGAGCAAACCCCACCGTCTCATCTTACTTTCCATGTCTACTTTCCAACCAAAAATTTGACCACTGCCTGAAAGGGATTGTTGCAGGCTGGAAGTAAAAAGGTATCCATCCAATTCTAATCCTTTGTGTCAGCTTGCTCAGGGTTCATCTTCGAGCTGGCAGGGATATCTCTGCACTTATAGACACCAGCATCTACCTGCAGCAGTTCTCCAGGAGGGTCAGCAGTCCATTGTGGCAAAAAAGAATGAAAACTGAGGCAATCTGGGGTCATTGTAACAAAGCTCTGGAGTGTCCTGGAGCGTAGGTCCACTTATCTCAAAATTTCCTTCCGCTCTCATCAGCACAAAGAAAGTTAACAGTAAAATTCAGGGGAACCCGCATCCAGCACTACAAGTTTCAACAACTTCTAGCCTGGAGCAATAAGAGGATAGAAAGAGCTTTTTCTGTTTCATATATCTAGGCAGATGTGAAACATCTAATTGATGCATGATCTTGTGTCCCCTCTTGGACAGCAGCCAGAAGCTGTAGTCTGAGAAGAAAGTAGGAGAACCAAGCTTGTCCCTGGATGTGGACAAATGTGCTGTCTGAGGAACACAAGGTCCTCTACTTTTTCAGAGCAACTGCACTGCAAATCAAACACTGTCCTATCTTCCTAGAGCAACACAACTCATTCTTGAGTCAACCTCACCTTTTTTACTGATATTATTTCTAATTCTTCAGGGCTTATGGAGCAGAAACAATAATGGAGTTTTTTTTATTTTTTCTCTTTCAAAGGAAAATATTCAAATCTCACCAAAGTCAAAAGGAGTTTTCAATCTCTTATGGAATCTCTACAGTGAGCAACAGAGAAAAGCTTTATTTCAGGGCACATCCAGCAGACACTCACTGACAGTGATCAATGGGTCCCCAAGCAGAGAAGAGAGAAGACTTGGAACACTGATCTCATTTGGCATGCAGACAGCATCTCTGGTTCCCTGCATGTCCAGCTCAGTGGCAGAGCGAAGAGTAAAGGTCATCCTGGTGACCCCAGTCTGGGTAATGTCCCTATATGGTGCACTGACACACAGATTTGTGCAATGAGCTGTCAGAGGAGAAAAGACTGGATACTTCTTCACATTCAAATTGCACTGTAAAAAACTCAAGACAGAAACATGTATTTTCAGTCTTGAATCACACCACTCAGCACAGACTAAAAAAAAGTTAGTGCTTGGAAGGTTTTTCAGAGCCTTCTTTCAGTAAAACAACCAAGAATTCTGCACCAATTCCCTCATTAAAAAAGTATCATAGCCAATACAGTAAGATCAATTGGATGAGATTATACAGAAGCCTAATGTCATTTATAAAGATTACTTTTAATAACTATGCAGTTACTTCAAGAATAAGAGCCCTAATAGGGGTTGCTGCAATCATCCTGTAGAAGTCAATAACAATGCAAATATTCACTTTTCAGTCACGTAGCATACATAGTCAATAGAACAATGCAGACTTTAAAAATGCTTTCCTTGGCTGCTGGAGAAGGCTCCAATGGGTAGAATTTGTTCACGATCTTTTGATCTGCTAAGCTCAGGCTGAGACAGAGCCTGGAGATTTTGCAGGTTATGTGCAGCCAGTCTGAGCACCAGAGAGCATGGCTTTGTGTTCCAGACTTTGCATTCCCATCCAGTTCCTTACACCCCAGGTCAAACAAATCCCACAGAGCTCAGCCTTGGCAAATTGGACCTGCTCTTCACTACAGAATTTTAGAATGGGTAAGGTTAGAAGGGGCCACAGTGGGTCGTCTGGTCCAACGTCCCTGCTCAGGCAGGGTCATCCTAGAGCACATGGCACAGGATTGTGTCCAGAAGGTTCTCCAGTATCTCCGGAGAGAGAGAGAGAGACTCCACACCCTCTCTGTGCAATCTGTTCCAGTGCTTGGTCATCCACACAGTAAATAAGTTTTTCCTTATATTCAGGTAGAACTTCCTGTAAATCAACTTCTGCCCGTCGTCTCTTATGCTATTACTTGGCACCACTAAGTAGAGCCTGGCTCCATTCTTTTGACACCCTGCCTTGAGATACTTATAGACATTGATGAGGTCCCTCTCAGCTGTCTCTTTTCAAGGCTGAACAGGCACCATTCACTCAGCCTTTCCTCATAAGAGGGATGCTCCAGACCCTTAACCATCTTTGTTGCCCTCTGCTGGACCAGCTCCAGGAGCTCCATGTCTCTTATACTGAGGGACCTAGAACTGGACACAGCACTCCAGCTGAGGTCTCACCAGGGCTGAGTAGAGGAGCAAGATCACTCCCCTCAATCTGCTGGCAGTGCTCCTCCTAAATGTACCCCAGGATACCACTGGTGTTCTTGGTCACAAGGGCACACTGTTAGGTCATGGAGTACTTGTTGCCCATCGGGAGTCCCAGATCCTTCTCCTCAGAGCTGCTTTCCAGCAGGTCAGCCCTCAGCCTGTACTGATGCCTGAGGTTATTTGTTCCCAGGCACTGGACCCTGCATTTGCCTTTGTTGAATTTCAGTCTGTTCTTCTCTGCCCACTACTCTCTTCCTCCAGCCCCCATGCCACTTCCACCACTAGATACCCCAACACCCCTGTCTTTGCTACCTGTGAAACACTTCTGCAAAGGAAAAATTTGGCACATGCATAAATGCCCTCTGCCCTGGCTCCTTTTCACTGTTACTAGTCACTGTCATTGAAAGCAGTGGCTGAGCTCAGGCGCGGGGGGAAGTATTGGCCTGACAGTTGAGCAGATGTGTGACACAGACCTTCCACATATCTCCTTGGCTAAAGAGGAGTATGTGACCATCTGATGGCACTGTCCCTTTTTCCAATACTCCAGGCTTTGAGACAGTTCTTGCTGCTTGACCTCACAACATGCTCTGTGGTAGGTCACACTTCCGTTCATAGAATTTCCTGTCCTAGAAAGTACACAGATGGTGGAGGGATCTTTGGGATTTCACAATGAGACAGTGCTAGAAGGGAGAGGAGCAATGGGGGATTCAGGGTAAATTCAGACTCCTCCCACTGGATATATCAAAAGGACCATGAAAACTCTTTGGGACAGCAGGATCTGAAGACATACCTATTGCCCATTTCTTCTGGAGAGCCTAGTCCCATCTTGACTGGCAGACTTGGCTGGCAGACACAAGCATAGCAGAAGCAGTGCCTCTGCCTCCCACAGGCTGGAGGAAAGCTGTGCTCCTGGTGGCATCAGCCAGGACGTTTCTGCTGGGAGAGGAACTCAGTATATCACACCTGGAAGGGGCTAAGGATGCCATACACGGGTACGTAAAATGTCCTCTGAAATGTAACTAACCATCTGCTGGCACACAAGGGAGAACATGGTACCTTCTGTGCCTTTCTAAACCACTGGCAAAGGCTCTCTGTGAACTGGACCACAGCATCCTCCTTGGAAGAACAGGCTGGAACCATTTACCCTACATGTTCACTCTTCATCATGATTAACTCCTCCATCACAGAGAGGGACACAAGCATCCATCTCCACTTGGCCAACTGGAATCACTGGCCAGCACACCCCATGCCATTTATCACCAGTATTTACATGGGACAGGATGACAGCACATGCCATTTGTTTCAGTGTCGCTATGTGAGTCGACTGATTAATTAAAGCCACATGGCCCCCAGGCTGCCAGAAGGGCAAGGAGGAGCAAGAGGGATCATTTGTTAGCTCTGCCTTTGCCCTCGCTGTCTTCTTCAAAGGCCCTTTGAGTAGTTGAACAAAAATCCCACAGCACCTTTGGGCATGGAGATGGGAAAGGTGAGCTCTCTGGGGAATGGTTTTTGAAGGTCACTGTTGGTGGAGGTCCACACCTCAAGAGTGGGCACGAGGGCTCCATGAATTCACTCCATCTCCTGCAACCTTGTTTGTAAACACGTTGCTTTAAAAGATTTGACAAAAAAGAAAAATGCTAGCAAACACTGAGATAATTAAACAATTGTCCCACATCCTGTAAACAAGGAATCTCTATTTTTCATGGACCAGAGCTGATGTGTGCAACATCATTTCTTTTTGTTTTCACATTACAATTGCATCTATCCAGTTTCATCAGCCCCCACATGTCCCTCAGTTCAACCAATTCCAGTAAGTCTGGACAGATACTGATGTGAGACCAACACCAAATTTTGTCATGAAAGTCCCCAAACTGTTACAGAAGGATTGCAATGACAGACTCCAGAGTACTCCTTGTCCATTTTCAGCTAAGACTGACTTCTGTGACTGCATGAATCTCGGTGACATAATATGCCTTTTAAGTGTTGCCCAAGGGAAATTGCAGTATGAAGCACATCTGACTCATTGCACTGGAACAGCTATTTGGGATTGTCAACCTTTCCTGGTGCAGAGATGCCAACTTACTTCCCACAGCACTGCCGTTTCTCATTCACCCTATCAGGCATTTTTCTTCACTGTCCTGCAATGAAAAACTCTTCCTGATCCTGTTCACTGGCCAAAACCCTTTCCCATACTTTGAGACTGGGAAGCAGAAGATGAATCTCACTACAGAGAGACATCAGCCAGGACCCTGCTACTTTTCAACACTTGCTTACATCTCACTGGAGCAAAGGGCATTGGTTTCTCTATTGTGTACTGCAATCAAAATAAATAAAATTGCTGAACTTTAAGCACCGTAGAAGTATTACCTACTTCCTGGACTCAAAATAGCCAGCTGGCACAGCATAAAGGTGGCTTGTACTCAGATTTTTAGCCTGCCAAGTAACCTTACTTCAGCAAATAGCACTCCTCAGCAGTTGCGTACACCCCCTGCCCCAGTCTTACACCACCCGAAGCTAGACGGAGCCTAAAAGAAAAGATTTAGGTGATTCTGCTGGAGTCTGAATGTGTATTTTTCATTGGACTGTCCAGTAGCAAAAAAGCTTTTCATACTACCAAATACGCATCCTGGTCCCTGATCAGTTTTCTGGGGCTTTACAACTCAGAGAGTTCAGGAAGGAGTTTGTAAAGTATAAATCAAGTGGGTAAATTGCCCCTGCTTTCCAGCAGCAGTGCCAGGGACACCATGGTCAGGGTCAGGCCAAAAGGACAACATCTGACTTCACTGAAGAGCATTTATTTGGATGCATTTCCTTGTACCTGCATCTCTCAAGTCTCTGAGTTTAAATGATAAGATGGCTTCCAGCTTGATTACCCTGCAGGGAAGGGGTAATACGGAGTTAATGCATGAAAGCTGCTTCATCAGTCAGGAGAGCCAGCAGAGTTTACCCCTAAACCAGGATGGACATGAGCACTGCCCCCTGAAGTCCTTTGCAGCCTCACATGCCAGATGTGACATACTGATTATTAGCCCCATCTTAATTAGGAAACGCATTATTTCTAGGAGCAAATATCAGGGAGCTCACCCTAGAGTACCATGTCCCACCCGTTGGCTCTTTGTCCAGCTGAGAAGACAAGGGTCAAGCAGCCATAGAGGCTGAGACACTACAGGTACATGTCAGGGGAGACTCCAAAACTTTCATCCAAAACCAAAAGTTTAACATCTATGTATACAATTGGGTACTATAATTGCAATGGAGGGCGAAAAGTCATTTTGCAACCTTCAAAACAGAGCAGCACAACAGATTATTTGCTGCACCTCCTTCACTGTCTCCTCCTGTCCCTGAACAATGAACAGGTCCCTTTGTACCTCGGAGGGAAATAAAGCCCCCTGACCACTGTGTGCAGCACCAGGTCTTGTACATGGCTTGAAAGAGTGGCTGACAGCAAAGCACAGGGGGGATTTGGGCAGTCAAACACACACCACTGCAGAGAGCTCTCCTCTCCCCTCCTGTCACACTTCTCCTGTCTACAGGACAGATTCTCTCCAATGTTGTCTTCTTAGCCAGCAATGGGGTGAGCATCCTTCTTTTTCCCACTGCCTTGCAAAGCAGTGCACATCTACACCGCCTCCCTGGTAGTCCATGAAACCAGTTCCAACTGTGCCTTCCATCCTACAGCCTTTGCTGCCATCTACAGCCCCATGACTTCCCAGGGGGACAGGATGGGGACTGGCATGGAATGCCCATACCAGAGGAACCCATCTGAGTGTCATGGCAAATGCCGGCCTCTGCCTGTCCTCCTACGGAACTCCACACGGGTGGCTGAATAATACATGGGCAGTAATTTCACTCAGGCAACTCACTCTTTTTTTTCTGCAGGTTTAATCATCAGGAGATAAATCGCCTGCATCCCTGTCTTCCCAGACAAGGAATCGTTAGGAGCCAGACCTGCAATTTATCATATTTTGGCAGAAAGAAGGTTTAAATGCTCTGGGGTGGGGTGAGGAAAGAGCTCTCACAAAGACCATGTATTAATGCTGCTAAATACTTACCTCTAATCCCATGTGTTCATAGGCAGAATGACTGCTGTTATTTGGGGAACAAGGAGAAAGTGAAGGAGTGGAAACTTGCATGAGACCCTGCACAGTCAAGACCAGGCATCCCCTATAAAACTCCAAATTACTTAAGGCTGCTAATGAGTGCATTCCCACACCATCCTCCCTTCTCTCGGTATAGCATCTTTTCACAGCACCACCCCAATATAAAAATAACAAACATTGATTCCTATAGAAAGGATTTTTTTAGTAGGTTTCCATGTGTTCGAGGGTAAGCAGAAAATACGATAAATAAGTCAGAGAAATTTCTCTTTGCAGTGAAAACCATCCTATCTCTCATTTCCTTTTCTCTTCCTTTCCCCGTTTTTCCCCTTTCCTCTCCCCTTCCCTTTTTCCGGATGATCGTTGCCTATTTAATCTGGGCATCGACAAATAAAGAGTAAAAAGTATTTCAATGCCAAGATTCTCAGCACATCCTACAGCATTCAAATGTAGCTCAAGACAAGCACCTTTCAAAAAACTACACCAATCTAGCAATGAAGAAAAAAAAAAGTACAGTTAGTCATAGAGGCAGAAAAATCTCATCACAGGAAAGTCCTTTCCCACTCAGAAGGACTCTAGATCCCAACTTCATGAATGGTCTTTTTAGTGATTGCACTATTCAGAGAACTGAGGAAACTATATGCACCAGTTACACGCAATTATAGTTAACCCAAAGTGATGCTGAAGAAATGCAAAACTAAACAGGTGAGTGTGTGTTAGAGAGGGAGGAGGGTACATTGCTGATATCTACAGCATGAAATGAATGCAACCCAGCCTCATTGCCCCAAATGCCCACGGCCATGAGAGCTTCACCACATTGATAGAACTATCAGCAGCTTTTGTTATTTCTGACTCATTTCCAGAGAAAAGACGAGACCCGTGTACCATCATGCAATACTGAGTTGAGGCAATATCCATAATCCACAGAAAAAATGAAAACAGTATGAGAAAAAAAGAGATAATTCTTAGGGACAAAACTTAGCAAAGTGGGTAGGTCTTGGACTACACAGAAACCCAACAAAATTAAGCCCAGCAGTTTAGTCCAGGACATCTGAGTTTGTGCACCAGCAGCAAACAAGAGATCAAGCATTTTCCCTTCACAACCTCAATTTTTATGTTACTGCTGGTGACTGTGCTGGAGGATACCCATCTGCATGGTCCTACTTGATTGTCTAGGCTCTGTCCCAACATGACTGTGTCTCCACCAGGTTGCAGCTGTTACAGCTGTCTACACTGGGATGACAATTTTACAAAGGCCTTTGGTTAAAAATCTGCAGAAGTCAGTGAGAGCGGCACAGCCTCCTCTGAGAAAATCTGCTCATGAGCTAACTGCTCCTCTAGGAATCTCTTCTAAAGCAGCTTTTTCTGAAAGAAATTAACATTTTCATTTCCAGTCTAAACTTTTTCCTGGACCATTTGTACCACCTGTTACTCTCTAGACTAGTCCCTGAATTACAATATTCTCTTTCCTTACTCCTCCAACCTCATGTCTTCAAGAAAATGCTTTCTATATACTCTCCTTCAGAAAAGAGTCTCTCTCATCAGCACAAAGCTGAACATTCTCCCCGAGATCTCCAGCCAAGATTGCAAAAGGCTTGTGCAGCCACTGGATCTTGGGAGATATCCACCACTGGCAGACAAACGCCAGGGAGAGCAATTTAGCTCAACCCTTGTCCTGATTTGGCCCAAGCTGGACTCCTGGTCTAGACTTTTGCTCATGCCTGTCTTTTCTCCACAGACAAATACAAAAGGAGGGGAATTTCTTGCCAGGCTCTCCCAGTCTCTCTTTATGGCATCAGCAAGACACTTGTCCCAATCTCATCCAATAAACTCTATCTTGTTCATTTTGATCTCTCGGGTGCTACCAGGAGTTTCTCATCTTTGCAAAAGAAAAGGAGTTTCTAGTTTCTTAGAGTGCCTTAGACAGAGGGAAAGTGGGTGTTTTCCTGGATGCCATTGCAAAGTGAATGTATTTCAAGGGACACATCATGTTCCAAGGCCTGGTTGTGTGAATTAACTCCACTGCCCTTCATCACATTTGCCTCAGAGCCCAACCACCACATTGCCAAACATTGTCACCACAGAAGTGGGCTGATGAGCCCCACATGAGCCAAGCAACGTGTGAGGCATGGCCAATGAAACTGAAGAATTCAAGGTAAAGGAAAACTACAGGATATTTAGTTCTGAGTTATTCCATGGCAGTATAGAATTAAAATTAAAGAATATTGGCATTCAGAAAGAACAAAGCCTTCAAAAGAGAGTCCATGCAAATGTGGCTGCTTTCACCATGGAGAGAGACCTACAACTGGGGTTTGTTCTGTCAATCCAAAGTCTGAACCTTGAACCTTCACTTGAGAAAGCCTAGTAATTGCAACTGCTGTCAAATGTCAGGGTATACCACCTTACCAACTACGTGTCTGCACAACAGCATTAGATCCAGAACCAAAACCCTTGTGCACGAGAGAAACAAAACAAAACAAGCATGAACAAAGCATGAATACAGAACTGCAGCCACACCCAGCACATCATCAACCCTGAGGCTGATGATGGCCGGCCACAAGGCCAAGCCAAAATCGCTCTAGCCCGCTCTCCCAGCAATCTAACCAGCTTCAGAGCATAAAAGCCTGGTTCTACAAACAGATTGCTCTGATGGCCACAGCCTCTCTTCCCTGGGACACACAGGAATGACCCTGCAGCACAGGGTCATACAAGAGTTCCAGTCTTGTTTCGTGTCCTGCAAAGGGACAAGTCTGTGCTGGTATCTCTCCCTTGCAGAACCCCAGAATGGTTCTTCATGAGCCAATCCTTGTTCTTCATGTTCCAGACACAAGAGATAAAAATTCAGCATTACTGTTTTATGACAGCATGAGTGAGTTCCATAAATCCACTGTAGGCTTTATGGTGGATGAGTTACTATAGTGGGTGGGTATTAAGGGAGGTTACTATGCTGTCTTGGAAAGATCACACATTTGGATGGAGCTATCACTGTGTCACAAAAATACCTTGTGCTGACACCAGGAACCCAGAAAGACAATTCTTAGCGTGGGGCAGTCACATTAAGTTGAGCTCAAGGTCAGATCTAGGTGTTAGGAGAACAGAGGAGCACCAAAAGGAAGTGGCTTTGGGCTGAAGTCAGCAGTCAACATAATTTTTGTTAGACATCTAGTTGCTCTTGTTCCAAATCTATCATTTCTACAGTTTACAGTAGGGGTTTTGCATATGCATAGAGCAAACAGTCAGCATTGGGAGTGCTTCTCCAAGGGAATTGAACAGCAGTCCTTTCGAGTAGATATGTAGGTCTTATTCTTGGTTGCTCCTACGTAGCTGAAAAGGTAAAAAACTCATGAAAAAGCTACTCCACCTCCCATTTTCCTATGAAATCACGATGAATAGTGATTTGCCTATTGAGAGTGAGCCTAGAAATTCAGAAGCCAGGATGGGGATTTCATAAGGAGCCTGCAATAAGCAGCTCCACCCCCATAACCCTTTTTTACCTGTTGAATTAGGGGCAGTTTTAGTGTTTGTTTCAGGGATGAAGAGTCGGATACACCAAAACAGAGTTCAGAAGTTCGCAGTCTTTCTGTCTTAAACCACTAATCCAAAGCGAGAATAAAAGGCTCAAATCTTTCAATTTTTTCCTAAATATTAGAGACACTGTCTTTTTTTGTTATTGCACATTCAGGTATCATATCAGGATCATTCTGGAACCAAGATTTAGTCTTAGTCTGGACCTTAAGTGAAGACTTCCTGGGACACAAAAATACATGTAATAAAATCTAAGTATACTCTTACTTAAGCAAGCACTTGCACATAGGCACTGGTACTGAATGATTGCAATGCCCAAGTCCTGCCCTCTGCCCAAAATCCATGTTCATAGTTAGCAACCTTACACCTATACTGACAAATGAGCACTGTTCAAGGAAGAGATGTGGGCACCGAACCATGACTGCCCTCACCATGATGGTGCTGGAGGTACCCTGACATGATTTTATCACTGCCAATCATATTCCCTGCAGGTTACATTTGGGCACGTTCAACAAACAGTATTTTTTAAGACTGTTTGGATATGTCCTCTCTGCTTGGCAGGAGACAAGAAAGAGTTTAGTCATGACATTTGGGACTTGGCCTCTCCTATTAATGCAGAAGCACTCACTGTCTCCTGATCTCCTGATCTGGCTTCATCTCTCTGCATACCTGCATGCTCTTCTTCCCTTCCAATGACTACTTTACACAGACACTGCCTACATCCAGTGGTATGAATACAAATCCAGGTGTGGGTTTTCTAAGCACATCAGAAAAGAATTGGGAGTAATTTGCAATAGCAACATTCCACAGCACTCACCCATACAATTGAAAAAATGAATAATTGCTGAGTACATATCTTAGGATATGCTAGTTCTGGGACTCAGGATTTCCTGAATAGGTTCACAATGACCACACAGGTTCTTCAAGGACCCATTTATCCTACAGTGATAAGGCTGACTTCCACTTGTTACAGTGAAATAAAGACTTCAAGGTCAGTGAAGAAGACAAAGAGGACTCATTGGCTCATTTGGCCTTATGTATATTGGCACGTGACACTTGATTACTCTGTATAGCAGATGCAAAGGTAAAAGAGGAAAACTTTAGGGGTACCAGAATACCTTTTATTGCACACAATGAAAACCTGATGCATAAACACCCTAGATTTCTAAGATCACCAGTTAGCATAATTTTCGCTCAGGTAATCATTTCTTCTTACTGGAGGAACAAAGTAAGCATATTTGAACTAAAGAGGGGAAAATACCTCTCTGTCACGCTTCTTCTCTAACAGTTTATCTATAAAGTGACAGAATTAAGACTTCAAGTCTTGGATGATCAACAATAGTTGGTATTTAGGGAACCATAAATGCCTTTAATTCAGTAGTAAAAGTGCGTGCAAGATACTGTGATAAATCCTTTGCTGATGTAAATTTCATCACTTCATTAATTCTATGTTAAAAAGGGATTGGCTGATTTTTGCTAAGAATGACTGGCCATAACTGCTGGAAAGCTGACAGGTCAATTGTAGGAAATTTGTCATGCCAGATAATAAGATTGGAGAAGTTAAGAAGCCAGAGAAAAGCTTTCTGCGCCTGCAATAGCACTCCAGTCTATTCTGTAATTTTATTAATTTATAATAGCAAAGAATCTATTTTTTACAACCTCTAGGAATTAGAGTAAAAATCATTTCAAGCAGCAGATCTGAGACTTAAAGAAATAAAACCCCAATATGCTAAAGTGTATGTAGGGGGAAATCTATCAGTCGGGCAAGAAAAATGTTTATCTAATATTATGTAATCCTAATTATATTTTCCAATTAATATAAGGGCAAATCAAAGCATAAGATACTTTGTCTTTGTAAAAGAATTCTCTCCCTCAAACACAAGTGCAAAGGTTCCTACTGGAAAAGCTATTTGAGCCATAGCCACATACCCTTCAGCATTTTGGAGTCATGCTGCACAGAAGCATCACAGCTGCAGGTGGCAGGGCCAAATATGTCAGCCAAATATTTTAACTTGATTACAGGCTTTTGAACTTGTCTCATGTACTGCTGAGGATATGAGGTCGGACTTTCATTTTGGGTACGCTTTTCCCTATAAAACAGAGTAAAACCAGGGCAATTTCATTACTGCTGTAAAAAAAAAAAAATTAGAAATCTTCATCATAAACCCAAAAAACACTGGGCAAGTTGCCATTACATGGAAAGATAGCAAAAAATAAATAGACTAGCCTTTTTCATTCCACAAGAGAAAGGGTTTCTGTACAGGTTGTTACTCCTGCTCAGTGGGAATTGCCATGATTTGCAGGAACATAATGATGTTTTCAAGAACCTGTGCACTGTCAGGAAGAGGAAAGGAACAGTTAGCATCCCCCAGAAAATAGTAAGTCCTACAGAATATTCTGGAAATAATAAATCCATTTGCATGTGCATTGCGCATGCATTTTCCACTTCTAGTGCTCAGTAAGGCAATGCAGATCAACAGCTGCTGCTCTCACACATAGTCCTGCCCTGGATGCACCCCTAAAAAACACACACCTACAGCAAAACCAGAGTAGTGTTGTTATCATAGACTAGTTAGGAGTATGCTATCGTTTCCCACAGATGTTTAGCTTTTGCTGGGAAGCTTTTGATTGCACCTTGAGAAACTTAAGAGCCAGCCTCAGCCAGTCTCAGTGATGTGAGGTGCTACACACCCTACACTCCCTTGAGGTCTTCAGCCGGAGATTTCTAGCGAGACAGCTCTCACTTCAGATTTCCAGCAGACCACAGGCCAAACAACCCCACCCAGACGTCTTTGAATCAAGCCCATCATTTCTGGATTTGCGTAAATACGTGGGCACGTACAAGTGGAGGAATGCCAGGGTGGTTGGCACCTCCCTTTGCACGCGCTCAACCACCAAAGGGGAATGACACAAGTTTGCGTCACTGGAGGAAATAAGATGTGGCTTGGACCACAACAAACACTTGCAGTCTGGCATCCCGTTGGTGATCTTGTGACTCTATAGTTGTCCCTGCAAGACAAGAAGCCCCTTCTTGCATGCCTCTGCCCCACACTGTAGAGAAGGCCTGAGGCCTTGTTCAAAGGCTTGACATCAGTGACACCAGCGCAAAACAAAAGCTGAAGCTGGCTGCACTCCAAGGATTGATCCTGCTGATGTCTCAGCTGCACCAGTTGGAGTTAGTTATGGAGGAAGAGCAGAAACTAGCACAAGCGCTGAAGGATTTGGGAACATCATGTATGGCATAAAGAGGAACTGAGGAGTCACGGCAGGACCTGCTTGATCTTTGCCGTGTGGGAGGAGACATGGTGTGGTTTGCTTCAACACAGTCTTCCTCTCCTTCAGTCCAGAGGGCAACACTCAGAGACTGCTAATGCGGATAGTACAAGAGCAAAAGAGAAGGCCTTTCTAAGACATTGGATGAAATTGCTGGCTTCTGGCAAAATGGGCATGTTCTTTCCACCTATACTCACTCTGACCTAGACTGGGTTTTTGTGACTTAGCCTGGTTCCATGGGGAAGGCCAGTACTCCAGGTTTGGAGCTCTTCTCAACCTCCACAGTTGCAACAACTAAACTGACATCACACTAGGGAAGAGGAGATCCTGCCAACTACAGGCTCAGTCACAAAGCTATTTTTGGGTCTCAGACTCATGTTAACCCCATCTCCAGGAGATGCCTGCAACAGGCAGCTTCTTCATGGGCTGCAGATTTCACTGAGATGGGACAACTCCCTCTCTGATGTCTAGAGATACTGTAAGTTCACTCAGAGTCTTTTTTAAAAAGGCAATTTATATAAGCAGGACAATATATTCTGTGTCCTGCCCTAAGACATATTCATGTGCCTTTACTGAAAATGCTTCCAGCATAGAGAAGTAATTTTTAAATTTTCTCATGTTCTATTCACTGCAGCATTAACACACTCCAAGTAACCAACCTACCCAAAGGACAGGCAAGACACAGTTCTCAGGTAGCTTTTTCCAGCCTTTCTTCATTACCCCAAACAAGTATTCTGCAGATCCTGACAGGCCTTGTGTGCCCAGAGCATCACCCAGGAATCACAAGATGACATGAAACAGGAACACACTTTTGACCTTCTGGATGCTTAAATCTCTGGTCAGCACTGGAGAGAAAACATGTAAGTCAAAAATATGATCTCTTTGGAAGATCTAAGTTGAAAAAGAGTAAAATGCACCATTTAAGTCCAGCAGTTGATACCAAATCCACACATCTCTCCTTACCTCCCTGCCACTGATTTATGAATCAGATGCCTCATCCTCTGAACAGAAACACACATGTTTCACATTGACACAGGTTTCCTTTCCCACACATCTCTGCTGTGTAAGGTGATCATTTGAACTCATTAATTCACCATACAAAGTGAGTACGTTCCCTTAGCTGGTGTCCTACAGAGCTCAGGTTAAGGGCAGGAGACTGAGAAGGGTTTGGGGAAAGGACAAGAGGAGGGAAGAGAGCATGTGAAAAGACTGTATTTTAAAACCAGCACAAATTGCCTTCTCTTCACCCACAGCATATGGTGTGCACATGATTTGAATGCAGTAAAATAGCTCATTACTTCACACAAACCAAGCCAAGCATATCTATAACTCTGGTGGTTCCCAAGTAACCTGAGCCTGGAGAGGCAATCACTGCAGTTTTTCCATACCAAAGATACCTGGAGAGCTTCTGGCTCTCACACACTTCACTGTCTCAAACCCTCAATTGAAATAGTGCTGGCTTAGATCAACCAGGTGAGAAACTGAAGCAATGCAGATGTGAGAGAGGCTGAAGTAATGCAGATTTCCCTTGGCCTCATCCTCTGTTTGACCTCATCTGAAGGCATCTTCTTGCCCCATTGTCTGCCCAAATTCAGGAGGTCCCATATGTTGGACACCAGCGGCTTGAGAGAAAAAAAAAGGACTCTTCTTTGCTCTTTCCTTAAGCAGCACACATTTTGGTATGAAAAACGGGAAAACTTGTCACTAGGGTGAAGTGCAATACAGCCTTGTAGGTAAAGTGTTGTCCTGGCATCTGAGGCCCTATTGCTCCCATGCCTGTGTCCAAGCTCTATATTTTCTCCCTCTCTGTGGCACGTGGGCCCACAAAAGAGCACTTTTACTCATACAAGAAGTTAAAGGACACTCGGCTCATGCGATATGTATTCCATTTCTTCTCCTAGAGAAATCAGCAACAATCTGGCAAATTTGCACCAAATTTAAACTCATCCTTGGATATCACTAATGTTAGAGGTTGGGAATGAGTCTGTTTGTGTCAAGTAAAAAAAAATGGGGGGAGGATGTAGCAAAAAACAATTGATAGGTGGATGCCTTTAAGGAAATAAGTACATGGTTAAAAGTAATTGTATGGTCAAGAAATAGATTTTTCCAGGAACTTTAGGGAAGATGATATGCAAATGATAAACCAGAGAAAGAGGGGAGGGGGGGAGGGAGGAATGTAAGAAATTACAGTCACACATGTATATATTTATTTCTTTGTTAAACCCCCTAGTGCAAAAAGGGTGCTCTCATCTTCCATTGAACTTTGAGGTTCTTTGCAATATTTCACAAAACAACATCTGTCACCCCAAATTGTGATGGAATTGAATTACTTCCTTTAACACACTCAATACTCCTCACTCCCACTGACAGCCCTCTGCAACTGCCTGAAAAGCCCATAATTAGTAGCTAGATGGAAAAATCCTTGCCAAATATTACTAGAATGCAGTAACATTATTTCCAAGGGTTTTTGAGATGCGTCCAGAGCAAGGGAGACCTGACTCATTTCTTTTATTTTACTTTTGGCAGGAAGAAGTGGGGAAAAGGAATTAGACTGAAACTGCCAAGTAGCAAAAGAAAATGATAAAACTGCCATGCAGAAGTTGGACACAGAAGGTCGCTCACTACAGGGCATGTGGGGAAACCATTTGGGTCGCGTCCTCACCACTTCACAATGCCAAAAACCTCAGTTGATGTAAATTATTGTTCCTCCTTTGACTTCAGTGGCATAGTGCCAGTTTGTAGCAGCTGAGGATGTGACACAACAGTTTTCACTCACTGTGAATGTCAACAAAGTTACGCAAAAATACAAGAATATAAGAATTTGAGGTCTAACATCCTGCTGGGATAATGCCACTGATGGCCCTGGTATTTACATGAGCCTATAAAATAGGCTCTTTAATCTTTTCTTGTCCTGACCTTGTGCTAAAGGTATTACAAGGGTGGGTGATAAACAAGCAAATAAATTCTTACAGCCAACCAGCAAAGGATCACTGCTGCCACACTGCTTCTGAGCTTGAGTATTATCTCAGGCAATCAAAACTTTAAAGGGAAAAAAGTCAGCTGCAGCAAAAATGCTGGCTGTGTGTCCTTGTGTCCATATGGCTGCAGCATGCCGAGAGGGGGAAATGCCTGGAGCCACTGACACCAGCCCACAAGGGGCCAATTCTCCCACCACAGCACTGAACTAGCAGGAAAGAAATGTGTCCCGCACAGCTCAGCACTGCTCCCTCTACAAATGTAAAATCCTCACCTGGAGGGAGGGGGTTAATCCTGTGGGACTCATGTGGGCAACCTCTCTTAGCACAATGTAGGCTGGAGGATCTACCATCCCTGTCCTGAGGAGTTACCATCTGTTCCAGGTTCCACAGTCAGTCATTCTTCCAAAGATAAGGCACACTTGCAGTGATGCTCTGGGAAATGCTCTTTCTTTGCTTAGCCAGACATCCCTAGAAGCACAAAGTTGAACCCAGCAAAACCAGGAAGTTGAACTTTGCCACTAAATCATATCAGGAATTGAGTGAAAATGACCTTATGCCTGCAAGTGAACACACCCCTCCTAATACCCACAATTTTGAATCCTTCCACTAGAAGCAAAGGCAATGGGAAATACAGCAAATGTGCTGAGACAGTGACAGGCGAGGACATAGGCACAGGCCAGTCAACATAAATCATCCTTCTCCTCCTGTGCCACCAGTCCAGCCTGTTTCCTTCAGCTCACAGAACCAGGGGAATTCCAGTTGCACCAACAAACTTAACTGGAGCTTGGAGAAATTTAATGTAGCAGGCAAGATAACATTCAAAATTCTAAGGGAAGCAAAAGCTGGGAGTCATGTCCTCACACTGCAGATTCTTTATTTTACTTCTGCACCATCCTTATAAGGCTGCAAGGCAATCTTAACAAAACGATAAAACCTAAGACACAAAATTCAGCATCAACTGTGTTTTCCTGTGTTAGCAACACCAAAAGTCTTGCCCTAACCTGGAGGAGAGTGGTAAGCTCTGACTTTCTCTACATATGCTTAACTGGAAGCAAATATATATGCATACACACACACACTCTCTTTTTTATATATATATATATATACACATATACAGACTGCTTATGCAGAAGGAAACCTCTAATAGTTTGTCTTACCAAACATCTCCAGTAGCTTTTATTACACCACTGCAAGTTTCCTAATGCTTTATGTCCTCAGATCCTAAAGGGAACTATTAAAGAGCCGACCTGTGATCCAGCATCCATTTGTGGATGAAGAATGCTAACGGCCGGCACTGCCGCGGCGGGGGGGCGGCAGGTCCCGAACGACCTCCAGACAACCAGGAGGCAGTTCAAAACACTGCTGCAGGGATGTTAATCCCATCTCAGCCCACAGTAAAAACCCTCTGTGCCATTTTGCAATGCGGCAAGCATTCTCCCTCCTTAAAGCAGCAATTTCATCTCCTATCAGTTTTCCCTTACTGAATTTAACATCAGTGCCAAGGCTCCTTCTCCAAAATCTCTCAGACAAAGCCAAAATACTTGCCAGATGTCTGGGGAAGCCACTGAATTAAAACAGTGAATACACAGAAAAAGCTCTGCTTTTTAAAAACAGTATTTAAATTCCTTAGATCTTCTCCCCTCCCCTTCCCACCTCCTCCTTGCCCCAAGAAACAATTGTCAGCTATGTGATATCTCAGCTGGACAAAACCCATGAAGCTCAGGCAAAATTGCTGGGCACAAGAGTTTTCTGTGCAGAAGCACAACTCTGAGGGGCAGCATGATGTAGGATCTGTTGGTCCAAGGGGGCAGCTCAATCCCTGGGTTCTCATTTCAGAGTTACATACGAGCACCTCCACTCCAGAGTCTGAATCCTCAGCCAGCAGATGCTTATTTAACTCATGGCCAAATCTTGGAAGGAAGTCTGACATTTTTAGAAGATAGCTACAGTTAATAGCACAGATCTACTTAATCACTTCAGTCAGGACAGAATGACCCAGTGTCAACTTCTGATTTATGAAATGATGGCATCAAATAGGATAAAGCAACTAGGCTGCTATGGTGTTGCTGATACGATGTTCCTGCAGTGCTCAAACACATGGTTTTGGGGAGGGGCAGAAGGAGAGCTAATGAGGATCTAGGAGCAGGGGGTCATATCTTCTTCAAGAACCCAAGGCTGGTGTGGTAGCATCCCAAGAAACAACAACTAGAACACACTTTTTTCCCCACAGGCAAAATTTGGGCTTGAAAATCTGTGTAATCCCCCTAAAAGAGAGTGTGGAGGTGAAAATAACAAAGTGAAAGGGGAGATACAGCTGTTATTTCCAGTCCCCCCTTTCTTCTAATTCTCCTTAGCTACTGTTCCCTCCCTCCAGGGAGGCCACCACCCCTTAGGGCTCAGCACACTATCACCACACTGACAGTCAATAAATAGAGCAGGCTTCTTACTGCAGCCCCTTCGTGGTCATCATTTCCCCCATAACCTGAGATCCCTCTCCCATAGGATGCAAATCCCCAGATATCTGCTAAACCAGCGGGACCAACCAGTGATGGTCTGGAACTAGTCCATGGAACAGGAAATTGGTGTGTGAGATGCTTCAAGGAAAAACAAATAATCCAAAAAAGGACTTCCCAATTATCAACATGATTTTGACAAAGTCTATGGAGAATGCTGGTGACTGGCCAATTGTCAGACAAAGCTCATAATGAATTTTTTGTCATTGTTTCTCATTTAAGAAGTTTGTAACTAAAACTTTGCACAAGATTAAGGTTCTGGTGATTTCACTGATGTAAAAGAATCTGGCCTGCAGGTTTTCCTCAATAAAGCTCTGTGGTCCAATCACCTAACAGCATCAGTAAAATGACTTCATGCTATCCAATTCCTCCTGCTTCCAGTGTAGGAAAAAAGAAAATGTAAAAAGGTTGGGATACATTTATACCAGAGTTTTATGATCTCCTTGGTCTTGCAGACACTTTGCAAGTGTCCATGTCACAAGTATTTCCTATGCATCTGCGCTGGTTCAAGTGTGGCCCTTCAGAAAACCTCAGCAAGAAAACTGATCATCATAGAATCATCATAGAATGGCTTCAGTTGGAAGGGATCTTAAAGATCATCTTGTTCCAACTCTCCTGTCACGGACATGGAAACTTTCACTAGACCAGGTTGCTCAGAGTCCCATCCAGCCTGTCCTTGAACACTTCCAGGGATCCACAGCTTCTCTGGGCAACATGTTCCAGTGTCTCATAACCCTCACAGTAAAGAATTTCTTCTTAATGTGTAATCTAAACCTATTTTCTTTCAGTTTAAAGCCATTCCTCCTTGTTTTATCACTACATGCCTTTGTAGATTGATCTGACATGACTTGTCTAGGAACTAAACATAATCACTTAGATTAGGTCTCTATAGTCACAAGGAGAGAGAGCTATCCGAAAGGACCAGGGTGTGCTCCAGCCTCATCCAGGCTGCCTCCTCCCACCACACCACTTTGCTTCCCGCTGTCGCCAGGGAAAAAAGTCCTATCAATTTCAAGAAGATGCATCACTCCTTTGGTCTGCAACAGCCAAGAAGTGAGACACAAGGACTAGAAATGCATCCTCTCCTTCCAGGAGAGCGTTCCCTCACATGTGGTTTTCAAAAAAACACAAACAAACAAACCAAAAATTATCATCCTTACTGGATTTTTCTTAAAGAAAGAATATACTATTTTTAAGTACTCAGATGAATTCAAAGATCACAATCACCAGGAAATTATCAAAACAAAATTCTGAATAATGTCATGTCAACCACCATCTACTAACGAAACAAAGGACAGAGAGGAGAAAGTAGTTTTCACAACAGTGAAAATAACACCTTAAAATGAGAATAACCTTTTTGTGTTCTTGTTGCTGAATCTTCAGGTTTTGTATCATGAAAAACCACGTGATAAGGTCCCTGCACAAGATGCCAGGCATTTCCGGGCAAATCATACCGACTGCAGTATCATTAATTTAAGTTTCCACTACTCGACACTTCTTCTGACTGAAAAATCAATGCTAATAAGGAGCTTTGGGAAAAGACTGTGTTGATGCCTCAACTTGTATGGACTAATTTTAACCCGCTATCAAATGACTAAGTGGCTTTAAAGAACCTATAAACTGAATAAGGAGATTTTTAAATGTCTCTTTCCCAAACGGTGCTCTCTGCTGATGAAGACATCTAAATGCATGAGGATAGGTTTATGTGCTACCTCAGCCTCTCTGTCAGGAATGCTGGAGATAGAGGCCAAAGCCTTGTACTTCAATTGCATCAGCCCCTCCACTTGCGTGCAGGAAAGCACCAGGCAATGAATCCACTAAAGAGCAATTTCAAGTAGTCAGAGACACTAATAGGATCTGAATCAGCTGTAGCCAAAGGAAAAGAGTGTGGTGCCATTTGCTCATTTGGATAAACTGCTGCTAGAGCAGTAACTGAAGCCTGAAGAACAAGTGTGATCGGAAGCAACGGTTAAGATGGGATAAAACCACCATCCTGAACAGCCTCAGCTTTACTCCTGAGAGTCACCTCTGAGCTGACCTAAGGTGTCTCTCTGTACCTGAAGGTCTTTGGGGAGGTGACCCAGGAAGTTACAAGGCATCCGGGAGATCATTCCTCAGCTCTGGGAGCTGTGAGACTTGACTGTTCTGAGTCAACACAGCTTTTTTTTCCACTTTTTGGCAAACTTCCCACTAAAATTTGCTACATGGCCACGTTGCCCTAGTTTAAATCAAGCCACCTTGGGACCACTAAGTCATAAATTAGGATATTGTCTTTTCTGAAAAATTTCCTTTTATGGCCAGTCAGTTCTTCAAACTCATTTATCTCTTCCATTCCATGTTGTATCCCAAAGTATAACCACTAATCATGTTGATCTGACCACCAGAACAGCAACTCTCATATTTCTTACCTCTGTCTATGCTCTGAGAACTGTGAGGGATCAATCTTTAAATCAAAGGTCCTGAGATACCTGCATTTCCACTCAAACACAAATAAACACACCAGTAAGTAGATTTTCAGGAAAATGCTTTGCTTTCTGAAGATTCACCTTCCAGCATTAGGAAGTACGTATAAATTTTTCTTGTGAATGCAAGGTTGTCTACTGAATCTACTGAATAGATTTTTTGCTGAATCCTCACTCAACTTCCAAAGGCCATTTAAATTTGTTTTCCTTTCTATTCAGCAGCTTTGACCACGGAGGGAGGTACGGGAGAGGGTGGATTCAAGATTAAATTTTCATTAAGCGTGAGCAGAAGCTAACTTGCTCTTGCAAGAGAGACTGAGAGACCCTCGACTGCTGGTTTCACAATTCCCTCTTGAACATAGTAATACATTTATAATAATGCCTGCTATCAATGCAAATGAGATTNAGCCTGGCTCCAGCATACAGCAGAGTATTTATCCCAGTTCAAACATCACTGTCTTATCACTGTGATAAGAGTGGGAAGGAAACCAAACTCCACTACATCAAACCGGCTTTTAACTCTGAGATCCATCCTGATAATATCATGGCAGATAGTTTATCAGCAGGATATCTTCCATCACTAGCTCCAAACAGGTAGTCTGTGACATCATGCCACCAGAAGCCTGTTTCATTCCCCAGGGCCTTGCTTTGATCTCAGTATTATCATACCTGGCAGAGACACCAGTCCAGACCCCAAAGGGGTAATCCCAGAGACCAAGGTGTCTCAAAAGAGATCCATGGTCTAACTAGTTGGATGCAGCAGTGAACCACCTCATACCTTGAGGCTGTAACGAGGCTGCTCTCCTCTGTAACAGTGTCCCAACCTATGGCTCACAGGAAACCCAGACTTGGCCATGGGCTGTTTTGGCACCACGTATCAGCACAAGGATGACATTCAGCTATAGAGTTACCCAAAAAAGAAGTGCTAGATGCATGCATGCAGATAAATCCCACATCCCCAGGAACACTGGATGTGACCATGATGCATCTCCATGAAGCTGATATCCATATCTGACTGTGCTTCCTCTCTATGTCAAAGGTGGCTATGTCACTCACCAGGGTCACATCTGCCTTCATACTGGAATGACTTACCTGCCTCAGACAGCATAGGTTCCAGAGTACACTGTGACCAGGCTTTCCAAAATCCCATGTGCCCAAATATCTTTGTACCTGGGTCTTCACTGATCCCCTTGTCTGCTGCCTGCAAGGCAGTATTTGCAGCTCTGCCCTCGAGCACCACCCTCAGTGTATGAGAAGGATGACGAGGGGGCTGGTCCAGCCAAGGTCTTGGGACCCCAGCACCTGAGATGACTCTTAACTAGCAGCACATTGCACCTCCCATCAGGAGGGGCCAGCTCTGGGCAACATGCTTTGGGATTGCTACCAACGCAAAATTATCAGGGTGGAAAACAATCCCAAAATGTATTGTTGTGCTTTTGTGCCCCTGCTGCAGCATGTTACATGAAATGGAAAAACTATATAGAGAAAAAGTTTATTGTTTTCCAGTAATTTTCCCAAACACCATTCTTTTTTTTGGTCATTCTACAGATTGCTGCTCTACCCATCCTTAGATCATCATGCAGCAAGAAAATGGGATGAAGCTGAAAGATAACAAAGCCTTGGCAAGATCTCAACCATGATTGGACATTTTGATGAGTAATGAGCATGACCAGAATAATAGCAGTAAATATTTAAAGTTATTTTTGAAATAAACTCTCAGGAAAGATGTAAACTCTCATGATTTGAGAGGCATTAGCTAGCCTCTAATTACAGAGAGAAGGGGAGGAATGGAAACTTTTCTGAGATAAGGGATAACCTAACTGCTTGTTGCAGGGTTTCTTGGAACACCCTTGCTCTCCCTCATTCTGTTCATTGTCAAAATCCTTGGCTAGAAGGCTTGGAGGTCTGAGGGAGCTTAGCAGCTCCTAAATTCCTAGAAAAGTAATTGTAACTTATACTTTTCTTGCTACAAACATTTGTTTTTCTACACTGATTATAATAATATATTATTATCTAAAACCAGATGTTTTGTTACAGGCATAGCTACCTTTTTTTTCCCAGAAGCTTCAATTAATAGTTTGTCCATTATATATATATGTATATATATGTACAAATTAAATGCTGCCAACTATTTATTAAAGTGCTTTTCTGACATATGAGAAAGCTAGAACGAGAAAACAGCTTCCCATTGCAGGAAACTTGGGCTCAAACACTTTTACAGGTAAACTGTATAAAGCAAGTAAATGAAGATCATAGTACTCATTGATACACAATAAAGTTTCAGTGAATTGAATAGATCGTAATTATTATGTGCAGTCTGCTTTACTTCTCTTTCCTCCATACAGTGTTGGATCTATTAATTGTTTCCTTTTTTTGAAACTTGTTTTCACCACCTTGTTTTCTGTAATGGACAAAACAATAGCTCTCCAATCTTGATCATATCCCTCAATACAAATATCTCACAACACACATCACTATGTGTGTCAGGTTACTGTCCCTTCTGCTTTCAGTCTGCCAAGGCAGGAATGTGTGGAGTGGTTTATTGTGGAAGTTGCTCCTTACATCTGTGAAGGTTGATCACAGTCCTTAGAACCACCACCTCAATACAGGAACATTTTCACTTCCTGCCCCAAAAATGGGAACACCCAAACTTTTGTCTCCATCCCTTAATATCCAAAAAAATCACTAGGTGATTAGGTGTACCAGTCCCCTGGAGAAGGTATAAGCTGAGAAATGCTGCAGGAATGCAGAGAGGTGCCCAGAGAGCTTGTGGACTTCCCATTCCTGTAGGTGTTCAAGACCAGGCTGGATGGGACTCTGAGCAACCTTTTCTAGTGAAGGGTGTCCATGCTCATGGCAGTGGGGTTGAATTAGATGATCTTTAAGGTCTCTTCCAACCCAAATCTTTGTATGATAAAGCAGCACACAGGGCAGGAGCCAGAACAGATATGCTGTAGCAGCCAGTGCCAGTCCAGCGAAACACAACACCATTTTGGACTAGTGAGAGCCCTTCAATGCTGCAGGCTGTGCCAGACTGACCCTACAGCCATAGTCTCACCAAGGGTGAGCCTGTTCTTTCTGCAAGGAGCAGGTATAGAAATGCCCCAATTATGCAGTTCAGCTTGTGCTGATACAGGGAGGAGGTGAGACTCAGTAGGGCTTCTTCTGCTTTGGCTTCTTTTGGAGCCACGGTTGAACTGGAGGAAGAGTGGATAGATTTCTCTGCGATGTGCCAAGCCCATGAAACTGTTCAAAGCATGGAAAACAAGGCATTCCAGGCAGTGCCATGACCAATGGAGCAGGGGATGCAATGGCAGCACTGATAAACTTTGATGATGCCACCATGAAGTGCTACCATCTCCAAACCAGAGGTGTCAGCCAGCTAGGGCTGTGTGCAACCACTCACAAGCTGAAATGCTGGCAGCAATGGTTTTTGGTACAGACCATACAGTACACAATCACTGCAACTCTTGTTCTTGGACTGAACTCTCCTAATGAGTTTCTCTAGTGACTCCATGCAGATGGAAAAATAAAAAACTTACAAGAGAGTGATTCCTGTAGGACTTGGAAAATCTAACAACATCAATCCTGGGCAGCCCCGTTTGGTGTTGCTGTTCACTGTGCAAGCCTCCCTACAAAAACTTCAAATTATTTTTGTGCATCTTCCTGAAACATTCCTCCTCTGTAAGATGGCAACTTTTGGTCAGCAGTGCTAACAGACATGGATGGAGCGGGAAGCATTTACTCTGTGTCCTGATTGGATTTATCTTTCAGTGATGCTGCTGAAGAGTTATGAGGCCTTTCTCCTGGCCCTAATCCAAAACTTGTGCTTGAAACCTGAGGCTCTGATGTTGCTCTGAGAATTGATATTGCTTGCCTGATGAGAAATGGGCATTTCTGGCAACAGGCTGTTGATTAGAAGAGGTGACAGGGCTGCTGAGTGTCTGAATCACTCCTGAAGAAGAAATACAATTCAATTAGCACTTCCAGAAACTCCCACAATGCAAATTTATCTGCTTTCCCCATTTACAGCCCATACTGCACCTATCAGCATATACATTTTCCTTGCAAAGTCGTCTCCTTAAAAAGGTTTTCCCTAATCTTAGTCATACAGACATGGTTTGATGTCCAGAGCCCTGCTCCTTGATGCTCACACGTTGCTAGTTTAATCAAAGCATCAGGCTGCATCTGAAGCAGAGCTCAGCACGCCTGCTACCCGCTGCCACTCCTCCAGCATGTCCCCAAAACCCAGCCCAGTGCTCAGCGCCGGGCAGCCCTCCTCCATCTCCAACGCCTTGCTGGAGAGGAAGCGGTGCAGACTGACCAAATTCCGATCCCCTTACACAGCCCCTCGGAGTTGCTCTCTGGACGTCTCAGTGCAGCCTTGGCTGCTTGCTCAGACCCAAAATAAAGTGAAGATTCAGAGAGCCAAACTCTTCCTTTACAGGAGAAATCAAGTGTGGGATATTCCTAGCCTCAAGCTAATCAGACCTCAGAAATTTCTCTGTATTGGATATAGTCTCAAGCTGCATCTATTTTACTCACATTATTAAAAAAAACCCCAAAAACACAAAATAAAAACAACACCAAACAACAGCAGCCACAGTCCAGAGGTGGGCGAGAGGTGCAGCAGACTGAAGAAATCCCTGCAGCGCCCAGTGTCAGCTCCTCCTTTACCTGCAGCAAAGGTTTAATTGCAACTTCACAGGACTAACAGTAGCAATGCAAAGGTGATGAGCGAGAGCTGTACACAAAGATGCATTGAGCACTTCATAGTAATAGCTGAAAATGCTGATCTAGGTTCAGACCGCAGACATTTCCCATGGTCTGATCTCCAGCTCCTCTAGACTCCAGAAGAAATCTATCTCTAGAGCAGATGGAGAGGGATTGGTCTCTCATTGGATCTGTCTTTTAAGAGTTTCCAGACCCAAGCCCCAGATGAGCCATCCCTGTGTTTGGGAGCTTTTTGGCGCTGCAGAGACCAGGATTCAGACCAGAAGAGTGAATTTGAGTTCAAAGCGTGGGAGGGACCGGGAGATGGCCAAGTTTGGAGCACCATTCAGCTGGATGAGAGCAGTCAATGCACAACCCTGCAAACAGCATCATTCCCAAAGCCTCACTGATGAGAGCCTGCTCTCTCTGCTTGAGGTAAGGAGGGAGTCATTGAAGAGGATGAGTTCCATGAGGCTGAAGCAAAGAAACCAATTGAAACTCTCCTGGGTCTGCTCTACCTGCTCTGCTCTCTGAGCAAGAGCTTCCCATGACAAAGCCCTAGACAGAGCCTCCCAAAACCAAACTCACTCTGTAAAAACTAATTAAAATGTTTAATTAGCTTTTGATTAACAGCATATTTCAAAATCCTTTAGAGACCTGCAGATCAGCAGAGGCACAACTTTGGAGTTTGGGGCAGTTCAGTTTTGAAACACATTCCCTCCTTCAGAGCAGATATGCAACTACACTGCTGCATCAATTGCTCCTCATTTGCAAACCCAGAGCATGAAGCAAGTTGTGTTAATGTGTTGAAATGGGGAAAGAAATAAAGGGAGCAATGGATCACTGAGTCTTTGAAGGGAAAAGTAATATTGCAGTAATTTATAGAAGGGAGAGTTTGCGGGTATGACAGTCTCTCTCAAAGAGCAGTGGCGCTCAGCCAGCAAATATGGCTTATTTGAGAAGAGCATCACTGCCATCTTCAGGTCAGCCACTTTCTCTCTCCCAACATGCAGCAGATTTCCTGAGAGAATTTTTTGGTTTAAGCAATACAAAAGAAAGTTTTCTGCAACTACATCCAAAGCTATACTTTTAGGTATTACTGATGCTCTACAGAGGATGTTTTGGTCCAATGCCTCTCAGCTTCTGGATTTTGACACCTCAAACTCTCTATATAGGAACATGTTATAAACATCATCTCCAGTGCACTCTTCAATTTAATATGGAAAAGACCTAGCAGCCAGTCTGGCCACTTTCAGTTCAGTAATGGTTCCTAATGGACATCTCTGGCCCTTTACTCAGTCTAGCTGAAAGGTCTCCAAGGAGTCACCTTCTTCCACTTCTCCTGCAAGATGTTTACATTAGCGCAAGAGAAGTGTTAGGAAACTTCCCGTGACATCAGTGAACTTTCCTCCCCATGGCATTAAATCATAATTTTTCTAGCCAGGACACAGCCAATCAGCTGCCACACACAGAAGGCATCTCTAGCCTGGGCCTTGAAGTGGCATTTCACTCTCAAGCATTATAAGCTGTTTCAAAGATGCACAGTGTTGAACATAGAGTCCATAACCTTAAAAACAGCAGTAAGGATACTAAAGATGATAAAGACAATTACTTTAAAGCTAGGAAATTGCACACTTAGAACACCTACACTACTTAAGCTCACGTGTTTCAGCAATGCACTCCCACACTGTGTTTAATTACACCAATGCTGATCAGGGGTCACACAGCTGGTTATGGGGACATCAGTTTTATACTACATCTCCCTCCACCCAGCAATTGGACACATTTCATGTGCCCCTTCGCATGATGGATGTGTTTCCAGCACACAAGATGAGCTGGATGCGCACATATACTCCTTTCCCAAGCCTGGACACTGGCCCATCGTTTGGCCAATGTTCAAGCATCACTTTGACACATGGGCACATGCGAAATCATGCAATGCAGGAATATGGGGAGCAAGGATAAAATAAGCAGCTCAGTTGCTTCTTTGCCTGCATTAAAAGAGATGGGCCAGGCCACAGATCAGGCCAGATGGACGCTCTTGCCAGGCCAGCTATGACTTGGGATTGTGCTTCAGACTCCCATGACCATAGAGGCCACCTCTCCTCTGCTCTAGTCAGTTTGCAGTGTATGTGGTTACCCCAGAAGAAACAAAGCTCTAAAGGACTCAGAGATGTCACTGCAGCAGGAGCTTTCCCTGCTACTGAAGATGGCGACATTAATGATACACTCTAAATGGTGAGGAAGGGGATAATATGCAGAAATACTCCTCTGGAGACCCCAGGATCAAAAGGAATTTTCCATTTCTAATGACAGAATCCCATGGCACAAACAAGGACAAGGCATAGCACTCCTATATCCCACTTTATTACCACAGTCATCAAGTGCTTGTAACTCCTCGCCTTTAATTATTGGACATCTCTGACCCCTGCAGTAACGTGTTGGCTTCTGGACAATGCTCAAGCATGAGCAGAGAACACAGGGCTCCAGGGAAAGAGCCTGCAGGGGGTAGCAGACTGCTGCAGTTCACAGCAGACCACTACAAAGGAAGTAAATACATCTCTAGAATTTCTTCAACTACTGTTGCACAAACTCGGGTCCCAGGAGCCATCCCAGGAACTGTCCTCAATCACTTCTAATCGCACCAGCACGTGGAAGATAACTGACAGCACAAACACTGTTCCATACATGTGACAAGTACAAGGAATGTTTTTCATAAGGAAAACAAAGGGTCTTGCATAAAGGTGCAGCTGTGAAACAGAAACATGACTGAGCAGAGCAGCCAAGGAAAGGCTGCACGTTAAGCATGGCCTTGGGAGCTCAAGACCACTCACATACAAGGGCGACCTCAATAAGCATGTTCATGACACACCAAATCAGTGTAACATATTACCAGCCTACCATGCACTCAAGAATCTGCTGTTGAAGTAATACAGCACCTGGAAAGCTTGACTCTACCATTTGGCCAAGTCTTGTAATTTTTAACACCCCTACAGTAACTAGGTGACTTTGCCACTGACCCATACAGCCCCACAAAAGGCTCACTTCACACTGCTATAGCTGTGACAAACAAGGCCTGCAATGCTGCAGAAATGCAAGAGACAGAGGTCAGCTTATACCTGGCTAAATATGCTCACCAGGTATAGCCCTGCTTGTGTTGTAACCTTGACAGAAGTAACCTTGTCCTTTGAATCATCACAGTAATATAAATGTAGGATGAGACTTTACTGGAAAGGTCATTAGCGTGGGGGAAAGCAGATCCCACACCATATCGAGAGCAGTGAGCTGGTTGCAATCTTCTTTTTAAATATCCCATGTGATATCAGTTCATTACAAAATTCAAATGCAAATTGATACCATGAACTTTATACTGGGATTGCTTTAGTCCTTGTTCCACTGCCTCCAGATAGGGAGCATTACACCGAGCTTAGAAGGGATGAAAAAACTTGGCTTAAGCAAGTAAAATGACCAAAAGGGCAAGCCAGAGCAAAGAACCTGGTAATTCAGAGCTCACTCTCTGTTTTGATAAAAGAAGCTGCTTCACAACAGTATTTCACAAAATTTTCAGAAACAAGCAACCCTACCACCATAGCCAGGAAGGGAACCCTCAAGGATGGCTCCTGCCTCAAGCAGGACTTGTAAATACTTGTGTCTGCAGCACCCAGGGAACATCTCAGTGAGCTTCCACACTGACACGCTTTCGAAATGCCACAACTACCTATAAACTCAAGGAGTTGCTTATGCAGTCACTGTATGTTATTTCACAGGTCTGTGTTTTTAGGGAAAGGCAACACTAAGCTTAGAAAACCCAAAGAAAAGGAGAATGAGTGTCCTTCTAGCGAAGCAACAGTCTAAAGAACGATCATATTCCTGCTGCAGAAGATATGCTGGCATTGGCCTTGTAAGGCAGAATAAAGCAGTCAGAGTATCCAGAATGATATACAGGAATGGTCCAAGTTCACACGCAACAAGCCACTTCAGGGTTTGCCTCTCCAGATCTTATCCAAACATAATAAAACTACATAGAAATATGCAGCATTTCTGGCAAAATGAAACCCTGAAATAGTTTATAAGCACAAAAAGACATGGATAGGAAAGGCATTTGCTCTTAGGAGAGACATTCTCATAATTTACTTTTTATGTGAAATCTAAAGAACCAAATCAACATCACTCAAGGAGGCTGGTACTAAAGAACAGTAGAAACAGAGCTTGGGAGTAGCACATACAGCCTCTTTACTCTCCGTGACACACATCACACGTGCCACTGAGGATCTGTTTTCCCCAGAGACGCATCAGAATTCGAGACTCGTAAGAAAGTAGCAATAGCATTTACACTCAGGACAGCACCATAAGGACAAGGCCTTCACCTACACCACCTACAGGCTGGTTACACCAGATCATAGCACAGGGAGGATGGCTAATTTGAGCATTTATTTCAACCACGGAGTGCCACTCAGTCCAGCACCCCAAGACTCCACATATCACACACATCAAGGTGGTGCCACCCAAACAGTGCCATTTTCTCCCCCAAACTTACACAAAGGCTGTTTAGTGGCCAATACTTAGTGCTGGGCCTGAAAATTGGTCTCCACAGGTAAGAGCTAAAATGAAGGGGGTAAGACTAAAGTGTGGGTTTGCAAGTAACAAGCACCAAAGTTTGAGCGGGAGCACATGGCATTTTCAGTTCAAAACTGCAAACAGCTGATGCCTAGTGCACTCGAAGGGCCCATTTTCTTCTCCTGGAAAGCTCATGAGCGGGAAGCTCGTGGGGCTGTGCGCCAGCCAACTCGAAAGCAGGCCAGCTCTAATCTCCCTTCTCAGCTGCATACACAGAAGAACTGCACAACACAAACGCCAGAGGAAAAAAAAGGAAAGCTCCAATTATTCTTAGACCACAAGAACAATGATGTTTAAAAGAAAAGATGCTGGCAAGGCAGCAGAAAGGAAGAGCTGTCCAAAACATTCAACCGAAGAAATTGTGTTTAGTCGGCATCCACTGGGGCAAGACAAAGAAGAAATCTGCTGTGTGACTGGTTCTTCCATAACAGCACCCAGAGAGGATTTACTGTTTCAAGTGTTTTAGGTTTCCTTCAGAAAGCTTTACTTCCAAAAAATAACACTGGACAAGAGCATGATTTGCTCCTCCAGGGACTATTATTCCTGAACTATATTTGCAGTAACAAGGCTGACACTAAATTATTGTTTTTTCCTCAGGGTAGTAAAATGTTGAGGACAGTTTCCCTTTCAGATCCATGCAGAAGGGTTAGCTGTATACAGAGTGTAACATTCATGTGATTCTGGGAAAGAATTTTTTTTCCTTTTTAAAAAAACCTAAATAAATCCAGTTTTGTCCTTTCTCAGCTTGATACAAGTGTGATATTGCCAAAAGGACTAGAGAGCAGTATTATGTCAATGCAAGAGCATTTTATTCCTGCAGCAAGCATTGCACTTGAGTTGGTTTCTCTGTGGCAAAAATTTTGGCTAAGTATCTTTGTCAGGAAACAAAAAAATGTCTTGCTCTGCCTAACAGAGATGGGTTTACAGATACCCACAACAAACACTTGAACCTTCTTCAAAATCTTCAGGTGTCATGGTTTACAATTTTGCAGATCTCTTCTTTCCAAAACCAAACCAATGATAAAAAAAGAGAATATTTCTTGGTTGTGTAGGATTGTAGTACTTGGAGCCAGCGTGCTATGTAAAGATATGAAACATTTGTCCAGTATATAATGCTGAGGGGTTCACATGTTCCTGCAAGTGTAAAGTCTCCTTTCCTAGAACTTACGTTAGTTATAATCACAACAGCACATGCGCATGAGATACACTAATGTTTATCCACTGAGACAAAACATGCCATTTCTTAGAGATGTTCTCTAGTAATTCTCAATTCTTACTGTCATAGAATGGGTAAGGCTGGAAAGGACTACAGTGGGTCAATCTGGTCCAAGCTCCCTCCTCATGCAGGGTTATATTCTAGGGCTGAATTCACAGGACTGCATCCAGATATTTATTCAGTATCTCCAGTGAGGAAGATTCCACCACCTCTCTGTGCAACCTGTTCCAGTGCTGGGTCACCCAAACAGTAAAGAAGCTCTTCCTCATATTCAGGTGGAACTTCCAGTGCACCAGTTCCTGCCCATTGTCTCTTGGCATGAGTGAGCAGAACCTTGGCTCCATCTCCTTCACACCTCACCTTCAGATACTTACAGATAGTGATGAGGTCCCCTCTCAGTCACCTCTTTTCAAGGCTGAGCAGGTCCCACTCTCTCAGCTTTTACTTCAGTCTCTTAGTCATCTTTGCTGCCCTCAGCTGGACCCTCTCCAGATGTTCCATGTCCCTCATGTACTGAGGAGCCCAGAAATGGACACAGCACTCCAGGTGAAGCCTCACCTGGACTGAGCAGAGGGGCACGATCACCTCTAAGACCTGCTGGCAAAGGTCTTCCTAGTGCACTCCAGGACAGCATTGGCCTTCTTGGCCACAAGGCCTCACTGCTTGCTCATGGGCAGCTTTGTTGTCCACCAGGACACCCTCAGGTTCTTCTCCAAAGAGCTACTTTCCAGCAGATCAGCCTCTAGCCTGTACTGGTGCCTGGGGTTACTCCTCCCCAGGTGCAGAATCCTGCACTTGACTTTGCTAAATTTCAGTTTGTTCTTCTCTGCCCATCTCTGCAACCTGCCAAGGTCATTCTGAAGGGCTGCACATTTTCCCCTTCAATTCGTTCCCTCCCAAAAGAGCTTTAATTTCTTCACCAACCTATTTAACACTCGTTGTTATAAAATGCTACACAAAGCAACATTATTTAGTATACTGAGATAATTCAGATTTTACACAGCTCAAATATCTAGATCCACAAGAGTACACACCAGTATAGAGCAAGGGAAGTTCCTCTCCCCACCACTGGTACGGAAAGAGCCTAATCTGGAATGCCATGACTGTACTGAGGAGTCAGCATGGGTAGCCAAGATGCAGGTTCTTCAGCAACATCCACTGGAATCTACGTGGATTGCACAAATTCTTACCTGAGAAATATTTTTGGGGAAGCAGCACAGAGTGGAGAACAAGAACCCTAAAATACACTAGGCTTACACCAGTGGATTAGGCTAGTGGTTACTGGTAATGAAACAGCAGAGTTTTCACTATATAAAATTTATAAATTTATTTTTTTGTAAAAATCCAAAGAGCACGAAGACATCTCACTCAAAATACTGGTAAATCAAACCACACTTAGAAAAATGAAAGCTGATTTTATTATCTTATCCACAGCCAATCATTTGACATGAACATGCATACGTAATTTTGCTACGCACACACCACAGTTTAACGTTAGTTATTAAAGGTTAAACATACAACATACATCCTTACAAAAATGAGTCAAAATGCAAACGTAACTTTTCAACAAAACAGTTTTTACTCATTTAAAAAAACTTTTGTGTTGGGTACCATTTTGTACAAACACAGTTAATTTAAACAAATCTGCTTTTAGTTTCCTCATGGTTGCACATGAAAATAAGCTGCAATAGAAAATGAAGTCATCAAGGGATTTTTAAATAGCAGAAGTAGGCAGTCTTGCCATGCAGAAGAAGCAATATTAAATATTAGTTTTTCAAAAAAAGAAAAAAACCACAAGTTTAAAAATATTTAGTTCAAGTCACAAATCTTTCCCCAGTACAGAGAAATCCAAATGCAACGCATAATTAGCTGCCACTTAGGATGGCTATTCTGAAAAGTAGAAATACTTTCCAGAATTGATAAATTTCATTGATTTGGCACAGAAAAGAAGTCTGAGCTTACTTAGGAACGAGAAAGTGATTAAAAAAAAAAGGTAAACAGGAAGAGAGAAAATAAAAAGCAAGAATGAACGAGATAGTAGTTGCAATCACTAAAAAAAAAATCTGTGCATCTCAGTCATTGCAGAATACTGTCTACAGCAGGTGCGAATTCCAGGTAATTGTTATTGCAACATGGATTTAATTTGCTTGGAGGTAGTCTCATCATTCAAATGCTTTGTTGTGTACCTAAACACAGAAATAAAAGTCAAGATGAGCATAGCTGCTATTGCACTTTGGCTTAACAAATATGCATTTTATTATTTATGGCTCAACCTGACTGTATCAGAGCAAAATCCTCAGACATAGATCACCAACCACTCCACGGTTACCAAGAACATAAATCAGACCCTCTGATCAGAAAACTATCAATCAGAACTATAACCCAGCAGCCTTGCACCAAGGGGAGTTCAAAACAAGCCTCAGCTGGACATTGGCTTTTGTGTTCATACATCCTTTCACAGTAAACTCACATTGTCACTTGTGACAGGTAATTACCTATTAGAGGTCTCTGCACACAAGAAACATCTTCAAATAAAACAGTTTCGGAAACTTTTCTTCAAAACCTCCAGTGACTAAGCCTAAATGAGAGTGGATTTAATTGTTTTTCAGCCTAATTTTCTGCTTAGTTAAGTGATTGCTGCTAAAACTAGAGAGCATACACATGTGCTTACTTCAGCCCCTTCCCCCTACAAAATTCTCTAGGACACTAACACATTTTTAAATCACTATAAAAAACTTAGTTACCTCTATTTTTAAAAGGAAGCACTGTAAATCTCCAATGCTGCCTTCTTTGTAGGATTAATTTCCCTGGTCTTCCCTCCTAACTAATCTAAAAGCAAATAAAAACTTACTCCGTAATTTAAATTTAACATTTTAAATCAGCACTTTCATTGTTATTATCCACAACTACAGGGATATTTTACTTGTTCACTTGGAGAATATATGAGTTTTTTTAGTTTGGAGATTAATATCGATGTAGATTTCAGTACTTTTTGGTAATTTACACTTTCCACAAACAAGCTGCCTAAGGTTTTCTGAAATGCTGAAAAGTTATTGCACTTGGTATTCTGCCCACCTGAAAAAGCTGAACACGATTACAATACTCATACAAACTTCAAATTAGAAACAGCTGATTTCCCTCCAAAATCCATACCACCTTCCATTTGCTTTTGAAACACATTATCTATCTCCTGAGAAAGCAGGAGAACTTCTAACACTCCTCTAGAGACAAACACTCAGATTTGGACTTAACTTGTCATGACATCATTTTGAACCTGCTTTCATCGCATGAGCACACAGCACCTCACCCCTACATCTCTTCCTAAAATTTCCAAATATGAATTTAAAAACATGTAAATATCCTAGTCAGATGAGTAATCAAAAAAGTATGGAACCAGGACCGTTAAAGCTTCCATGGATGGAAAGGGTTGGTGCAGAGAAAGGTCAGCATGACAGCACTGACTGGATTTACTCTACCAACTACAAAGTGAGTGAGTGAGAATCTGAATTACACCTTCCATATACTTTAATATTGTCAACCATGATGGGAAAAAATGGGGTACCAGTAAAGACTGGTGCTCATTTGCAGCTGCAATCACAATAAACTAGTCACAAAATAAATGCTAATGCAGCATTTTCCCTCTGGAAGCTTGTGTTTTTACTGATCACCATCTCAAAGACTGATCACATACAGGAAGTTCAGAAATGAACAACAACATGATTTCAGCATGGAAATACTCAAATGGAGTCTCAAATTAAGTGTAGATTTTTTCTTTTAACCAATAAATTTGCAAATGAACCCACTTATAATACCACATTATTTTACTTCTTAACCACACCATAACACAAAAAATAAAAAGAGGGCAAATGAAATTAAATCGGTTTCACTACAGATACAAAAATGAAATCACAACTGCACACTTTCAGGCAAGACAAACTAAAGCTTCCACATCCCAAAGCAAGTGCATGAGTAACAACACCCAATTAAAGTTATCTGTTACCAAAGCACTATGATACTTTTCCAAGTACGGACAATAACAAAGGCTTCATCTGCCTATCACATTTTGGTACTTTTTGCCACAACTCCAGTGCTGGACGTCCACATGAAGAACATGTTACTGACATACAGCTTCATGATTAAAATTAGCGGATTTTAGATTAACATACTGAATAATTTTTCTTTAGTTCTCCTATTAATATGGCAAATTCTTGTCTCATCTATTCTGTGGCAAAAGCATTGAGACTTGTGCCTTAAGTACTTTCCGAAAAAGGAACAATTTCTAATTACCACACCATACTGACTCATTCTTACCCTGCATGCAGGTCATATAAGCAGAAAGTTATCTTTGAATGACAGCTGCAAGTTTATGACCCAGCTGTTAAAACAGAAGCTTCTTCATACATCCTTGTCACAAGAGACACTGAAGACAAGCCTACAATAATCATATTCACCTTTTCCTGTAACAGTGATTGAATACTTTGCTGCTGAAGAAAACGCCCTGGACAATTCATGAGATCAAAATATTAAAAAATCCAAAACAAAAAAGTACCTGAGAGCATTTAGAAGGCCTTCTACACTGTTAGGAGGCTGGTCTTTAAGAACTTTGATGCATCCTTTCATCTAGGAGTTAAAAAAAATTACAGGTTTCTTTCATGCTAGTACCTTTTGAGTTTACAGAGATGTTTTATATTCAGTTTGTCAAAGAGAAAAAGTAAGTATTTAAAAATAGCAGCAGTACAAAGACATTTTCTGGACATTAGAATGGAATTAAGCTTTCACAATTATATTTTCCTACAGCTTAGCTACTTCAAAAGCTGCACTCTGAGTGCACACTCAGCAAGTTTGCTGATGACACTAAACTGAGTGGTGCAGTCAACACTGGAGGGAAGGGACAGCATCTCAGATGGACCTGTACAGGCTTGAGAAGTTGGCCCATGTGAACCTCATGAAGCTCAGCAAGTCCAAGTGCAAGGTTCTGCACCCGGATCAGGGTAACTCCAAGTGCAAATACAGACTGGGGAGAGAATGGAATAGGAGCTGCCCTGAGGAGAAAGACTCAGGGGTATTGGTGGACAAATAGTTCAACATGACTCCACAATGTGCACTTGCAGCCCAGAAAGCCAAACATTACCTGGGCTGCATCAAAAGCAGTGTGGGCAGCAGGTTGAGGGAGGAGATTCTCCCCTTCTATTCTGCTCTTGAGAGACCCCACCTGGACCCAGCTCTGGGGTCCCCAACAGAAGGATGACATGGACCTGTTGGAGCAAGCCAAGAGGAGGCCACAAAGATGCTCTGAGGGCTGGAGAACCTCTCCTGCAGAGACAGCCTGAGAGAGTTTGGGCTGCTCAGCCTGGAGAAGAGAAGGTTCTGGGGAGACCTTATAGCACCTTCCAGTCCCAAAAGGGGCAATAAGAGAGCTGGAAAGAGACTTTCTACAAGAGCATGGAGTGATGAGGGAGAATGCCTTTAAACTGAAAGTCGTGGCTACCTCATCCCTGTAACTGTTCAAGGCCAGGTTGGACAGGGCATGGAAAGTGTCCCTGCCCATGGCAGGGTGTTGGAACTAGATGATCTTTAAGGTCCCTTCCAACCCAAACAACTCTATGATAACTTTAGATAATGCAACTTTCATGACAAGCTGTGCTCTATTGACCTTAAAAAAAGGGGAATTGAACAAAAAGGATTGATTATCAAAAATCCTTTAAGAATTATTACATTTAGCCAGTGAAATAATGACCAACTCTGTAGTTAATACAATGGGATTATAGTCCATTTGAAACAAACACAAAGCCACGTACAATAACAGCATGTTATTAGCATCTTACTAATAACAACACAAAAGTTAAAAATTTCAACACTGGTGGATGGTGAACTGAGATATTCACCACAGTGAGGAACAAGCCAGATACCATTGTTATTTTCAGTCATTCTGACTTGGATCTTTCAACACAACTCACTACTCTTTACAAATATTTCAAGACACTACCTGAATTCCATAAAAACAGATTTTTCATGACCTAACAGTGATGATTTACATGCCTGAAGACATAGTTTGCCTAGTTTGTATTTCTCACTACTTAAACATATATTTTTGCTTATAGCTCCCACTACCCATTGAGCATCAATCCAATGTATATATCTGCTACCACAACGTGGAAGGCAGAAAAGGAGTCTACACATATTTTAAATACCTAAAACGTTACTTAGTAAAAGTGAACTTACATCAATTTTTGAAGTTTTGGCAAAAGCACCCACTGGATGCACATGGTCATAGAGGATGATGACACCCACCATTACCCTCAGACAGAATGATACTGTTTCCTCATTTGTAAACCTGCTTCTATATTCACTGTAATTTGAAAACAGAGGTTATTAGCTATGAAACACAAGGTAAGAGTACATATGAGTAACACTCAAAATAAGATTAAAGAGAAAAATTCTACTATAAATCCTCAGAGAAAAAAAAATAAAGAAAAATCCACCAACCCCAAACTTTTGAGTTTTCCTTTTTCCTTTCAATAACTTGTCAACAAGTCAGAAGACTGCTTAGAAAGAGTTACCTGAAGACTAATAAAGATTCTCAAGCCTAAAATAGGACCTTGATGGCAAAAAGGTTAGAACAATAGATACTAACTTTGCTATCAATGCTTACTACGCTTTTCCCCACCATCCTCTAATTCATACCCAAACTTCTGACTCAGGAAAAAAAAAATGCAAAAATCAAGCTAATGAACAATGTTTAACTACTTTCTCAGATGGAACAGTCCATCCCTAAGAAAAGTAAGAATACAATTTACTCCAAAACAAATGCACTGTGGTATTTGGACAGAAAACTATTTAAATAAGACCTAGCTTACACCCAAGCAGTTTTACCAGTGGACAACTATTTAGAACACAGATAAAAGCAAAAAATCAAAATTTAGTTTGACTTTTTGGTCATAATCCCAGTGTCTCTCAAATGTACAGTAGACAATAGACTGCCTTCATGCCTTGATATCCTCTCTTAATTCCTCAGACTGTCATTTCGTTACAGCCATCAGCCGGGCCAGCCTGTAAGGACATAACATCCAGAGCACTGCCCACAGCCCCTCTTTCAGGAGGCTCTAGGCAATCATGCTCAAATAGTCTTTTTCTCTGAATTATACATGACAAAACCACTTATAAAGAGTGCCAAGAGGCTGTCTAGCTTCCATCGCCACTCTATCCTTAAATATTAATATGTTCAGAGAAGTAGACCACATGATTTGCGTGGCTAGCAAAATGAGACAAGGTAGCTTCATGTCAAGGTAAACAAGCTAGGCTGGTAAAAGGAAAATGCCACAGCTTCTAATTGCCCCAATTATATTTCTTTCACCTTATGCATCACATGCCACATCTGAGATACAGAGATGACTCACACCCCGTACAAGCACTGTTTATACTCACGGGGTTTCCAGCATGACCCTGCACACACTAGCCATGGTGCTTAAGCAATCTGTTGTATTCTCTATCGGTAGATTTTTATTCTGCAAAAGAAGAACAGTTTCCAATTCAATTATTGTGAAATACTGTACTACAAAACCTAAATCAAATCAGTGATGTGCTGGCATGCCCATGTGGAGGAATTAAAAACATCAACACAGCTATGATAAGTTGGGTAGTGTTGCACTGGATGTTTAAAATATTACCATGTAGATTAGCAAATTCCAGAACAAAGTCTGCTACACAGGTTTTGTTTGCTTTTTCGTAGTCAAAGAACTACCCCATTGACACTATCGACGTTTTGGTAAATTTTAAAAGAATCATCTAACCTGCTCCTTAAAGACAGAAATTTTTGCAGCCAGATACATTCATCTGCTGTAATAGGAAAACTTAAAACTGCTGCAGACAAACATCACAAATAAATGTAAAATAAGAGGAAAATATTCTTGAAGCATTCCAAGCATAAAGTAGAACTCTGCATTAATCATGTAAGATACAAATATTTTTTAAGAAATACCATGCATTCTTTGCACATAAGCCAAAAAATCGGCACAGTTACCACAAATACACAGTAATGCACAAATACACAGTATTTGTGGTGACTGGATTTTACTATCAATATTTATCTAGGTAGTTAAGGATAAGTAGGAATGTGACAAAATGTTGGAATATTTTTCTAGTTCAGGTTCCTCCCATTTTGCAATAACACAGTAGACTTGACTACACAGTGTAACAGAAGTCTTGGGAATGGGAAAAGGAAGATACATTTCAATTCCATTCCCCATTTAAAGTACAGAGAACCAAGCTGTTTCCTTTTCAATGTTCTGAAATTTCTGCTCTAAACAATCACCAAAGGAGGCAAAAGTATTCACCTGCCCCATCTCTCTCTTTGAGAAAAGCCATCACCACTGATGTAACACTATGTGTTATGGTGATGTACACACAAAAAAATCAACATCTAGGAAAGATACTTCACACTTCTTGAGGCTCCAAAAAACAAGTTTGATTTCTAGATGCTAAATTAAGCCTCGTAGAAGTTTTGTGTTCTAAATTATGCCTCGCCCTGCAGTGCTGTGAAGCACACTAAATTTAAAGCACATTAAACCATAAATCTACACTCTTACCTCTGACACAAACTTTGTTGTAGCATCACTTAAGGTTTTCAACATTGGTGTTGCTTCAGCGTAAAATAAAGACATTCTGTTTGCCAACTCATTATTTACTTCATTTTCTCCCTCTGCCTAGAAAACAGAAAGATAAAAAAGAGTTTAGTTGTTCTGTACATGATGATGAGAAGTGGTAGCATAAGATTACAATTCATTTCATCCAAGGGTTACCTACTGGGACATTGTTAATCCTCATACGGCTCAGAGTTCTTCTATAGTAGCTGAAGTCATTCTGTATAGCAGGATTTGTCATCTACAGAGACATGGAAGCAAAAGAGTTGAGACAAATTCAAAAAAAATAAGGACAACTTTTCATAAAATATAATTATTCAGACAAGAAAATATTCAACTTCCTGAAGTAAAAATGTCTAAGACATGTTGGGAACTGATAAGCACAACATAAAGCTCTCTGGTTAGTTTCTCAGATTTTGCAGAACAAGATCTAACAGGAAAAAGAAAAGAAGCATTCTCCTAAATAGGAGTTGAAAATCAGCAGGTTGAAAAAAATTGCTTTGCTAGTTTGACTCCAAGGATCAGACCAGCAGAATAATTATCATCTCAGCTTATGTCCTTTGCACATTAGCACAAAAATAGCTGGACTACACGTGCGCATAAACTAAAAGCAGCAGTATTATCTCAAGAGATATGCCAAATTTGGATGAAGAAACACGATTAATATGAACTGAAATATAACAACTGCCTAAAGCCAATAGAGTATTTCATCTGCTTTCCAGTTTAATCTAACTCTAGGTCATGTGAACAAGTCGAGCACACTAGATCTTTGAGCATCTACTGCACACTGTGTTCTAGAACAGAACACAACCCAGATCGCTTCAGTAAACAGACTTGGCTTGGTTTTGCTAGCCTTTGTGCTTACAAAATGACAAGTTCTTACCTTGAGCTCATCAAATCGAAGTGTAAAGTGAAGGATTTCTGCAAACTGCTTAGCAAGAGCCTGCTCTCGCTCCAGGTGCTGCGTGGGGGAATACGGAGTGCTCGTCAGGGCTCCCAAGAGGCCCCGCAATCCTGCCTCTGAAATGAGAGCAGAGTATTTTGCAATGTACAACTGCACCTGCTTCTTGTCTCTCTATTGGATGATATTCTGCATGCTGGACTTAAAACACATAATCTGCCAAAATAAAAGGTAGTTGATAATAAAGGGGCTCAATGAATTGCTTATGTGTCACTGTTGTCATATTTACTTACAAACTCCTGCACAGATTAGGTCTAAAGCACTGACAGATTGATCTCGAGAAAAATGCCTCACATTTTTAACGAAGAACTTGCCTGCAAACAGCTTCCATGTTTTGAACTTGGTTTGTCATAAGCTGTGCCAATAACTGATTAAAAGTGAAATATCAGAAAGTTTATGAAAACACAAGTCTAACATGTTTTATCAGCTTAGCCATCTCATCAGTCAAGTAGGTTTCATAAGATTACTGCATTTGTATGAACCAAGACCAGGCATTTCCACAGATGAAATTACTTCTGGTGTTTAGGGAGGAATAATGCAGTAACTTTTAAGTATTCTTAGCAGAAGAAACATGAACAGAATTAATTTCTGATTATTTAGTCTACTAATTTTCAAACGATCAGCTAGTTACTGTTTTCCAGAGTTACCAAAGGACTAGAGAAAAGAGGATGACAAGTAATGCTCCCATTCTCTCACTCTCCTCTGAGATAACCACTGAAGCAAGTTTGCTGCCACATGCAAGGTAGGACACAGATATAAATGAGATCCAATTTAGTGTACAGAAGAATCTATGCAAAATAAACTTTTTTTCTACCAAGGAGCTGACCTAGATGTGATCACATCTGCATATGTCAAATGTACTCATAACTGAACACAAGAAAATCCAAGTTAATACCTTTCCACTTACCTAGTCTTTGAGAAAATTCATAGAATTTCTTTAGTTTGCCTACTAGTGGAACAACTGCACCCCATGCCTTCTCTTGCAGCTTCTCATCATTGGGATGTTGTATTGCCTTAAATTAGAAAGAGAAAGGAGAAAAGTATGCTTAGATTAAGAATAGCTGATGCACTGCTAACCAAAAAAATTATAAAAATCCCATACACAGGACAATTGTTTGAAGAGTTAATAATTAAAAGATAAGACAAGTTACAAATCCAGATCTAGTTAACCAAAATCATCAACTTTACTGTGATTGTTCCAAACAAAAAAGTTTAGTGATCAAAGCTTCATTCTGATGTTGGCAACCTATCACTAACTCCTGAATTTTTGAAGGGGAAAAAAAAAAAAATCAACAAATTTGCTCTGAAATTCAGGCTAAATATTACAGTAGGAACATTTAAGCATAATCAAAAACAAAGCACCACCAGAACACTGTGTATACTAGAGCTTTGAGGCATACATGTACAGACCTTATCTTTAGAGTGAACTTCCCAGACGTACAATACCTTAAACTCAACCTCTCCAGATTTGTAAGACAGAAATTCAACTACTTAGCAACTGAAAATATACTAAGAAAACAGAAATAAAAATACTCATAACTCTCCTGCTGCATTTTCATAGTCAAGTCCTTGGTTCCAAAATCTGTTCCAGTCAACCCTGGGCTGTGAGTTGCAGAACACTCCTCTCTGGTCCCTAGGAAGTTTCCTTCCTGCAATGTCCACCTCTTTTCAGAAGTGTCTCTTCTTTCTCCATGGTAGCACCAGGTTCCCTTGCTGAGACAAAAATTCCTGCCTGATCCTACAGCCTCTCCCTGAACACACTCTTCCCTTCAACACAAGTAAGCTATCTCCCCTCCTAAGGGTTTTATGTGACAATTACCCTTCTTGAACCTACCTTATGAATTCAAAGAAGAGAAAAACTCTCAAAACTGAATGGCTATGAGCATCTCATTCATCTGGAGTGAGCTGAGACTCCCATCTAATAGTATTTCTTAAAGGCATGTTACAGCGAGCAACTCCTCACTTCAGGAGCAAAGCAGTCCACACTGCTGTACATGAGGAGGAAAGTAAGGGGGTTGGGAGAGTATTTATCCCATCCTTTCTTAAACATAAAGGAAAAATGGAGTGACATTCTGTACAGAAACTTTGCTTCTGTTCCAAACATCTACTTTAGTAAACAAAAACCAATTATAAGGGATTGAAGATGAGATGTCTTTTGTGTTAGGATTACCACACCAGACGTCTCCGATTACCGCACAAGAAGATGTCGACACTACTCGGTATTGCATTGTAGTCATGCCATGCTCTTTCCAAATTCACTACTAACTCAAGAAGAGCTTATGTGGAAATACAAGGAAAAATCAATAGCAATATTTCCCTGAAAAGTTTGAGAAGCATCATTTGGTATTACATATGTGGATTAATATGATTGAAACAAACGACATCTGTTTTGTTGTTAAAAAGAAACATTCCAGAGCAGAAATTCAAGACAGTGATTTTAATAGACAACATGCTCTGCCAAAACAGCTCCTGCAAGCAAAGTTAAAACCCAGCAGTATTTGGTTAGGATCAGACAATGAACAACTACAGGTTGTGCACAATTGTAACGCTCTAGCTCACCTCTCGTATTTCATGGCCAGCTCCTCTATATGACTGCAAGTCTTCCAGTATTCCTTCTGCATCCTTTAACACTACATTCACCTGATTATAAATTTCCTTTTCAGATTCTGTAGGTTGGGCATCTAAACAGCAGAACATATTAAATGTGTGTATATATATATATATTTAACAACAATATGAAATTCAATAGGCACACCATCACCTATGGGACAAATTCTTCTTACAGCAACTCACCAGGAATTTTCATTCTCTGAAGAGTTACTACAATGTATAAGGAACTCCCAGGGAGCAATTGTATTTTAGTAGCCTCTTAGCTCCATTTATGACCCCCAAAACCCACCTGGAATCTATCCTTCCCCACTTATTTAAAACCAAGTTAGAAGAAATTATGATTAGTTGTCTTTATGACAATCATATCATCTCACCTTGGGGTGCAGTACAAGCTCACTGGAATAGACTTAGATAAGCACTTCAAAGACACACTCATTGCAGATAGCACAGGAGGTGTCCATGTCTACTGTTATCTAGAAACACTGCATCAGGTTATTTTCCATCTTCTCTGCCTCATCTTTAACTGGTTGGGAAAGGAACCATTTCACTGCATCAGGTTATTTTCCATCTTCTCTGCCTCATCTTTAACTGGTTGGGAAAGGAACCATTTCTTTTACTTCTAAATAGAATTAATTCTCAAAACATATTCTTTATTGCAGGCATTGCACAGTTGAAAACAAAAAGATTCAGTGTGAGCTTGTGTTGGAGGGGTTTTTGTCCACTGTCTTTGAAGATATATGGTGTCTCCCAGGTTTTTTTATAATCAGTAATGACTTGGCAAAGATACATTTGATCATAATTTCAAAAAGCTACGCATACAATTTTAAAGAAAGGGAATTCCGTAAAAAATATGTTTTGAGAAGAATCAACAAAAGGCTTTAACCTTTAAAAACAATCACCTGATACAACTATCTTGGACATGGTTTACCTGAAATGAAACAAATTTTTTTCTTTAAAAATTCTGATGGAAGTTACAAGGGTAGTTCCTCTTAGACTGATATTTAAAAAAATAATTGTTAGTTACCGAAGCTCTTTTAAAAAAAAAATAAAACACACTGCTTATCTGTTTACATGGGCAAAGTTATGTATCACTGTATTTTAATTCACTATTTCCAATGTCAAAATCAGGGTAGTAACAATAGATTCTTTTTTGTAGGGATAAACAAAAGCTATATAAGGGCACTATCTCCTCATGACTTCGTAGAGCTTGAAGAGTCTGGTAAATGTCTCTTTAGAAGTGTTTTTTCCATGATCTGTAAGTACAACTTCCCATGGAAGTTAGGTAGATCTTTACATTTGAAATAAAATCTCCACCGTTTCCTAGTGTTATACACTAGAAAAACACAAGAGAACACAAAATTTGTATTAGGAGAAAATAAATTTCATGTGCGTTGCCTGTCCGAATTTTGATTTAATTTTTCAACACTACTTCTCATTTTTATGGTTTAATGCATAGAGAGTGGGCATTATTAGCAAATATGCCTACATATAGACCTTGCAACAGTTTAAATGATATTTTGAGAAACATAAAGAATTACAGATTAAAAAAAAAGCTGGTCACTCCTTTAAATTAAGTGAGCACCACATTGATTAGGCATCGAGTAAAAGTGGTCAGTGCTTTTCAGATCATCTCAAAGGTCACATAATTTTGAAAGCTGCTGAAGACTGCTGTAAGGAATGAAGACAAAAAATGAGGGAAAAGAGCAGACAGGGAAGCACCAGTTGACTGGCAGCAGTTCATGCACGAACATGAAATGCTATAGTGAAATACAGACTAAAACGTGAAGCTCTGTAGCATTCCAGATTGTGTTGTTAAATAATGCAATCAAGACTTGTCACTTGGATCATCTCACACTGAGTTCCTCTCCTGCCTATTTAATTTTTCATGCCATTTTTTTCTTTACCCTGGGCAGTAAGAAGAGGCCAGTTTTCAACATTGGGTGGGGCAGAGCAGAAGGACCCACAAGAACTCCTTCTCCTCATTTCAAAACACCTGCAGTGCTATGACCCTCTATGAAATGAAAATCATCTTCCAGATAAAATTTTTGTGGTCTTCGCTGAACAGCTAGCTAGGCAAATCAACACCTTCACCTCTGTTAGTGTAGGATGTAAATCAGCCAATTAACTGTACTTATTCTGTGTGTGAAGTGTTCCAGGAAACCTAAACCAATGGTTTATATTTAATTTGGGGGGAGTGTGTGGGGTTTTTTTTCGTTTGCTGGTTTGTTTTGATTGTAACAAACTTCTAAATATCAAAGTGTTTTAAAACCCAGTAGATACTGAGTTATCTCTTTTGGTATGTATTCCATTTTGATGGGCCTAGTCCTCTCCAACAGAAGAAATCTGTAAACCTGGCTTGTCCCAACTAATTTACTCTGCTACCTTTAATTTTTTTCTACCTAGTAGAGAGCTCAAATTTAAAAAGTAAAACTTGAATTCTTTTATAATGCCTTCAGAATACATTTAAGATCTTATTAGGATAGTAATAAAAGGCACAAAATAGACAATCTTCAAGGCCTAATACACCAGAGCAATTGGTGTATTTTCTTCTCAGTGCTGGTCAGGGCATTGTGTTCTGAAAGCCCATTACAGGCAGAGAAAGAGGAAGAGGTCACTCTATCTATGCACTGTTGTCACCTTGAACAGATGGAGGTAGCATTCCCATATTATGGGAACAGCATCCCTCAGGATGTACCTGACGACTCAAGGACTTTGTCTTGAGAATCACTGACTGTGGAGTGCACAGAGCACGAGGGAGTTGTATTTCTGGAATTACTCTTGGCAACTAAGAAAAAGCAGCCAGCAATGCCAATCATTCCAAGAGCAGGATGAAGGAGACATACAGTTGTGGGGATTTCCCTTTTCCCCAAATCCATTTGGGTTCCTGCTACAATGTTACAACAAGACTGTGCAATACTCTTCCATTGAAAATCGAAAGGTTTTCTATTTTCTTCTAGAAAATGGAAAGAACAAACACAGTAAATACAGCACAGCTCACTGAGATGTTCTGAGCTTTGATATTGTTGCCACAGGAGCTGAGCCCTGATTATTCAGGACAACTTTTCTTATTATTGGATTAAAAATAGGAAAGAGAACACTGAGGTCCTGCAAGTAAAAGAGTTCATCTTTAATCAGAATGTTACTGCACTAGATGCAATATACATTTAGAGTTTAGAAAGCTCACACCATGAACTATTAAAGACAGAAGGGTAGACTTGCAACAATATACAAACGTTATGTGAACTAAATACTACAGAAGTATGACAACATATGGCATGAGGGGAAACACACACACTTAGTGACTACTTAAAAAAAAATATTTGTCTAGCCTACAGAACTAGTAGAGAGAGAAATTTGGGGTTAAAAGTTTACACTGCACAGCAGACACTATTTAAACTGAGATTTTTCCCAGGGAAGAACACATCAAGTCATCTGAAACTGTCTGGGACAAAATTCACAAACAGGGAGAGAAAAATCCCAGACTGCTGGAGATGAAATAATTTATTCATGTCTATCAGCATTACTATGGAGAATGCCATCCCTGTGGCTCCTCTGAAACCTGGCCAAGTTGTCTGGAGGTAACACAGAATACTGTCAGCCCTAGCTTGAGAGCACCATCTGAAAGTGCATTGTGTTTTAGCTACTACTCAAATCATTACGTTTGGAAAGAATTTGCACTGTGATAGCAGTAACATCAATGTAAAAACTGAGCTCTAGTTTTCCCACATTACAGGTGGCTGTTTTATGTGAGCAATTATTGCCCTTCCAAAGCTGTGCACTTTGCTCATGTTCAAATGACACTGCACAGACCTTAGTAGGATACTTAGGACAACTATTTTTTTCCAATAGTTAAGATGAATGGCCAAAGCTTAATCAGTGTTGAGGCAAGGAAAAGTCAACAGCCCACCATATAATTTATCAGAATGTTTTTGCATGTATTCTGATAGTTAGTCACACCAGTCACTGGAATCTAGCACCAAGACAAGTATGTGGGGGGAAAAGTAATCGTTTGAAACCAGCCTTCCTAACCTTCCTAAATCTGAAGTTTGCAGCCCAATAAAACTTCATTGACATTGATTTTTAGCTCTTTATTGTACTATGCAAGAAACACTTAACTAGCCTACTCACTCCAAAAATATATATGGATTTGGGAACAAAAGACTTCAAACTGTCTATTATTGGGCCAGACTTAACAAAGAATTGGCAAATTTGTGTTTTAATACAGAGCTTACTTGTCCTTCCACATAAAAACACAACATTAAGTATCACAAGATTAAGTGCCAAGTCTTGAAGAAAGATCTTGACTGTGTCAAAGCCAAGATCCTGTCAAGGCAAGCTATCTGAAACAGAGGAGAAAGAAGCATGGATACACAGTACAGCAGCAGAAACAAACGCAGGACAGGGTCCAAAATGAATAAAGAACAGTCTGACAATTCAGCCATAATATAAGTCACTTAATTTAACTGCATATGTAAACATTTCATGTCCGCAACCTGCTTACTCACATGCCAAATCTTGTTCATGCTCAAAACATGCATTTTAAAACAAAACCGATAGCTAAAGAATCTGTATTAAAAAAATAACAGCAACTTTTATTGTAATTTATTTGAGAATTGCATCTCTTCTATTATACCTGAATTTCACTTACTCCAGTTAAATGCTCAATATTTGCATATTATGCTGGAGCTTCACAACTCAAATAGTCTCACGTAGGAGTTCTCCCTACCTTACTAAGTTGTGCCTATTCTGACAATATGCAAGGTTTGGTCTTAAATAAGTTTTGCTTTATGATTTTAGAACACAGCCCTTGATTCATCTTCCCTTTATGAATAGTTTGCATGGCTATCACCTTCCAACAACAATATATGCAGAAGAGACAACTGATAAAAATTTAACACTACAGGGTAAGGGTTTAAAGAAGTTGTAACTTTAAATGTCATTGAAGCAAAACCGTATTTCTCCAAGTATTCACTTCCATATTCCAACTATCATCAAACACAACTGAAAAATAATTCAGAGGAAGGAAAGAAGACGTAATGCATCTCAAATTATCCACATCACAATACTTCATCAATTGTTTTACTATGTTATTTTACTGTATATTATTACATGGTCAAAAGGCACTTGAGCATTAATTTTCTTAGTTTATGCTTGCTGATGTACAGCTGGGTAAAGCAACAGCACATCCCAAAAGATAGTAACTGAACATGCATAGCAGAAGCTGCAACACTTACCTGCCATTCTTAGACTATACTGTATCATGCAACAAAAACTAAAAGCAGAAATATAGACAATATGTGAACCTTCTACTAACATCTGGCATTGATCAGCCAAGTTACACATCTCTTTTCAAAAGCAGTTTCTTCACTATGCACTCTAAGATGCCCTTTTAAGAAGGGAAGAGAGTAAATTTCAGTGCCAAATCGAATAAGGTTCACATATACACCTTTAATGTGATGATGCTGGAGCTATGAATAGCTGCTGTGAGCAGATCTGAATATGCAGCATTATTAAGTGGCACACTGGAAGCGATGAGAATCAGGTTTCATTTTCAGTCTGTCCTTCAAGGTACATGTATCTCCTTGCAATTTCAGTAAGTCTTCAAATCATTTCAATTCTTTTTAAAGTTTTGATTAAAAGCAGGCAAAACTTCAGTTTAAAAAAACAAGAACCACATCAGGTTTCAACAGTAAAATATAATTTGAAAGCCCTCCATGAAATAAAAATTTTATATTTTGGAACCTGAGGATATTTCAGAACAGGCTATTGCTCTACATCAATTATTCATAGCTCAGGCATACAAAGCAGTTAGAAGGATGGCAAAATGAAGACATACATTTAGTACATGACAAATGCAGTCTACTGCAGGCAAAGAGTAATAGATATATAAAATCATCTTCTCACTTTCAAAATCAAGGAAAAAATTTGGCCCCTGCTCAAGGTCTGTGCATGTCAAAACTTTTAGAAGGTTCCCCATGTTAAGGTACCTGCCAAGACAAGAATGAGAGAAAAGAAAATTTTCTTTTTACAAGAAGGAACATCCTAAATGTAGTTGATTGAAGCAGTGGGGGAAAGAAGACCAGAGAGTTCCAACAGGCACGAACCCGTCCTTCAGGCTGCCGCCCTGATGGGTGAAGGGAGACCCCCACACCTCAAGGTGTGACAGCTGGTGACCCCTGCAATGCAGCTTTCCTGAAAGAAGTGGCTTTGTCACCAACATCTTCACAGTTGCTCCTTTGGGAAAGGGGCAGAATCCAACCAAAGGCTTTGCCAGTGACTCATTCTGTCCTGGCACACCCTAGCACCAGTGTCCTGAGCAGGAGTACTACCTTGAGGGCCAAGTACCATATTTGCAAGCATTAGCCATGCTACAGATTTTTACCTGATGGGACAGCAGAAGGAAAGAGCTTTATTTTTGTCAGCCCTCATAATTTTGTCAGAAAGCCATCACAGAAAAATACAACAAGATACATCATTTCAGTGTGCAGAAAATGCTAACACAGGTATGCCACAGATCTTTTACACCAGGTGCCTAAAACATCTGTGAAGCTCAGTTAGTTTCACTTTGGACTTCTGGATGTAAAAAATGCACATTAACGGCACGATGAATGACCAAAGCAGGATCAGGAATGATTTAGCACTCACTCTTGTATAAGAGAGGATTACAGTGAACAACTACTCAGCACAGATTACTATGGCATACTGACAGAATTTTCCATTTCATGATTACTAGATTTGCAGGCAGATGGATGGACATCAGTGACCACACAGACCCGAAATGACTAAGCACATAGAAAGAAAATTTACACAGCAGCATGATGGTGGCTTGGCTACTACTGGAGGGGGGAAAAAAACCAACCAAACAAAAAAAAACAACCCAAAAAACCAAAACTGAGGAACAGAAAAACACATGCAATTCTTTCAAATTTCAGATTTGCAACTGAGTCCCCTGGCCTTCACTGCAGCAGGTATAAGCAATCCTACTGTTACCATTTGAAACGCACCAGCTGTGAAGGGCTGAAAGACTTACTTTCAAAATCCAAGAAAAAATGTGCTGCATTGTGGTCTATGTCCCTGGTTAGCACCTTAATGAGATTACCCATGCCAGCAAACCTAAAAATAAAAATGGCAAAATAATTTAGTTCCAATAACCATTTCCTGTTTCAAGTACACGCCTGGGGCTCACTGGAGCAGGGCTCCCATTGCATTTTGCTCACTGGATTCATCAGCTTCTGGTGGGAAGCAGAACACATGCACTGTACAGTGCATTTCCATGCCCTTTCTTCTGAGGGAGCAGTGATTGTTGAAAAAATGGAAAAATCATAAGCTTTGACAAAAAGAGAGATTGCAATTACTGGCTCTTTTTCATCTTTGTTTAATACACTTAAAGAACACGTGACCTACGATGACTGAACGATTGTTTTGCATAACTACAGCACCCACTGCCAAAGAAATCCATAATTGCTTAGGACAAAAGCAACCTCAAATGGAATTGGTGTCATCATAACTCAGCTTTTTTACTATCTCTCCATAATTCAAAACAGATTTCTGAAAGCCTCTTAGTAGTCGTCATCTGTGGCCAATGAAAGGTTTCCCCATTAAATCACAGAGTGACAAGTTAAACACAAGTTTAGACTTTTCCAAAACCAGGAAAAAACAGTTTCAAAAGTTCTTCTTATTTTTGCTGTCGCACCCCAGCTAAAAGAAATGAAAAGTGAAAGAATAATTAAATAGTTGTTAGATTACTTGAGATCAGACAAGTTATCGAAACAGTTTCAAATGTTACCACACACTTCAGAAATCAATACCTCGTAGGAGCATGAAAACTGCATTTTATACAGCAGCCTTTTCAAGGACCCACACACATTTTACAGAGGCTGAAAATATACCTAAGAATCACTGTTCTGAAATAACAACAGCTCGCTAGGATACTGCTGCAAGACAAACAAGATGCCAGCAAAAAATCTCACCTCAAATTATTTAAGACATCAACAGTCTGACATTTCAATTCAGGCATAAGATATAAAAAAAATCAATTTTCAGATTAGTCTAACTATACCAGCCTACCAGTATATGCTCTTTTTGCCTGATTTTTACTTTTACTGAATACTCATGTTTACCTGGAGGGTTTATTAGGAATCAAGGAAACTGAAACAATGTGAATTCAAAACAAATTGTCTGGCAAAACAAATATTCAGAACCTGTGCTGACAGATTTCTTGAATTGCATAACTAAAACAACCAGTTTGTGAGGTGAAAAGCAAACTAAAGATAGCACAAGATTTATTTTTCAGGATCTGCAAGTTTCAGCAACTCGCACAATCAAAAAAAGCTTGAGAAGGAAGGGGAAATTAAACCCAAGTTGTTAAATATTACTGTCTGCTCCAACAACTTCAACAGGATGACCAAATGACTATTAAGATCTAGTTTTTTAGAACAGTGACTAAGTGTAGCTCAGCTGATCACAGAGGATTCTGCACACTGAACTTCACCAGTAGGTGCACACTTGCTTTTTTACTTGTTTAGCTTTCTCCTTGAAATTCAAAGAAAGGCAAGACGTGCTTCCTTAAGCATCTGAACTTAGTTCCCGGAAAGCCTGTGAGAAACACCCATTATTTCAAGGAATTTTTAAATTAGGGTGTCCAGTTTAGAGGCTCTTCTTAAGAAACATTAGAACATGTTTCTTCGAAGAGGCAGCTTTTCCAGAACCTTCTATTCCACCGCTTGGTGAACTCTTTAAAAGCTACACATGCGCTAATGCTGTCTAAACACACAACAGCAGAAAGCATAAAATCACTTTTCTGTACCTCACAAGCGTGTTCTGTAACATGGGACTAAATAATCCACTTTGTACTTCAGGTTTTTTTCCAGATTATGAATGTTGTTGTTGGGGAGCAGATAGAGCCATCATTAAATATCCTCAAGGGGGAGAATAAAAAGCCCAAAGTAGAAGCTGCATAATGTTGACCCAGTCTGCAGATTCAGATTAAAAAAAACTAAAGCTCAATCTCAGAATAGTGTATTCCATATTTCAATTCTAACATGAACAAACAAACAAGCAGCAAACACATGGCAGTGAACAGTGCTCATGGCCTAAAGAGAACTCCTATCCCTACAATTACTGCTATGCTTCAGCTACATCGTCCCCTCCTCCACCAAAATATCCTCAGTATCTCAAGAAAAAAAGCCTCTTTGTAGGTTTTGCTTTAGTTTTGATATTAACCAGTCTCCTAAGAGTTTACAGGCTCATGCATGTGGTTTAAATATTGGATAACATTACTTCTGAAGGTCAGAGTAGGGGTATATGCTTAGAGTTGAAATATTTTGAAACTAAATTTACAGGAGAGCATACAGCCATTGCAGAACAGATTGTTTCACTGAGCCACCACCACCTCCTAAAATGAGTGGGGGTTTAGGGTCTCAGCTTTGTAATACAAATACCTTCATCCCTCAGAAAGGTTTATCAGGGAGAATCTAACGTTTCTTTTCTGGGAGTTAATTTTAACAAATAGAGAAGCACAACGAAAGGTTGTGCTACTACAATGCAACAGTCGAAGTGATATTGAAGCAGAAGATGCAACTGACCTAAAGGTAAATGCTCAGTGAAGAGCCTTCCTGAGTAAAGGAGAGAAATTGGAGATGAAGATAATGGATTAATTCAACTGCAACAGCAGCAAAATGACAAGATGGGATATAGGAACGTATTTCAATTTACATGAATAGAAAGCTGTATGAACACTTGTTCATAATGAAGTTCCTAGCAGACCTCTTCCCCTGTGCATTCACTGTACTGAAAAATCCTGACAAACTTTAGTGACATCAGTTTTGGACACAAGATGTGCAATTATTATCTGCTTCCTCAGCTGCAAAACATTCACTATATATCCAGTTTTGATGGAGTCCATGGAAATCCAGCAGAAGTTGGACAAACGGTACTGAAACTTGAATCAAGTGAACTGTAACAGTTACTCAAGGATCTCAAGCATTCCTTAATATCAGAAGATCTACTGTGTTTTAAGAACTGTAAAAGTGACCATTTCTTCAAGCAGTAATCCAGAAAGACTTTAAAAAGTTTAAAGAGGTGGAAAACTCAATTTAGACAAATAATGAGAAAAATATTATTTCTCTAGCTTTTTATCAGAGGCCACTTCCTCTCAGCTTAGCATTCAAGGTAATGAATGCAAGAGCCAACAGGTCAGAATTTCTAGCAAGCCTCTAAGCACTTGCTTCTTGAGCTCTGAATCAGCCTTTTAGAGACAAGACCACAGTGCCCCTATGGAACTTCCCAGATCAATGGAAGCAGCTGCAAGTCAACACGCCAAGGCTAAGGTTAGATGGCTCTACCTCCCTTAATGTACATTATTTTCCTTCAAGATGTAGCTGAGCAGCAAGAAGAGCTGACCTGCTGCATTCAGGTAGAACACCATAGAGTGGAGAATGAAATCTGACCTTTCTGAGAAGCTGCTGAGTCAGAAGAATACCTGCATCAATCTAGAGTAAAGCAATTTAGTTCAGACATACATCAGGCCCCTGACAGAAGAAATAAAGATTTACTAGAGAGTCTTGTTTTGTTCAAGATGGCTTGTCATTTGCATTTCTTCTGGGCCCAAAACTCGTGATAAGATCACTACTGGATCTAATATTAAAGATGATAATCTGCATGTAGCATCAGAAGCAGTCTACAAAACCAGCTGCTACAACTACCTTCAGCGATGACTTCTGCTGTTTGATGCCCTGTAAAAGCATCATCAGCATGAAGACTTTGGTAGTTCCATGAATTATCTTGGTAATTAACCAATATAATGGTATGCCATTACATGGCATGTCAGCATTACTTTATCAAGCATTTTTCCAATTTCCTTCAAAGTCCACAACTTCATCTGAAGTAAGTAGAACTACTGATTTGCAAAGTCAGATGTGATTCCAGTTAGGCAGCCCCGATGCTGAGCTACTCCAGCACTTACTGCATCCCTCTTGAACATATTGACACATCGATCAGCCCCGATTCAAGAAAAACTTAAGCCTGTATGAAGACCAAAGGTAACAGCAAACAGTACTTCTGACTTTAATGCCCTGCAGCTGGGCTTAGTCTTGGAACCAACTAGTTAATTCAGAACACTGACTGAAGGTGACTTCTCTGAGTGCTAACATACCTTTTGACTCACAACTTTTCCAGCACAACTGGAAAAAAGTCCACACTGAAGCTGTAATCCTCACCAGAAGTCTGCATATTGCAATTATTATCATCAAAATATTTACATGTCCAGCCTTATGTACACTTTAGTTTACTACTTATTTATTCTTCCACAGCTTCAGGATTGTCAACTTCTGCCAAATTTTACTTGGTATTCTCATTCAGAGTATAGTAGACTTCAAAACCTACAAACCAGTTTTTCTCCCAGCAGTCTTACTAATTTTAAGATTTTATAGTGCAGCATCCAGAGGCCACTCATTAGGTAAACTAACAGCCTAAGACTCAGTAAAAGCATACATTACAGACCACTGACGTTCTTTTGACACAAATCCAACATCATAAAAATCAGGGCAGAACAAAAACACTAGATTCTGTCCAAAAACTGCCTGTCCCTGTGAGGCTGCTTAGAATTCCTGCTGGCATGCTCTGAACTCCAGCACAATACTGGAGCCACGTGGAGCAGGTTATGGGAAATCGGAGCGCGAGCCAAGAACAAGGTTTAAACTTGACCTACTTGCAGAGGAAGACATACGGAATGCCACATTTGATTAGAATGATTCGGCCCATTACAGCCTTATGGGGTTGCATGATGTTGCGTGTAGTGTCATGATCAGACAAGCGGAAAGCAAAGGCATATTTTCAAAACAAGTCTTGCACGCATGCCCTTCCTGCCGAAAACATCCCTGACACATTTCAGTTCCCCCCACCCCCTCCCAGCTGAGCCCAGGGGAAATATAATACAAATATGTGATGGGAGTAAATTCATCTGAGCACTACTGAAATTGCCCCCACACACACCTGAAAGAAAAACTGTGTAGTAACAAGGATTTTGCTTGTGATTCATAAGCAGTCGGAGAACTGACTCTCATTACAGGTAAAATACTACAAAGGTGTTCATAAGTGATATTTTCTATTTTGTTTTGTTCTATTGCAAGAATAGTATTTTTTCAAAGTAGTTAAAAAAACCCAGTTAACTAAATAGATATAAAAACATGTTTGTGACCACTGAAGAAAGCCTGCTTCAAGAAAACACCAGCTCACCTTTCAGAAAAGTATATGCTATTCCCAATACTAACACCCAGAGTATGAAAACTGTACTCCCTGAAAACCCCATACCCATGTCTCTGGAGTTCAGAGGAGGAAGTTAAGCACCGCATCATATGGAAAGCACATCTAATGAGAGAATAAACATTTTCTTACAGATTTAAATTTTCATTTAGTTATATAAGCATGGCACAAACCTCCAAAAAACATTCACAACATTAAAAGTCTAACATTATAGTGGAATACTGTAGTGTTGTAACACTCACAATGTTAAGACATAAGCAAAACCCTCACTGAATGTCTCCCTATACTGTTTTTCTAGAAGGATAATCCTCTAAGTCTAGCAATTGTTTCATGGCTTACTGAACATTTTCTGTCTACAGTAACTGGCCATGAACAGGGGAGAAAAAAAATAAAGAGGCAACGAATAGGTGGCTTCCCACATCAGCTGAATCCAAGGCAGCCCTTAGCAACACATGGCATCACAAGCCAGCAGCCTATGGGATGCAGTGGCACTTTCTCTCCCAATGAAGCAGTTAAGCTTCACAACCAGTGAGAACATATCTGCCCACAACCTTAAAAGCTAGAGACTGCTGCAGGGAGGGAAACACTGCAACAATCAACTCTTTTCAGAGACATGTAACATTTTCCCTGGATACAATCATGTTTTTTTCCAGTCTAATGCACATTCACTTCTCTTCTGAATATTGCTCGAGAAGCAGAGACGTCTTCTGACACATTCTGCTTCCTACTACTGATATTAATGGTGTTTAAAGCAATAAAGATGTGTCATTATACAAAATTCCAAAGTAATAAAACACACTGTCCAGGAACTAAATAATTAAGAGTTAATATGAAAAAAACTAATAGTTACCGCTCATAGTCTGGAAAAGGGACCAACACATGGAAATTATCATCTTCAGATTTAGGAAGGAGAAGCTTAGTGCTATTATCTTAAAATAAGTTACATATTGGATAATCTGGTTTCAGGACTTGCCACAGCTCATTACTCATCCTAGTTACAGGAGCCAGGACTAGCTATCACTATGTGGGTATAACCCAATGAACATTCTACACCCTCTATGCCATTTCTGATGGCCTGCTAATAATTCATCATTTATACCAGCTGCCCAGGGCACACCTCACACCTCAGCCCACAACAGACATGGAGAGAGAAATCCTGCAAAGCAGAGGAGTGTCTCTTTTCACACCAATAACTCAGCTGTGACAATTCCTGTCTGGAGTGGCATTAACACCTTCACACTCAGCTGGAGGGGTCCTCTCTGCTAATGGGCCACCCACCTGCACTGGCACAATAGGCAACTGCAACACCTAGATCATGAAAGATTCAAAAAATACCCCAAGATTCACAGAGTTAAACCATCCATTGTCAAACTCCCTGTCCTGGGGGAGGTACTGAGCACTGCCACCTGAATTTGAGGATATATAATCTTTGGGGTTTGGGACTTCTGCCATCATTCCTGCGATGGAACTGTGACCATCATCCTGATCAACAGGTTTCCCTCCCTTCTGCACTGCACTCAGGGGGACCCCACAGTGCTCAGCACAAGAGCAAATGAGCACTGTGCTGCTCCTGTCCCAAGGTGCTGGGTTATACTGTCCTGTTGTGGGGCAAAACCAGTTTTTCTTCGTATCACTGTATGTAATATTTTTAGTAAGTTGTAACTCTGACTTATAATCTCTCCTAAATTGGGTTCATTTCTCCTGCTGGTTTACTTTTAAGCCAGCACATCATGTCACCTAAATGCTGAATCAAACACATAAACAAAGTGCCAGAGCAATCACCAGTTGTGCATAAAACGTGCAGTTTAATTCAGCGATGGACAAGTTGTTCAAGCAAGTGTTAACATTTCATTGGCTTTTATGGACACTTTTGGGACACAGTTCCCAGTCCACACCAGTGCCTAGACCCGCTCACAGCTCTGCACTACTGACATCAAGTGGCCACAAACCAGAGACTGCAAATCGACCACAATAAGAATTAAAAATATTCAGGCCAACAAAAACACCAAACAACCCTAAAAATCCTATACTAGGGTTTTTTTTTGCTTCATTCATTAATACTTTACCTGAACAGTGTAAAAACAAATTATACAACCAGATAGAAAATCTTTTTATACAGGAAAGTAAGTAGCCAGGCTGCTGAAAAGCTGTTTAAAGCTGCCTCTGATGTCAGTTCATTTGGCTAAACTGACTTTGATACAATAAACTGTTTTAGTTGAAACTGAGGTTACTTTTTTTTTGAGATCACACATCATCAATAAAGTCTCCTTTTTGAACAAAAGTGAATTCAAAACTTGTCATATCAGGAAGATGGAGGTCTGCCAGGGAAAACAGACTAGTGAATAGACTCACATTCCTTAAAACCAGAATTGTAAAGTACGGCCAGGTCAGTGTTTATTCAGTCCATTTTTCCTCTTAGAGGAAATCAAGGGAAAGGCACTGAAGAATCTACAGTTCCTTTAGAAGAAGCAGCCTTAGAGCCTTGTTAATTCGGGAACATTTTAGTGGCACAGCTGATGCTGAATAACCTATTTGACAAAGGCTACAATAAAATAACTAAGCATGCTCATACAAGTCTGGAATAAAACCAATTTGTCTGGAAGAATTACGCTTGTTTTTAAAACAGAACTTGTATTGAACAGGGGAGAGTCTATGCTCTAAAAATCTGCTCTGATTTACTATTCAACAAGTAACTGCACAATTTTTCAAAGAGTGGGGCTAAAAAATAATTAACAGTTTTTTTCCTCTTTCAAAATAACACAAGCTCACCGTGTTTTAACTTAGTTCTGGAAAATGCTCTTTTTAATTCCACTACATTGCAATCACCAGGAAAAACCCACTTTTTTCAGTTCAGGGACATTTCACTGGAATGCAATTTATACTTCACTTTCTCCTTCGAAGCCTGAAATGTGCAGAGCCTTCTGCAGTGCTGCACTTCCTCCAACAGAGGCCGCCGCCCTACCGCTGGATCTTCCACAGACTGAGCAGGTGGAACCAATGTGTCCAACACACCTCAGAGCCCAGCAGCTCAGAACCAACAACGTACTACCAGCTCAAACACTGCATTTATTATCGTGACACTATCAGGGAAACAGTGGTTGACCTTGTAGTCTGCCTTTTTTCAAAGTAAGCTGAGAACATTTTTACCAGGTGCATAGAGATACAAAAAACCCCAAACCAACCATTTAAGAAGAGCTCTGGCAGATTTACATACAGTTTTTTCATGCTTTTAGAGAAAGCTGCTTACTCTGTGAAAGATGGCACACCTATTAAAACTCTGCTATGCTATCACATTACTACGAAAGCTTCATATTTCAAGGATGTCAGCCTGTAATGTAACAACCTTCAAGCTCTCATTTCCAAAATAAACAAACTCAACAATAACTTGTATGCTAAGTCCTTGTCCTGCCAGCTTTTCACCTCAGCGTAAAGGAAAAAACCTCAAACGCTCCAACTAAAAAGGAAAAAAACCCTAACCAAAAAACCTCATCGTTTTATCTAAATGCTAAAAAATTAAACCATTTCAATTCCCAACGTCATTATTGTGTCTATAGTCCAATTGATGTGCCACTTTTCAGCTGCTGCCTCACAGCACTTCTCTTCAAGTCTAGCTTGATTGGAAAATGTTTTCTTTCAGAGTAGGTGAACTCCCATCTATCAGACTGCCACACGTCTCAGTAAAGAGCTGGATGAAGCTGCACTGAGGCTCTGGCAACCTTGGCAGTGCTGCCATCTAACGCACCAGGACAAGGAGTACAAGCATCTGCATCACTCTGCAACACTCAGGTAAAATGTTTTCTTTTAGTTTGGCTTCAAAATTGTTGCACCTCTTCAGTGCCTTGTCTTGTAATTCTACACTAACAAAGTTATGACAAATTATCTAGTCATCAAACTGATGGATATTAATAGTCATTGACACATTCCATCTCACGGGACTTTTTTTTGGAATATCACAGTGCTAAATCACAAACCTGATATGTATGAACCTGACAATGACTGTCCATCTGCAAATTCAGTTCAGTGACACACCTAGCTCTGAAATATCAAGGAGGAAGGGAAGTTCTATGGCCTTCCAAATCACAGAGACAGAAGGACAGCTTTCCATATTTCAGGATAACTTCTCATTATTTTGTGGACTTTCCTTTCTCTGAGACAGACAAAGTATGTTTGTAGAATACAGAAGGCTAATGAAGCAAAAGATGATGGTACAACAGAGGATGACTACCAGGATGATGATCCTTCCCATTCCATCTGTTTTCAGAAACAGTAACAAAATAGACAGGCATTAAGGCAGGGCAGAAAGATAAAACTGGTCTCTATATGGCTGTTTTTTTAAGTTTCTCAGGAGATTTCTTCTAAGATCAAGGCTCTAAGACTATTTTTGTTACATCCAGTCGCTTCTTCAGATCCCCTCATGAGGAAGGGCATCAACTACTTTTACCGAATCTAGATAGTTTCTCTTGTTAGAAAGCAAGTGTTAAAAAAATCCCACCAAAACAAAAAACTCCAAACCTGACTACATCGGTCCAGATTCCTCCAGCTGTACAAATATGAAAGGGTTTTTTTATCTCAATTATTATTTTAATCATAAAACCCAACTAAAGGTGTCCTATAAGCCTAAGACATCATAAGACAATTTATTTGTTGGAAATATGAAGGAACATTTGTTATTCTTCAGTGATATTATACAACATGCAATCCATTAAGATCACTAACAAATATACAGAATATCATGCAGAATTTGGTTTCCTGCACTGGTCCTTCTGTGAATGCTGAAAGTCCATCTCATTCCATCTCACAAGGAGTTTGTAGCAGGTCTTGGGGAAAACCAAGTGTATATGTGGAACAGAAAGGCATTAAAGAATACTGAATACATTTAATAATCACATCTAGCTCCAAAAAATACTTGATCTGACAATACTTACGTACTAAAACCAAAAGGTCTCCCTGTTCCCATTCTTCCCTAGGCAACCACTCACATTTGAAGACTTGGGCTTTACTGGACATTGAATAAGGTTAAAACTTAAAACAAAGCTCAGACAGCAACATCTAGTTAGGTTTGCCCCATTCTTTGAAGCTTAACCAAAGTTTTCAGTAGTCTACTGTTCTTTTCTGGAGCTTAGTTACCTTACTAGGCAAGGTGACTTCAATAGATGCCTTCCTATTGAACATATTTCTTCTGCCAGTCCATCCCAATCCTTCACAATGGTGACTCTCTGTTGGTTTATGATGCTGCCAAGCATTTGGTCTCAGCATAGCTGGAGAAGCTGAAAGCATCAGCAGTCTGACATCCAAACTTCTGCTGAAGTGACCACCACACCACCTTAATTTATAAACATTTTCCCTTCAATACCTGAAAAACTGTCAATTCACAGTTTCTTCAAAGAAAATAGAAGTTATTTGCCATGTGCTGTAGCCATTTTCTGGACAGCATTCCTCTTCCCTGCAGTACCATTCCCAGCAATTCTCCTTGAGTTTTGCTAGCTTTTCTGGATGACTCTCACCTTCCCAAGCAGAAGCAGCACTGTTCTAGTAGAGGAGCAAGTGGAGGTTGTGAAATGATGTGCCAAATCAAGTGCACATACAGAGGGCAGTAAGATGGTGATCCTGGAGCCTGTACATAGTTAGATGGACCCGTGGTATGACTCAGTTTAGTGACTTTTACAATGCATCCTTTGCAAAAGCACACGACGCTGTAAATTAAAAGCCTGTACTAGTTCCAACTGCAACTTTAACAACACACCCAATGACACTGTAAATAAAAGCTACAATGAAAAAGGTACCACCACTGCTGGTATTGCATGTTTTTCCATCAGTATGTTGGAGATTAAGAAAACATTGCTGTATATTTCCCAGTTTCTAGATTCATTCCATAATCCAGAGAAGCAAGACAGTAAAGCAAGGGCTGTGGGTCTGACAGAGCAATATCAAACTCTCCTAAAGAAGAGTGCGACTGTGATATCTCTCAACCAACACAATTCTGCAAAATAAGTACTTAAAAACATAAATTATGCACTAAAGTGAGGACGATTACTTTAGTAATGTATTTATAATGCTATATTTTCTTAATTCTGAATTTAGTATTCAAATATTTTTGGACACAGCACTTGGAAATGTTTTCTACTCTTGTCAACAAAACTGAAGACAAATTGCACTGGATTTGTCTGACAAGGTTGATGTAGGAGAGCTACATGTGGGATTTGTGTGAGAAGCTGACAGAAGTTTCCCCCATGTCCAACAGAGTCAATGCCAGCTGGCTCCAGGACTGACCCACCGCTGGCCAAGGCCGAGCTAATCACTGACAGTGGTAGTGCCTTTGGGATGATGTATTTAAGAAGGGGGAAAAAAAAAAGTTATAGCACAGAAGTAATTGTGGCCAGGGAAGTGAGAATATGTGAGAGACACCAAAAATATGGTGTAGACACCAAGGTCAGTGAGGAAGGAGGGGAGGAGGTCCTCCAGACGCTGGAGCAGATTCCCCTGCTGCTTGTGGTGCAGACCATGATGAGGCAGCTGTTACCCTGAAGCCCATGGAAGCCCTAAGTGGAGAAAAGATCCATCTGCAGCCCATGAAGGACTCCACACCAGAGCAGGTGGATACTCAGATAAGGTTGTGAGCCCATGGGAAGCCTCTGCTGGAGCAGGGTCCTGGCAGAACCTGTGGCCCCATGGAGAAAGGAGCTTGTGCTGGAGCAGGTTTGCTGGCAGGACCTGGGACTCCATGGAGGACCCACACTGGAGCAGCCCAGTTCTGAAGGGCTGTATCTCATGGAAGGAACCAACACTGGACTAGTTTATGAAGAACTGTAGCCCTTGGAAAGGACTTCTGTTAAAGAAGTTTGTAGAAGAATGTCTCCCATGGGAGGGACCCCACACTGGAACAGGGGAAGGACTCCTCTGCCTGAGGAGGAAGAAGAGGCTGAAACAATCTGTGCTAAACGAATCATAATCTCCATTCCCCAGCTCCCTGCACTATAGTGAAAAGGAGAAGGGAAAGAACTGGGAATAAAGTTAAGCCTGGTAAGGAGGGATGGGTGCGGAGGGAAGGTGTTTTTTAGGATTTGTTTTCTCATTATCCTGCTCTGATTTGATTGATAGTAAATTCAATGAATTTCCCCAAGTCAAATCTCCTTTGTCCATGACTGATGAGTCATCTCTCCTTTCCCCCCTATGTCAACTCATGAGTTTTTTGCTGTATTTTCCCTCCTCTGTCCAGCTGAGGAAGGGAATGATGGAGCTCCTTTGGTGGGCAGATGGCATCCAGCTCAGGGTCAACACACCACACAAATCAATTTCATCAGCTCCCCAGAATTCAAAGGGCTTTTTGATGAGCAATCAAAAACAGAAAAGAAAATCCTACCTCATATTTGGTACCATTACTTTCCCAATCTGACAGAAGATAGATAGCTATGCTGGTCAAGCACAATAAATGTCAAGCATAACACAGACACTCCCTGAAGCTGCTTAGACAAAAAGCAGCAGGTTTGAAGAACTAAGAGCTAAAAGCTTGACATGAGCATGTGCCACCTCTTAAGTCTTACAAACAGGTTCAGAGTGCTGTTTCTGACCTAAGGCGCCTGGTTCAGAAGTAAAGGTACACAGTAACTTTAGTAAAAAGACTGAGAAATTAAAAACCCCAAAACTTTATCTCTTCATTCAAACCTCTCAAGAAGTTGCACAGTCTTCCAGGATACATTCACAAATGTTGCCAAACTACTGTAGCTCTCTGCACACTAAAAATGGCTTCACTGAAACAATGCTATGCTGAAGAATTTTCTAAATAATTACCAGGCTGCGGTGAGGTGCTGTGCAAGCAAAAACCAAACACTTGCAGCCTGGTTTGGGATCTTTAATCAGAGGCATAAATTCAGTTAGGGATCAGGACTTCCTAGTGTACATCACAAATTTACAAAGTTGTAGAAAGAAATGAGAGAAACGGAGTTTTTGAAGAGAAAATTGCTAACATGCAAACAGTTCAATCTTCTGCCCTTTAACATATAACTTATTAATTTTGCTTATTTTTCAGGAGAGCTTCCAAGCAGGTTAAGTTTCAATTCTTACCTACAGCCAGTGCTGCACTCTGTTCTTTGCCTCCAGTCTGTTTCAAAAGAAAAAAGAGAGTATGAAAATTTATTCTTTTGCACCACGAGTCTTAAATGCAACGTTACGTGACCTTGGAAAAGCAAACACACATGTTTGTGTGTTTGTTCCTGACATACTTTTTTTGTGGATCTACTTCATAATCATAGTTCTGGTTCTATAAACCACATTGACTTGAAAAATACATAAAAGACAGAATGCAGAGCTGTGTTTTATCTTTAAGTGTACTAATAAAAAGGGGACATCATTAATTGGCAACAAATGTGTTTCCAGGGAAAAAGGCTGCCATTAGATAATCCATAAACACACACATCATAGAATAAATTTAGTTACTGAAGAGTCAAAGTTACAATAAAATACCACTGGCAAGTTTTCCACTTGTATTTAACTTTGCTTTAACAAGAAAACCACACAAGATTGTAATTCAACCACTCCACTTGAAAAAGTTCAATTCTTTCATGCTGACCTCCAGAAACAGCATTTTCAAGTGACCACTGAAAACCATTTGCTTAATAAAGAAAACTAGTGTTCTTGCACAGTCTCAGTGTGCTGTACACATCATTGGCCACAGTCTTAAGGCTGGTGAAATAATTATGTCAATTGTACAGTTTAAAGAAGATATGGAGTATTACAGTATCTCATACAGCTTGATGGGAAACAATAGTGTAACATTAGCAAGGGAAGGTTCTGAAGATCTACAGCACCACAGGGAAGCAGCAGAATGGAGACGGTAGTGAGAACAACTCTCCACAGCCCAGAGAAATGAACATAAGCAAAAGGATGACTGTCAGACACTGTTAAGACTGTAGAAATTCAACTCCCCATCCTTTTCAGTGCACACAGCTCTCCCAAACTTTCCCCTCGACCTATGTTCTTTGAGTAGCATCTATCTGCTTTTGCCTTGGCCTGTTGACTTCAGCTTCCCCTTGCTCTTCCAGAAGTAACCATCAGTGCTTCAGGACAAAAGGATATTAACAGCACTGTCTTTGTAACAGCTGCTGCAACTCCCTGAAACTCACCTACTCATTACGCATATTTTAAATATGGGTTTTTTCTCCCCTTCCCATGACTTCAAACAATTTGTGCTTTGAGACAAAGTAACAAAAAATCAGACTGGAAAGCACTGGTCCCCTGCAGGTCAGGGCTGAACATGACCTACGCTGAGAAGAGAGAAACCGAACCCAAAGTCAGACCCAACACTACTGCAAAAAGCTAATTTTCTGAAAAACAGTGAAAGAAAAATCATATAGGACAAAGCATTTATGAACACTAAAAAATCCTACCTAAAAATAATTTTTTCGGGGTAGTCAAGAGCTTTGGTTAAGATTACTTTGAGTGAGAGTTCAATTTAATTCACTAAGCTGTAAACAAAAAATACAAGTCTAAATTCATGAGAAGGAGCAGACTATAGAAATAAATAGGAAAATAAGAGGAAAAAAACAACTGTAGCAGCAAGACTGGGAACCTTTTAGAAAAATGTGTCCTAACAGTACTAGTTCATTACTACACAAAAATATCTGTATTTCCAGTTGAACAAATATTAGAAAAAAGCCAAGCATGCTTAGCTCTTCCCATCTTTCAGGACACAATATTGCACAGAGTATTGTGCAGTATTTACCACCTGCAAGAACAGTGTGCCAACACTCAGGTGGCTTGTCCTGAAGGCTTCAAAGAATGACTAAAAGTTAATAATTAACAAAGTCTTACAGGACTCTTGTGGCAATGAAGTTACAAGGAGGGAAGAGGCCAATCAGAGCAATTAGGCAAAAGGGAAGCAGCCAGGAAAGCTGAGAATTATAGGTCAGTTGGACTATCATCAATAACAGGCAGAGAGATGTTAGCCCAGGAATCCATTAACTGGATTCCTATCTTTTAGTACTGATGAACATCATGCAAAACAGATCAGGCTGAGCACAGCTGATGCTTGGCTTGACTGGCTTGGTTTATACTGGCAAGCTGATATTGATTTATTTATTTTTTTTTTTTTTTTGAGACTTCACATCACACAGTATTTTAAATACAGAGGTTAGCACTAAGCAATATAATAAAGCATGACCTAAATGGGTAAGAAATTGACCTGTAGTTCTCTGGCAGTCAGTGGGGAACATCAGTAAAGATACATTAAAAGCGGCCTTATCTGAAATTAATGGTGTGATGGATTCTTTATCGAATTAATTTTTGCACTTTGGATGCACTGTAATTCAGGTACAAGAGTGTCTAATTGAACAACTGTCTATTGTCAGGTTCACAGTGCATGACTTGGGTTCTCCCAGTTAGGACAGAGGATCCGCACAAAATCTGAACTTCCTTTTGACTGATTCTCAAGGTTCATATCTGCAAATTAATACAGAAACAGCACCAACAGGCACAAGATGAGACATGTATATATGAATTAATAGGTAATGAAAATTGAATACTACAGACCCAGCATTTTTCAATGGCTAATGATTCCGAGGCAGTTAAGTATTTAATATTATATTTCAGAGAAAAACAGCTCTGGGCAGGAAAATTACCTTTATTCCATGGGTTAACAGCCCAGAGACTTTGTTTAGCTTTTGTTTTGGGGGTTTGGTTTTTGTTTTTTGGTTGGTTTTTTGTTGTTGTTGTTTGGGTTTTTTTACACTATTATATGTAGTCAAACAGCAGAAATACTCACGCATCCCATCCTAGGGATCTCATTTACACACACTTCCACTCCCCTTGACTTGCTGCCTAACTTCACCACAGCAGAAACAAAGTACATGCAAACATCTCAAGGCAACTACAACAGAAACTCAAAGAATTGTCACAACAGCTGGAGAATAAAAATGGAAAAATGTCTCCAGCCATCGGAGTGGGACAGTCATTTGACCTGCAACTATTCGTTTTCAGAACAAAACCAAACATCATTTGGTTTGTCAGAGGAAATGTCGATATAAGTCAAGTGGTGCCCAAATATAAAAGATGCACTAGGTAAACTTGACACTACTGTGGATAACAAAGCTGGGGGAGGGCAGGGGGAGGAAAAAAAACAAAACAAAAACCCACCAAAACGGGCTAGCCACTGAATAAGCCATGTGTTTTGGGCATTCACCTCACACTGAACTGATGGTGCTTAACTCGGCAACACATGAAAACAGATTCCAGATGAGAACAGTTAAAACTTCAATATGAAACCAATGTCTTCTGCCCAGCTTTCTGACTAAACTAGTTAAGAAGCCTCTACATCTAAGCATAGACCCATCGGTGACTGTCAGTCAAGATTTTTGGTACATGAACAGTGATTTTTTTGGGCTTTCCAACACACAGGTTTCTCTGCCTATTAATAGCTGAAAACACCGAGTAGAAAGAAATAATTGAAGATAACTTTGCACTAAGAATCTAAGTAACTTTCTGTATACTCAGTGAGTACCTCAGCTCATCAGGGAGCTTCAGAAATAATTCACAAAGTTTACTTATTAGCAAAAGCTTAGACAGGACTCATGCACTCCACATGAAATGTCGGGCACCCAGGCTAAAGTTATCTTCAAAACAGAACACACTGCAGCTTTCAGAGAGCAAATGTTTCAACCTCTTGTTTGAAGTTCAAATTTGCACTAGGATTCCCCTTGGTAAGCATCACCAACTTGAAACCCTCATGAACTAGCAGTGGACTACAGCACAGATGTTCTCGGTCTACGAATCTTAACTGCCTTTGGATGTTGCTAAACAAAACAGGACCTAGCTCAAAGACTACCTGCTCAGGCAACTTTTAGATGCTCTTGCTCTCTTGCTTCAGTTACAGACTCAAAATTAAGTTTGAGGAAACTGCTCTAAAAAACTTAATACCCTTAGAAGCTCAAATTAAAACGTAAAGAACAAACCCGGTCCAAAACAGAACTGCAAGTCAAATACATCTCACATCTTGTGGGTAATAAAAACAGAAAGCTAAGAAGTATTTAGTAATAAAACTTTTTTATTTTAGTAACAACAACGGATGGCAAAGTTATGAAAAAAAAAACATAGAAGAGATCATGTTCCAAAGGAAGTTCCAGGGCATCTGCAGATGAACCCACAGTTCAGTGCTAAACGGATGGGAATTCCAATGTTAACATCAGTGATTCTAAACAAACAGTTTTCCATATCTGTATGGCAATCATACATTAAGGTAACCAAAGGTAGTCCATCGGTACTGCAAGGTGACCTCAATTCTTTATAAAGAGCAAAAGTACTGGCTGGCTGCTATAAAACCACTTTTTTTGACTTTTTCCTCCAATTGTTTTCATTTATCTTTCTGAAGCTAAATTCTATCTCCAAACTTCATGGGTTATATTAAGTCTTTCCCTATCCTATATAATTTCTCAATGCTGCCACGGTTTCTCATTAATTGCTATACTCAAACTCATGTTTTAAAGTTAAATGACAGAAACATCTGTGAATGTATCAGAGAACCTACTGTTCCATCATAATTTTCATGATTATTTCATTTTCCATAATTGTCATTTTATAAGATATATTCTCTCTCAACTGCTAGCATTGCATAGCAGCTTCATTTTATGTGTTCTAAATCACAAGACTTTTTTTCAATATGTTTTGCAGTTAATGTATTGGCTTATATTACTGTAGACTTGGCAGTGCTGGGTTAACACTTAGACTTGATGATCTTCCAGGTCTGTTCCAACCTAAATGATTCCTTGAGATCTTTCCTGTAGTTTTTGACCTGTGTTAAACACCTACCAAAAGCACACATTATGCTATCTGTCCTTTATGCACAGATTAAAATACATTTATGCCAATATAACTCATATCCTACACAGCACTGTTCCAGTTTCTCTAAAGTGCTGTCTGGAGATTTGGCTACAGATGTAACACAGCAAAGAACCATGAGGTTTGCTTTGAAAAAAAAAATTTCAAATAAGTTTAGATGCTGCATTATAGATTAACAAGAGGGGGAAAAGGTTATATATATATATAGATAGATACACATACACACATCCCTTTTACCTATTAAAAAAAAAAGGAGGGGAAACTAAGTTACTTGAGAAACTTGTGTGGAATTAGAGGAGGTTCACACATACACAAGATTAGTACTCACCATGAAAACTTGTATTTTATTCACTTAGATTTCTACAACAAAGCATTATTTTGGCTTCGTGGAAGAAGTAAAATAAACTATCATAATCCTCATTTTTGCATCTCAAAGCCTTACACAGAAAAAAGAGCTGTAAGCTGAACACCCAAGTACAAGTTTTTTAAGGAAATCAAAAAGTTAATTTAAATATTTCCAAATCAACTTTTTCATTTCTCAAAGCAAGTTGAGAATAGTAAATGTTGAGTAACCAGAAAACAAATAAGGAATTTTAGTAAAACAGAGATGGGACTTCTTTGGTTGTTTAATTTGGAATTGAGGGGGTTTTGTGTTTGTTTGTGGTGTTTGCTTTTATTTGATAATGGAGTGGGGGTAGAACTGTGGTATTTCAGATCAAGCTACACAAATTCTGATTTTACTGCAAGAACAAAAACACTACAAAAACCTGCAAGTCCGGTGTCTAACAGTCAATTATTCAAACAACTAAACTTGCTATTTTTGGTAACATACTATCTCCTGTGTTTCTTTTGAACTTTCATAAACCCAAATCCTGAAATGATTCAGTATCACGTATATAACACGAGCAGAATTTTTAAGAACTCTCTAGAATTCAGGCCTTCACTTAAGAAAAAGTACTGAAGTATTCTTAAGCTGGGAAGAGATACGAGAGACCTTTACACCTTTAAATGATACTGCCCTTTACTCTCTGTTGCACGTTGAGCTTCCTCTCGACTACCTGGCCTTGCTGTTTTTCCGCAGCTCCCTTGGTTACGATGCTGGTAACACCCAGTTGTGAAGTGTTCCTCAATACCAGCCCAATGATTCATCAGCTTCTTTATCTAAGCCATACAAATGATATAATTTATTAGGACTATGGCAGAGTTTAACACATAAGAGTTCTGACTCAGTATGAGCATAACAGAAAGGAAACCGTATCCTGTCCCGAGAAGTCGGCAGCAATGCACATTCAGCTGAGTGATAAAAACAGTTAAGACAAGGAAAGACCAGCAGAGCTTTCCCATTCAACATTTATTAGTGGTGTATTAGCAGTTCTGGGCAACCCCAAGATCCACAGTCCTATTCACTAACACTTGAACAGAGGACTCCTTATTTCTTATAATCTACATTTCTACTCCCAGGGTAAACCACTTTTCTCAGGACTGTACTAGGTCATATGAACAGCAAGGAGGGAGACCAAACCAAGAAGAGCTACAGGTAACTTACCACCAAAAAGGTCTTTTCGCTGGTTTTAGTAGGTTGTAACCATCAACTGTTCCTCAAGAATATGAAAAATTGAGAGCTGAAGCCCTAGTCACTGCTCTCATAGGTAAAACTCTAAGATAGACTTAGACGTGAGATGACTACTCTACAGCTATGAAAGCATCCCAGACAGCATCTCTGCTGCTCAGAAGCAATGGTTTTGTTTATTCCAGATTGCAAGGAATACAGATTAGATTTTTAAAAGCACAAAAATCACTTCCTATGGAAACCAGCAGCACTAAGTTTTGCCACAAGCTCCTCTCAGACTCAGGGCTCAGCACGTCCTAGGGGACACCCAAGCAGTTTGTTTTCACACCTTCCCCCCAGGGTCCCTAGTGCTGCCCCACTAAGCAAGTCTCAGAGGCAGCTCCTCTGAATTCATCCATAAACCCAAAGACAACACTTTCCAGCCACAGGGGAGCTCTGCTCTGGACAGAGGAACTGTCACATAGGACTGAGATGCTTGAAAGGATCTCCAGCTTGCTCAGCTAGAGGGAGGCAAACTGCATGGGAGGAAGTTCTGAGGGGACATTAGGAAATGCTTCACTGAAATGGTTGTTGGTCACTGGAACAGGCTACCCAAGGAAGTGGTCGTGGCACCAAGTTTGTCAGAGTTCAAGAAGCAACTGGACAATGCTCTTAGTGGCAAATACTCCTGCAAGCAGCAGGCAGCTGGGCTTGATGGTTCATACAGGTCCTTTCCAAATTGAGGTGTTATGTGATTCTGAAGAATAAAGCTGCAGTTATGTAGCCAAGCAGTAAGCTGAATACTAACCAGATCTGAAGGACTACATGTTTACAGTTTAAGTCCCTACACAGTTAAAAAAAAACCAACACAAAACCTAAAATTATCTTTAACAAGGATTTGAGAGTCCTTCTCTAAGTCAGGAAGTGAAATAAGCAACATCTGACATTAACCTAATAGAACAGACCACATAAAACTTTATATGAAAGTCTAGTCACCTGTCTCAACAAGCACAGTTATTCAGGTCAAATGTCTTTCTGCTGAGAAAAGTTTACATATTTTGCTGGCCTGTTTAAAAGTGACTTTTCAAAAAGTCAAAACAATCCTTAAATTAATGCCTTTGAATTGAAGGCTTATTGGACAAACAGAATTAAACATTTCATGCTGTCCTGAGCAACTATTTACAGGTAGAGGAAAATAGCAGCTTTACCTTCATAAACAAGTCCACATGGATGAAATCTCAAGGAGAACACAATTTACTAAATGAGCCTTTAAATCAAATTCAAGACCCACTTCTTTTTAAGCTTACTCTAATAACTGTTGCAGTAGGACTGCTACATGTAAAGCAGGGTTATTTTGGAAGAGTTCTACACTGAATTCTGCTTGATTACAGTAAAACCCTGTCACTGACCATTTGCAGGTTACTACAGTCTTCATTCAAGCTTTTAAGTAATTTTACATCTACTGTGGAAGAAAAGATACCACATTATGTTGCCTCAGCACCAGCAGATACTTTACATTGATAATACACACTATTAGACTTTTAAAAACACGAGATTAAATAAAAGCTTTTAGCCCCTCAATCTATTCCCATGCTATTGCAGCAAGCTACACTCAACAAGCCCCAAGATAAAATTCAGGAAATAAATAAAAGACAGCTCAGTTCAGCCTAAAAAGTCAGCTATTCCTCCTCCTTGCCCTGCATACCTACACCAATACAAAATAAATGCATGCTGGTAGAGTCTCAGTAACATGGATCAGAATTTTTACCACAACATTTTGAGTGTCAAAAACACAAGAAGTACTTAACCTCCATGCACCGAGATCCATTTCCACAAACCCACTTTGACACGGGTGACAAATCAATTCAAGAGTCTCTGCTCAATTTACAGGCAAATCTGTAAGAACATATTTAGAGCAACACTACCAAAAGGAGATTGTTTTTAACTTGTGGCACAAACGGGAAGTAACAGTGGTTTTGGTTGACAGAAAGACATTAATTTTTCTTCATGCACTTACAGTCTGTAAATGCATCCACCTCATTGTGGTGGATTATTCTTTTACCCCGATGCTCCAACATTACCCTGCTGTTGGTATCTGCCAGGCCCTGCATTGAAAGCTCTTCAGGTTGCTCAGAAGCATTTATAACTTCACCACTTTCTGTGTTGTTTACATAGGTTTCCCCAAGCAACAACAACAAAAAAATCCTTCTGAAAGTATCTATTAAAAGCTGCACATTTACAACACTTATTTCCCTGTTTAACAGAAGAAACATTTAGCATTAAACAAAATAAAACATAACCTTGCTTTATATTTCTTGCAGCACATTTGACTTTATATAAGCTTCCCCAACAGTCAAAGCCATACACAATAGGGCCTTACTCAATTTATTCTGAATGGGATCCTTCACTTCTAACCTTTTGTAAGCACACATGTGATGGAGACAACAAACTTTACTGCTCTTTTTAAATTTAACACATATTAAGGGCTTTGCATTAAAAGGCTCACATTGTTACTGAAGAGATTCTAAAGATTCTTCCCAAGAGGAAATAAAACATTTAAAGATGTCAGCCAGACAAATACTACTTTTATAAAAGCCATACAAGCCGCAACAAAGAGTTCTCAAAATTAATAAAGTGACAGGTATGCATTTGCTTCCACTTTGCAAACATAATATTGAAGGTGTTTTCATATTTATTAAAGTTAGCATAAATGCAAAACCTGTTAATCCACCAACACTGCAATACCACTGCCGGAACAGACTCCACAACACGTTCATCAGTTTGCCCAAAACATCTCTCCATCATCATTACAGGGGAACAATTTTAAGTTGCACGGAAAGATTTTTAAATCTTCAAAGATGCAGACAAGTTCAAGCTGCATATAAGAGATAACACTATAAAATGAGAGCGAATAATTATCAGAGATTACACGTGAAATGAGACAATTATCAAGATTTTTTCTGAACGACTGATACTCTGGAAAATAATCCAATCCAAGTAAGTTAGCATTATGAAAAAGAACAGCTAATACACAAAAAATAGGGCAAACACTGAAATGTTGTATGTCCTTCAGTGTCTGTGATAATGGACAGCTGAAACATCATAACCAAAAGAAATACTCCTAGGATAAAATGGGCACACATGTCTTCTCCAACCCTTCGGGATAATCTGCATCACATCAAGGACCAGACACACTCTGCCCCAAGGGACACGAAGTCCGTGTGTCACCTTCTCTTTTCAGCACCTTCCCAGAGTTGGAGGCCTGAGCTGAGACCTGGGTCAGGTCTGAAATGCAGTAATGCTTAGGAGGCTCCCAGCTCCTGTCTTCCCAGATCAAAGTTAATGCTGGAAACAGTGCAATCAAGTTTGTGCAGCATAAGTTAAGATGACTTAAAACAAATACTTTAATGCAATTGTAGACAAAGAACTACTTTGTAAACTCCCCCGTTTCACTCAGCATGTTAAACTTCTGTTAAACTTCTCTTGAGAGAGATGGGGAGATGATGGGATGGGAAAGGAAGCCAAAGTAGGGAAAAGGACAGAGGGCCCTTTGCTTCCAGGCTAATGAGTTTTCCAGTCTTCTGCATGGGGTAAACTATGCACCCAAATTTGGTGACATACATTACTTACATCATATACCATGAGAATAATCCAAAGTATTAACACAAACATTACTATCAGATAATTCTAACATGGTTCAAAACCTATATTGGTAATACAACACTTTGGTACCTGAAATGGTACTACACCCTACAGGTTCCTTCTCCTGTAAGGGAGAGCACTTTCAAACTAGGTTTCTGGGAATGAGTCTCACATGCATTTTACCTTCAGGAGCGTCATTTTTACATGGCCAGGCAACAAAGTTGTTGAAATTATCACTCACAAATAGGTGTACTTTGCAAGTCATTTTTATTTTTTAAAAAAGACTAAAACATCAGACATAGTAAGAACAATGCCATTTCTGACAGGTGTACATTATTGACCACTACAGGCCTTCAAAACTTTCTTATCATTAATCTAGGTTTAGCAGAGCAGCAGAATAAAGTATTTTAATATTCTCTGCAACAGCCATGCAACACAACTTCATAGTTATCCTTGAAGTGAAGATGAATAAAGTATCTAAAAATGCTTATGTCATAAAAGCTTAATGTTTTCTTAATGGCTAGGATGCTGCTTCTTTCCATGGTCATCCCTGAATCCAGCTGTATCACCCCATTCTGGGCTAAGAACCCTCTTGACACAAGTTTACTAAGCCCTGAAGCTCAAGTGGTAGCAATAAACAGAAAGGTAGGATTCGAGTTTTATAGAAAGTAGATAGTAAGGTATAATTACAGAGGAAAATTGCTACTTCATCCACAACATTAATTATATGAGAAGTGAGCTGTAAATCTGGTACCCACTACTATCAAGGTCAAGACATATTCAAATGTCCTAAACGCTCATGTTTCCTTGTGATTGCCTTGTAATAGCGTAGCTCAACAAATTAACTAATGGGCTGGCAGATTGCTATTAAGTGGTCATAGCTCTTCCCCAATGATCCTTTTATCGCTCTGAACCTACAGGCAGCCTGCACAAGACTTTAAACCCCTTGGAATTACAAGACATCCTTAGTTTTATCACCATATATTATTTTCAGTAAAAATAATGCCTCAAACACCCATTGAATAATTACAAGCACATTAATGGCAGTTTCTGAAGCAACTGGACTGTTGCTAAAGCTTCCTTTCCTCTCTCTCCAGACTCTGAAACTTCAGATTGGAAGTTTCACTGCTTGCCCTACCACACTTCAAACAGTATTTATATAGGACAAGGTACAGACACATTGTATTTGTCTCAGCTAAAAAGGCAAATAGACAGTGTTTAACATGCCACTACAGGAAAAAGCCCAGTGTTTTTTCTCCTACTGAGAGAACAGGAATTTAATCAATTTGTATTCCAATTTAAATACCCACGTTTTCCACTGCTACTGAGCCTTTTGTCTGATAAGCTACAAGTCAGAAATTAAAAATACTGTATGAACTATTTCTTGCTTTCAACAGATCCAAAATACATACAAAAATACTTTGTACTCCTTGGTCTAAAATATTACGGAAAGAAGAAACATTCTACAAACAAGGAAACATAAGGAAGTATTTACCAGTTGGTAGTATCTTCTTGCAGCCTTAACAGAGAACTCCCTTCTTCAGATTATCAATGCAGCAGCTTGCCTTCAGGTCTGGAAAAAAAAAAAA
>VXBA01002089.1:338149-371750 GCA_013399895.1 Serilophus lunatus | reverse complement strand
CCTTCAGGTGTGGAAAAAAAAAAAAAAAAAAGAACCCCATTAAACATAAGAAATATACAGCACTTCAATCACATAAGCCAGTGCCAGGGGTAAATCAAAGTTAATCCCACACTGACAAGAAACCTACATAATTCTCAAGGAATGCAAATAAAACACACTGATTTCAAAAACACTTGCGATTTTATGGAAGTGACATTAGAAGCAAACGGAGAGGCCTCCTTACAACTCTGAGTCAGGAAGGCCATTAGCTGGCCATGATCACAAGCATCAGAAATAGAGCATTGCATCCCAGCATCACCGAGTTAAGTTACATATAGTTACAGGACAAAAAATAGAGCATTACATCTCTGCATTACAGAGCCAAGTTACACATAATTGCAGCAGAAAAAAGTAGGTCTCGGTTCAAGCTTTATTTACAGAGTCATTTATATTGCACACAGGAAAAATGCTTCACTGCTACAGTTTTCAACAAAGAAAAATGCGGCCAATGGAAGTTTTTACCTTTCTCAACTGCTCTAGGATTTCCTGCTTGAAAACTAAGCTTCTGGTTTAGAAAAACCACTATTTCTACAGTCAGACAAAACAGCATTTTCTATGGAAATGAAGCACAGATTTCACTGCAAGCATTCAAAGGGTGTAGATTTAAATAGTCTACCTTTTTCAGGACAGTAACTGGATGATGAACTGGCCAAACCTGGCACCTTTCTATTGTGGTGAAAGGTTCATAAGCCTTTTTCCCTTTGGGGTTTCATAGGCTAATTCTGTTTCAGGTATTTCAGCTAATTTAAATACTTGAGTCTTGTCACTTAACCTGTCTCCAGTAAAACCACCGCTGTTCCTGCTTTGGGTGTTCCTGGTACCAGAATCCATCCCTCTAATACATTACATCTCAAGGTTTCTTTAAAAGAGTGATCTTCCCATTTTGTACCCCAATTCTCTTTCTGCTTCTACAGCAAAGTCAAGCACGCATCTGTTTTTAGCACAAACTTGTTTTAGAAATATAAAATCCTTGTCATGTCATTTCAAATCCAGCTGAAGAGGCATGAAATATTCAGCGTTAATTCGTATTTAATCAGCTATCAGCAGTTCCTCTTACATCAGGTAATCCTGATTAAAGAGCATTTAACAAGAAATATGCTGCTTTGCAGTGAAATTTCCAACCACAAAGGCTGTAACATTACTGATTTATCCCAGTTTTGGAAGGGTGGAAAGAAGGGGAAGAGCTATGAACTATTGAGGCTGAGGAATTATTTTAGTCACAGGGAAAACTCCCATCGAAAGATACCACCCCCATTGCCTCCTGTCCTATCAACAAAGGGAAAACTTGCAACCTGAAGAGCACAGCTCAGAAGAGGAAGGACTCAGATACTACTGAGTAAAACTTAATTTACAAATAAAACCAAGGGATCCCATTCACAGCTACACTGATGTAAACAGTTGCAACAGACAATTGAAAAGCAAAAAAAAAACCCCAAAAACATAATAATGTTAACCAAAGATAACTTTTGTCAATTTGTGTCAAGGTAGCACCTAAGATAAGCAAGTGCCTGACAAATTAACGTGTTGGAGTTTTTGTTTTATTCTTTCTGCAAATGTTGCAAGAAGCATAATTTGTCTCTCCTGCAGAAGGGGAAATCTAAAAACACACCCGAAGTACCTTATTCACTCCATTAAAGCATAGGCCTTGTTTTTACAATTGTTCCACTACCCTATTTCAGACCCCTTTCATTCATGGTCATCTTGCCAGGCAACTGTAAAAGCTAGCAACTCCCTTAAAAACTTCTGAATGAAAACCATAAGGTCCCTTCCACTCACGCTGCTTGGCAAGAGCTGAGCAGAGCAGTTCTGTCACTGCCTACATCCTGTAACAGGATTTCAAGTCCTGCTGCCTAAGTGACCATTTATGCAAAGCAACATGTGCAAGTTTCTTCAACACATTCAACAAAAATACTTCCTTCTACCCTGCTACACTGCAGCATGAGAAGCTTCCTATTCAGTAGCACAAAATGGATTTTTTTTTTTACCAACATTTTAATGAACAGAAAAATCGGTGTGTTTCCACTGGACCAACACACATAGAATCATGTTGCCAAATTCAAATGGTTAAACCTCCTCTGAGATTTTAACTACCCAAAGCCACATGCAGGATTTTGGTTTACTGAAAGCAGTACCTAAGCTCACTGGAGACCCTTCTGCCCCCCCAGTCCCGCACCGCTCCCATTCCTCACTGCTCAGCATTTCCATGTTGTAGTTCCTCTCCTTGACAACCCATTCCTGCAGAATGGCCTTCAGGTGAAGAAGGGAAGCAAGTGGCAGCAGCAGCAATAGCTGAGGAGCAATTCTGGATGGGAAGTCAATTTGGCAGAACAGCTGTATGTAACAATGGACTGGAGTGATCAGAAACACACACAAGCAGTTGGAACTACATCACGTGCCAGCGCTGAGCAAAGAATAAAGCCTGGTGGGACAGGAGGAACTGGAGAGGAAAGAAGCTGCTACACAGGCACACTGGCCGGGAACAGCAGAGCATATGGAAAGGACAGGGGTGCTGGAGTGGGAGCACACTCAAAGCTTCAGATATGTGATCCCTTTGGAAGATCTCTACACCTTTCAAGGCAACAATTCGATATAAATGAGCTAGATTAATTCAGGTCAGGCCATGAAACTCGAGAGAGCTTTTTTTTTTTTTAAGCAGATCTCCAAACTCTAAGCCACAGTAGAAATAACAGCTGCGAAAAACCAAGTTAGCTGCCACCTTAGTTTTTAGACAAAATTTGTTCACAAACTGATTTTCTTAACTTCAATAGACCCTTGTGGAGTGAATTAACACAGTTCCTTTGACAGGCTAATGAGAATAGCAGGTGAACAACAAAAGAGTAAGCTCATTCCCAGGACATATCCTTGCTTGCCCCTCCACACACTGTTGGCACAGCTTTGTAGGATGGCAAGTTCAAAAGAAGGAAGCAGACAATAAACATATTGCTACTGCTAAATTAGGGAGACTTCATCTGTTCATTTAAGTGACCATCCTTTACTTCATTAGTTTTGTCACTTAAGGGGAAGGTGGAATTAAACTCTGAAGTACAGCCCCTGATTAAATCTCCTTCACCATACAAAATCATGCTCAAGAAAATCATTAAACATGAGGACGCAAAGAGCCTTCTGTGAAACGCAGCGTTCGCTTTTCCTGGGGGAACATGTTTCGACAGGCAGAGTCACAGCCACTGCTTCCCAAGCTTCCAAGTTTTGCACTCATTTGAGCTACAAGGAAGAAGACCCCTGAGAAATTTATCAATGACTTAGTCCTCAGGAGAGAAGGGTAAAGCCACTAACACAGAGCACAGTAAGTTTACTGAGAGATTCAGGGTACTCCATGCAAGAGTTTGCTGAAATACTGTGCCAAGCCAGGTAGTTTTTGTCAGATGCAGCACTTTCTACGTAGGGCCTTCAAGTTAACTTCATTTTGCAGTCTTTTTCACCATTAAAGCAAGACTGCCAGTCATAGCCCAGGTAAGCCCTGTGTCAGGGCTGGCTACATGCCTTTACAAGCAGGTAGCAGGGATGATTCAGGGCTGAGATGCAGAGGAAAACAGAGGTCAAAGTCTGCCCTGAAATTCTGCTCAAACCCTCGGTTGCTGTCCCAATAACACACACTCCAGTTCTCTGCCTTGCTCCAGTAGGAGATGCCTCCCAAGGACACTAGTGAAGTGACCATCTGGGATGGCCTGAGATGCCATTTCATCTCCTCTGTAATTAGTAACCTACAGAGCATCTTCAAAAGCCCAGACAAATGTAGATTGCTCAATTTAACATGCAGGTTATTTCAACTCAAAAATCTTTGTCTGAATTACATTTAGGAGCAACTCCACCTAGCCTGTATACTCAACACTGTTGTATACATATGAACCACATTTAAAAATCACATTACACACATCATCTTTGTCTGTGCTTGATTTTGCTTAGCCCAAAACATAGCGAGCACAGAAGAGAGAGAGAGAAATAGGGATTTAAGGTGCTGTATCCTCCCTAACACAGATCACAAGAGACTGCTAGAAACAACAGCCCCATCATAAGACATACCTGAAAAGCAGAGGATACAAAATGAGTTGAAGAAAAAATAAGCCATAAAGATAACTGTCAGAAGGCTTATGGTAGCTTACAAACAATTCTGTTGTCAGACATGAGACAACATACGCATTGAGCGGTCAAAATAATCCCTGCAGAGCTTCTGGCAGGCTACTCCTCACAGTAAGGCAGCTACAAAGGAGAAGGCAGAAAGCAACACAACCAGTGTCCTACAAAAATAGCAAAACCTACAAATACTAAAATTCACAGACAGTTCCATGGCAAACAAAACTTCAGAATTTCATACCTCAGGAAAATGACAGACTTTTTCCTTTACAAACATAAGTTGTCAAAATAATTTTTAGTTGAAAAAGGAGATTCTTCTGTGATTTGTGGAATTTTAGTCAAAGAACTATTAAAAACAACCTGGGTAATTTACTACTACACAACTGAGAAATTAAGTTCTCATGCCTTTATTTCAAAACCAGAAATGAAATCAAGGATTTAAGATCATAATTATTCCACTAAAACTCAATAGTTTGAGCTTCAACTGTACATCATATAGTTAATAATACTGATGCTAAGACACATTCCAAAGTTAAAATTATTTGCCTCCAGAAGGCTGCAGCTCTACTGCCATGTTAACACCCCAGCACCCTAGCGACACTGATCATTTTCAACATCAAATTATTACTTTTCTTCATTCACCAGAACATCATCAGTTACAGGACCCTAAGCAAGCTATTCCTTACACTTTTGAGCCTGCCAAACAACAAAATATATTAATGCACCTGAAGCTCAGTTTGTGGGTAAGTGAAGACCATCCAATTAATTAAGAGTTGCAAAGACAGACAGAAAAGACTCACACATAACCTTCCATTGTCCCACAGCAAAATTTGGCACAGGTTTAAAGTAGTATCAGCCCAACACAAATGCATTCATTGAAGTATAATTTACCAAACAGAACAACGACCAGCTCTGCCTCTGATAATTACTCCAAAGTCATGGAAAGGATTTCCAACTGTGAATACTTTCTCCAGTCAGTTCCATATCACAGGTTTCAAATACTGTACTTGACATTTCGAGCTCAGTACTCTGGCATGGTTTAGCAACTTTCCTTAAAAAAAGGGTTTTCAAAATAACTCAAGGTTCTAAGGACTGAATCTTAGCAAATGCCTACCCTATCACCTTTTCTTATTTATTAATGACAATTGGGAATAATGTATGATCCAGTTCCAGTAGAGTTTGCTCACACTGCAGAACTTCTTTTATTATCACCAGACCATTACTTATCTTCAAGTGTTTATTCACTCAGCTTCTTGGAGCTCAGGAACCCATGCCTGTATTTACTGCAAATACAGCAACAAGAATAAAGTAGCTTTTGTGTTAAAAAAACCCCATCAAACTGAAATTGTGAAATACTTATTCCATTTAGCCATACAATGAGCATATTCCTCTATTTCAAAGACAAATATGGAAGTGGAACTGTAACGATGCCAATCATTTGAATACTCTTACACAAGACAGGCTTGAAGTTTAACTATGGGCAGAGAAGAATATTTGACACCAGACTTGAAAAAAAGATGATGAATATTTTCTCCAGCACCCTTTTAAAACAGGGTTACTCATCAGTGACTCAAGTCCTTAGAGTGACTCAGTTTAGAGACAAAGAGGCAGGACACAGATGACATGTTCTCCAGATGAGTTATGAAGCAGGTTTCCATAGCAGGGTGAAAAGGGCACATACCTACAGTTACAAACAGGTCTAATCTTCTCCTACTAGTGAGAGGATGTTCTTGATAAACCACAAAGGACGAGGACAACTAAGTTTGGACCAGGTAACTTACAGAAACTTGGTCAGAAATGCGCAAACCGTAAGAATAGTCTGATAATTCTGGCAAGGAAATGCCAGGATCAAGTTATTTTGACTTATAATCTTTTTGCCATATAGAGAAACAGCCATAACTTGGAATACTACTTCTCTCTCAAGGGCAGGTGCCACATTTCTCTTGACCCCAGATCTCAGTTAATGCATGTTTTCTCCCTGGATACACAACACACCTCCAAGACACTGAATGATGTTGTAGAAACCAGGAATTAACCCATGGAATTAACATCAGACTAGTCCTAATTCTTCTACTCTTCACAGAGGCATAATAAAGTCCCTGTGTGACCAGAACCAGAAGACCAGGAGTTCTGCTTTTTGAAAGTTTTAACTGTGAAAGTTATGAGCAAGCTGCACAAACTCTCCAGTAAGTTAAGGCTTGTAACCATAGGATGGAAGCTGCATATCCCAACTCCAGGAACAGTTTAAGATTTCCACTGGATAGAGATCTATTGTAAGCAAAGACTAAACACAAAAGAGGCTTTCCCACTCCATAAAAATTCTGCTGTACTTGAGTCTTTCCTGAATCCACACCTGAAAACCCTACTCATAACATGGTCCAGCTTCAGCGTCCTTCATATTTTTATGCATCAAGTGTCCCAGCTTCATCTGGAAGAAAGGCATCACAGGTAGACTATGAATTCGAGACTCCTCAAATAGAGGGTATAGTCAGGTGTCCCTTATGCTGCCATCTGTAGGTTGTTATGCCAGTCTGCCATTTAGAAACTCTGACGAGGGGGGGGAAAGGCAGAGGAAAGATGCTATGAAGCCCTGGCTCTGGATACTTGGCTCTTTTTCCCCATTTCCTATTCATCTGGCTTTAGGCAACCTTGTTATCTAGTCCACAGAGAGGCAGGCATTAGTTCCAACTCTTAGAGGGGGTTTACAGTACCTAACTTTATCTGATGTGTAAAGAGTTTTAAGCTCTCAGCTTAAGCAGTCTGAACGATCTTTTTACGATCCAATATTCGCTTTAAAAAAAAAAAATGCTGCAAAGCTTACCTTTAGAGACTCTGAGTAGGAAGTCTGCAGACAACCTTCTGGGGGTGAGACTATCTCAGCTTTTACATCCGCTTCTCACTAGGCAAGACTTTAAAGGCAACTGGACTCCTATTTCTACACAGGAAATCTGATGAGTTTTAAGCCATTCTTACACTCCCACATCCTGCCATTTAGGTCTATACTGATAGAGCACTAGACCTTTGTTCGAAGAGTCCATGCAGATGCCATCATCTACAGAGGCATTTTCCTACATTTCATGCACATGTTACAACCTCAGTCAAAACAGGAGCACAATAATTTTTCTATATTACCCTGTATTTAGAGTAAAAAAGGAAGTATTTAAGTCTTGTATTTTTCTGCTTAAGCAAAATAAATATGTGACTGTTTGAACATTGATGTTATGTTCTAGAGATTGCAGCAAAGGAGTCAGTTCACACTCTTCAAATCAAACTTGCCCTAGAACAGCAGTCAAATTGAAAAAAAACCCCAAAACTATTTTTATTTAGAGACTTGTCATACTACAAACCCTTTTTGCTCCTTTACGGCTAGACAGATTTACCTCATGTAGTGGTTTAACCCGGGCTGAGTGCCAGGGGCCCACTACAGCCACCCTCTCATTCCCTCTTGCCCAGCTATAGAGCACAGAGAATATAACGAGAGGTTTCGTTATTCATGATAAGGACTACAACAGATTCTTTCTTAGTCACCGTCACAGGCAAAACAAGACTCCATGTGGGAATAATAGTCAGGTTTATTACTAACAAGATCAGAGCTAAGAGTGAGAGACTAAAAGACACCTTTTACCCCCCACCCCCTCCTTCTTACATCCAACCTATTCTTCTGCAGCGGTCAAGGGAAAAGGCGAGGTGGGGGGGAGGTGTTGCTGTGGTCAGCTGCTGTTCTCAGCCGCTGCTTGGGGAGAGGAGTCCTTCCAGCCGCATCNGCCAGAAAACATTGTCTTGTCCTTTGAATCCAAAAGTTAACGTTTGCATTTGATTCAGAGCCAGAACTCTCTATTCATTTTAGGTAGGTACCAGTTGTCAAAGGATTCCCACTATGTATATTTTCCGTTTGGCTCAGAAATGTATTTTCCTAGTCTGTGAATTAAGCTTATGGAAGATCTTCAAGCTTCAAATTCAGTGAGGATGGGAGAAGGGTAGAAATTCTGAGCCGTATCACAAAAATTGTTTCTACTATGATTCAGAATGTTTCTGCCTCTTGTAAGGAATAAAGAATGGGAAAAGCTCTACTTTTTCATACAATTTTAGTAGCACAGGTGCATTTTGTAAAAAGGCAACAGCCTTTAGAACTATAAACATAAACTGTTTGATAGAATTACCAGATTCTGAGTTTGGGGGCTTGAAAGTCCTGCTATATTTTCTACTCTTTCCTTAAGATAACAAAATTTTTTGTTAAGTCCTCAAAATCCGATCTTTAATTTAAAAAACCCAAATAAATCAGAATGTTCTTGCATTTTCCTCTCTCTAACCCTCCCCCCCCCCCCCCCCCCCCCGCTGCTACCAAAACCTGGCCACAGAAAAACCAATACACCTCAAGACTAAGAGATTCTGACATACAGTTTTTCATGAAGAAATGCAGCCATAAAACTCAAGTTAAATAAAAGCAGCAAAGGAACAGTATTACATAAAATTGAGGAATCATGGCCAGCATAATTCTGGTAGAGTTGTTGTACGTAAGTAAAACTCCAACAACAGACATGCATGTATAGCAGTTTCCTTCACTCACTCACCATTAATTTGCAAGCAGATGCACATACAACAAGGGTATCATTAGCATAAGCACTTCAGGCATCACAAAAAAAATGTCCTAGGACCACCAATTTCAAGAGTATCATTGAGTAATAGGGAAAAATTGTACTAATAAACGTAATCAGACTTCAAATTAAGGTGCTTGGCTTTGGCAATCTCAAATTTAGATAAGGGACTCCATCAAACCATAGGATGAGAGTTGCTCTACAGGTGGTGGTGCTTTAGGCTGCTCCTCCAGGGGAAGCCCCCGGGGTCCATCCCACACCATGCAATCAGTACAAGGTCAGTGTCCAACTAAATGAAAGGCAGAGATTTCTGAGCTCATCAAACACATGGGAACCAGAAAAGTGTGACAGGAATTGTGTAACAGGAGCCCAGGATCGAGCTCCAGCTGGGCCAGAGGTACAATGGAAGCCGCGCACGCACCACTGACGCCTTCTAGGAAGAAACTGGATCCATCACGTGGTGCTGTAGTACTCATCTGTTCAGGGACTGTGATTCAGTGCCTACAGGGCGTGTTGGATTTGGTACAGATGCACAGATTAATTGCACACCATATACGTGTCTGGCTGCTGACAGGAAAAGGCTTCACACACACCGTTAAGAGCACTCAGAGAAGTTAAATCATCTGCTTTAACAGGACTGACTGAAGCCTTGTTGGCTTCACTTAGTGCAAGTATAGAAAGCTTCCATATCATCTCTCTTGGAAGGAGTCTCAGAATAAGTGAAGTTAATTATCTTCCACTACAGACAGGGTTTAGTTTGAGGGTCTCTATCAGAGTTTTAGGAAAGTCATCATGGCTAGCATGGGTTAGAACAAACATTACCTACTATGGAATTATTTGCATTGCTATCCGTGAACTTCGACAATTTATCAGGGACATCTCATGTGGCAAAGGCACTGCCAAAGAACGGGATGATTTATGGGTGTTCTTAAAGCAGAACTTCCTATAGCAGGAACTTTCCAACACAGCAGATATTTTCCAGCCATCTCTGAATACTGGAATATCACAAAAACAAGACAGAGGAAGAGAGAAGACTTATATAATGATAAATCTCATTAATAAAGATGTGCTTGTCATTGGCTAAACTAGAAGATTACTTTTGCCTTATGGTACTGTCATAAGCACCTCAGAAAGCATACTAACGGGGGAGGCTGACTTCATAAAGAGCAAGGCAAAGCCTCTTTGGTTGATCAAGAGGCTTGCTGTCCTTCAATAAAAATTAATTTGGCTTTCAAAGACTAAGACAAGACAAATATTGACATATTCGTTATCTTATCACCCAAATCTAGAAATGGATGTTGACCTTCTGGGCCTCCATCTCTCTTCTGTGGAAATTCAGTTATTTGCTTAAAAATGCAAGCATCAGCAAAAATGGTATTTAAAAAAAGCCACCAAAAATGACCAAGACCTTCCAGATCTGAAAGAATGGAAAGTTTTCCCCTGGATGTACTTTCAGTCAATGTATCATTGCAGAGAAATTAAAGGAGTTCCACAGGCTATTACTAACCTTGCTTCTGTCTTACAAAGATCTTGTATCAGGAGTTATTCAACTACAGAAGCTCAGTATAACGTTGTAGAGAAACATGCACTTGATCCCTGTTTTTACTACAGACCTCCTATTTGCTTCCAGGTAAGAGTCACCTCCCACTGGAATGGGCTTCCCAGGGAGGTGGTGGAGTCACCGTCCTTGGATGTGTTTAAGGATAGGTTAGATGATGAACTGGGTGGTATGGTTTAGATGGTATAGATGTTAGACTGATGTTGTTAACCTAGGTAAAGGTTGGACTTTTCCAACCTTATTAATTCTGTGTAATTCTGTGTGTAATCAACGTTGCTGTACATCAGTTTCTAATCTTTCTTAGTGATGAGGTAAAACATCCAACACTAAGCAGAGCAGGACTTTAGCCAGGTGTGTAGTCTTCAAATCCTGCTACAGCAAGAATTGGTAAAGGCAGCAACATATGAGTCTTGAAGGGCATGAGCATAGAAAAGGCTGTTTAGTGACCCTCCAGGCACTCTGTGAAGATACTCTGGGTGAAGCACACGTGCAGAATACCTCCAAAATCTCTGCACTACATCACGTTACAGGCAGAAGTTGCTGAAGCAGTACACACTCCAAAAATCAGACACTGCATTCCTATCTAGCAAAGATATTCATGTTAAACTCTCATCTATCAACCCAAAAAGTAATGGAAGTTATTGCTTTACTGCTGAAAATTTGAGCTTCTTAAGCCTTTATGTTAAGGCCCTACAGGCATTAAGAATGTAACTAAACATTTGAGATAATCCAATCTAATCCTGGACATCACTTCAGTATGCACCTTATAGTTCTGCCACGAAAAATTGTTTATTAAAATTATTTTGAATAAGAAAAAAAGAATCATCCAAGTGTTCCAAACTGCTGATCAAAGTTTGTTTTCAGGGAAATTGAAAATAAAAGTAGTTTTAAAACGAGGAAAGATGCACATGCAAAGCAAATATGCTTGAGGGGAAAAAAGTTTCATTCAGGTCAAACAACTGCAACACTGGTTACTGCTGGATTATAACAGGAGTGTAATAAAAAGTCTTATGGCTAGAACAAATTAAAAACAATGCTGAACCTTCATTGGAACAACTTTCTAAGATGAAAAATTAATGTAAGACTGTAATTTGCATTCTACACATGTATTGAAATCAAATTTATAGAAAAAGCTGCTCTCATGGAAGAAGCCTTAAAGTCAAAGACATTTGTGCTCAGACAATTAACAGGACCCACAAATTCTATCCCATCTCACATAACAAGAGTCTGAAAAATAAGCCACACTTGGAAAAGTAAAACCAGCCTCTTGGTTTGTTGGTCAGCCAGAGTATCTTCCATGATCATGAACACCAGGCTCACGACTTAAATTAGTTATTAAGTACTTCATAAGAATGAGAAAAATTTCTCAAGACATCCAGCAGGGAAATAATGGTAGATCAGAAAGGTGGTATCTCTCTATGTCTGGTTCCATGTCACATTCCTAAGAGATGAAAAGTACAGCCGCTCATGCCCTCTTGCCTTTCCAACTTTGAAAATGTACCACTGCCACAAGAAGCAGATTCAAAACCTGAAAATTTAGGCATATAGACCTTGCACTAGAAGGTGTCATCCTGCTGATACTGGAAGATGACATTAAAGAGAACTAATTCACACTAGTTGTGAGAAAACTCATATTTTAAGGCAGTTTCTGAAGCCTCATGTGCTGCCTCTGTGCACATACACAGCATCACAAGAGCATGGCAAGAAATTAAACTCTGAGGAAGGAACATCTTCTTTACCTTAAACTCCTATACACAGTACCAAAGTTTGGATCACCATGAGGAATTATCAAACAGCATTTTACAGACATCTAGTTTCTTCCACTGAGCACTCTGCCTGTAATGGGAAAGAGCTGCTTCAGCACCCATTTATGTCAAGGATCACTTCCAAAAAGGTACACTGGGGTAGTGCCAAGCCACTGAAACATTTCCGAAAACACAGCTGTAACCTTTCTACTAGACAATAAAAGCTACTACACCTAAAAGCAGCGAGTCTCAACCTCCTTCCAACTGCAGCTCTTTCCAGTTTATTGTCATAAGCCCATATCCATGAAGGCAGAACACTCACTTCGCTTCCTCTGATATGTCCATCTGTCAGAGCAGGTGAATGGTAAACGGGACCATTCTCTAGCACACAAACTCCAGGAGAATTAAGTCACACCGAGAACGGCATGGAAGTTTAAAACACATACAAGGTAAAAAGAAGCTCATTTAAGACCAGATAGGGACAAAAAAGGGGTGGTGGAGAGGGGCAGAAAAAGAGAGAGACAGAAACCAGCCCACTGATGGATAGACCTGATCCATTCTACTCTTCTGAACGTTTCTGTTGATGGAAAGCTTTTTAATATAGTCACTACACTGTAGAGTACCCTGGGCTCCCACAAAGCTGCTGCCTCACACCCACAACAGAAGTGCAGCTCTAGAATTTCTGGTTTAAACTGAAATAATATTTCACACCACCAATGTTATGAATGTCAAAGCTCCTTTGTGCATCCTAGTGAATAAATAAAATGCCTAAACATGGGATGTGCATTTCATATCGTATATCACTTTAGGTATTTCCAATTAAAAAAAAAAAAAAGTGAGACAATGAGCCCTAAACACAAAAATTACTCTCATTTTCACTCAGCCACATTAGCAACCTTCACGAGCTGACAGTTAGAAATAGGTTCTACAAGAGAACAATGTAATAGTTTAGTGTTTTCATCTGAAATCATTGCTACATTTCATCAGAAATCAGAGCTCCTCAAAGTCTTAACTATGAAATGTCTGGAAAGCCTAAGTATTAACAAAGTTTTTACTAAGTTATATTATCTGCGCCACTGTTCACGATTTTGAATCTGCCATCAGCCTCAAGAGGCTCCTCTGATGCGCAAGTTATCAGAAATATTCAAATCAGTGAAGCACCCAAGAGTTGTAACACGGTTTAAAGTCACCACCATAAACACCAACCCCAACAGGCAAATTCATAGATTTCAGCCTCCTCCTAAGTGTGCAGCTCTGCTGAAGAATGAAAAACTTATTTTTGGCCCGTTTACTCTTTAAGAGTGCCCAACTGGATATTTTCAGGGAGAATGGGCACTTCTGAAGTGACTGACTCTGAAGGTTTTATTTCCGCTTTTAAAAACTCTAACCAAGTCCATTTTTCTCTATTTACAGGATACTCAGAGACCAAAACCAAGTCTATTCTAAGCTAGAGAACCCACAACTTGCGCACATGCATGGATTTTTTTTTTTCCATTTCCGAAGGCAAAGAGAAAGCTGTTCCAGAGCTTTGGCTTAGCTACGAAAGACCAAAAAAAAAAACTGTCCTACAGTTATTGGAGGAGAAGAGACAAAATAGTCAAAATATTTTGGACTCCAATATTTTGGAATATATTGGAGGTCAAAATAGTACAAGTCTAGAGAAATCTCTGCATATGGAAGCAAGTCCCCAGGAAAATTTCTCAAATATGAGGGCAATTTTGAAGTTACCTGAGGGTAAAATGATGCATCTGCAGCTACCAGCCTTGTTCTTATAAATCTCTCAACTCAGAAGGACTCCAAAGTTAAATTTGTACAGCTGTACTCTATCACAGTTAAGTGCAGGCAGACTTTCAGCCTACCACTGTTACTTGACTAAAAGGAGAAGTTAAGCAAGACCCAGTATCTGTTCAGTCTGCTTAGACTAATGTACTTGAGTTTGAAAATATTCTTTAATTTACACTGTCTCTATATAGCTATAACCACAAAGAAATGTAGCAAAGTACTCTTCATTGGCAGAAAAGTCTTGGCAATTTATTCCTTTCCATGGAAGAAAGGAGAAAAAACAAGGAAGCCATTCCTTGCTTTCAATGAGGAGATTGGATACAAACTACAAAACCAACTTTGTTGTAAATATATGAACAAGTATCTGCAAAGAAAAAGGGTGAATTCGATATCTCCTTGTAGGTAAAGGGAGTCTCACTACAGTCTAAAGTACACAGAAAACAATATTAAACTGGCACAACCGTACAGAATTCAAAGGCAGGCACCAGGGCAATGAACCCCAAGTTACTCCTGAATCTCACTGACAGTGGAAATTGCTTGTGAGAAAGATCACAGGATAAAATTTATCTCCAAACTTTTATTTAAAGCATTTGCCTTTGCAGCTTTGATGAGAGGAGATCTCTTAAATGATATCTGCAAAACACTAAGTGGTTTCTAGCTTAAAGATCTGTTCTGTCATCAGACAAAATGTCCATTTCTCCTCCCAACAAAAATAAGATCAGTTGGCCTGAATTGCCAGGCTTTTTTTTTTTTTTCTTCCTTAAAAAAGCCCCATCTAAAAGCAGGAAAGATGCTGCAATTCCATAAGGCAGAGACATAACCCTTTCAGGTCCCTCACAAGTAACTTGTCAGTGACAACAGTTTATTGAAATTGGATTAGTAAGAATTATTGCCACTTCTTTACAAGCCTGATACTCTCAGAGGAAAAGCCTTGATATACAAAGCTTTAAGACTTAAAAACCTGAAACTGAACATAATGAACTATAAATGGGGAACAGAACTACTACAAATTTATTTAAGCTTAGAAGGAGCTACTAGACAGAGGTAGTGGTAGGAGGCAATATTAACCACTTTATCACCTGCCCCCATTATCTCTCAGGACAGACAGGAAGACACATCTTTTATTGCTGTACAGCACAGAAAGGTTAGCTCTGAGAAAGCAGGAAATTAAAAAAAAACCACAACATTATAAAAATCAGCCAGCGTGGGAAGGTTGACATGCCAGGAACACAGTTAAAGCCATGCTGTAAATGAGAATTGTAACTGGTTCCAAGACAGCAGCTGTAGTTATGGGTTATGAAGCAGCCTGTCTTTTTACCAAAGTCAAACTTCCATCCATGTCTGTATTACAGAGGAATTTTGCCTGTCAAGTACTTGCAGGATTTAATATCTCTATACACTCACATCTTTTCTCCATCTAGCCATTAAAAAGAATCTCAACTCCCTTGTTAGTAGATCAAAATCTCAACTTTTCATCAACCACCTTTTATTCCAAAGGCTTTGCCACTCACACTAATTCACACTTGAGCCTCACTCCAATCCCAAGCACACACTGCTCACAACACAAAACACATGACAATGAGTCAACACATTACTGTTACATACTCAAACAGATTTGGGTTTTACTTTGCATGTTTATTCAACACAATTCCTCTCAACTCCCAAGAATAAATCAAGATTTCTCTCCCATTTGCTTTACTCTTTAGACTGCAGCAGCACTGAGATTGTCAAGTACTTGGAAGTTCCCCAGAAAAATTCAGTTCTGTCCCCATGAACACAATGCTTACGCAGTGAGACCATCTTATCTTCTGAGTTTACAGACCAGAGATTTCTTATCACATGAGTTTTGGTTTGCTTTCTTTCTCTTTTTTCCTAATCTTTCACACTACCCTTCATACAACTGAGCCAAGTCCTTCTACTTAACACCACTTCCAGCTGTAGCATGGTTTTACATGGAGCCATCTGAAGTCAGTTCTAACCAAATGGTGTTCAATGAATACTGAGATATAAAAGAAAAAAGTGCTTCATCCACGTGCAACAGATATAAAAGTAAAAAGAATTTGCTAGAATGGGCAATTATTTTTTCATTTCCTCAGACATCCTTTACAGTACTGTGCCAGTTACCTTAACAGTAGCCAGCAAATTGATCTGCTGAGCAGTTGGGACTGCCATCATTTCCTGCTCATCTTTACACACGTGCATAAAAAGCTGCTGCTCAACAACCAAAATTCTTGCAAGCTAAAGAAAAGCTATTAACAAAAACTTTTTTTGCCCAATTATCTGTTTCAGTTACATACATAATTTATGTCAGTTTTATACTAATATACATTTTAGAGTTTGGGTTTCTTGGTCAATATGATGCCACTACAAAAATTGTGGTTCCAAATTTTCTTTACAAGGACCAATCTGTCAGAACTATCTGGGGAGGCCAGTACTTAAGTTTGCTCTGAGACAACAGGTTAGTAAACCACGGTCTTAAATCATGACTACTGTACAGAGACACATCCCACTTCAAACAGATTTCTGAAAGGATCAGAAGTGCAAGATTGGTTTGAAAGAAATACGAACCTGGAAGGATGTCCTCCTTAGCTTCTTGGTAGGGCTTATGCTTACCACGAAATGCAAATTAACAAAATCTTCAAACTTTAGGATATTCCACTAACTGCAAGCATTAAATATGTCTACAGTTTCCCAGGCTACTTGCCCTAGTAACACAGTGTCACAAGACAATATAAAGCATGAGTACCTGAGGGTAAATTAAATTCTAGCTTTCCTCAACAACATGTTATTGACTGCCCTTTGATGGACTTCAGATTAGGACAAAGTGCTCATTGTTTTTAGCTAGGAAAAAAGTTAAGTTCATTTGAATTTGCTGGTTAAAAATGTTCAGCTATGAGTTTGTGCAACTGCTGCTTTGTTAACAGCAAAGGAGGCGAAAAGCTGAGCAATTGATCAAAACATTCACAAGTCAAAAAATTAATTCTGTTTAAGTTGGTTTTCAGATTGTGATGTACTACTCACCCTTAACAGAACAAGGCCAAACAGGCAACTCAGATCATGAATGTATAATGCAACATCAACACATATCACCAGCTCAGAAAAACATCTCAAAATAGATTTTCCCAACACATCTGCTGAGAAGCACAGAAACAGAATGGTCTGGGTTGGAAGAGACCTTTAAAGGTTATGCAGTCCAACCCCCTGACATGGGCAGGGACATCTACAACTCAACGAGGTTGCTTGGACCTGACCCCAAACAATTTCAGGAACGGGGGATCTATCACCTCTCTGGAAAACCTATAGCAGTGTTTCACTATTCCAATTGCAAAAAGTTTCTTCCTTATATTTAGTCTGAATCCGGCCTCTTTTAGTTTAAAAACATTGTTCCTTGTGCTGTTGCAACAACAGGCTTGTGTAAAAAGTCTGACCCCATCCGACTTATAAGCCCCCTTTTGGTACTGGAAGGTGCTATGAGGTCTTTCCAGAGCCTTCTTTTCTCCTGGATGAACCACCCCAGACCTTTCCACCTGCCTTCTCAGGAGAGATGCTCCATCCCTCTGATCATTTTTGTGGCCTCTTCTGGACATACTCCAACAGGTCCACATCTCTGCTGTGCTGAGGACTCCTGAGCTGGATGCTACTCCAGAAGAGGTTTCATGGGAGTGGAATAGAGGGGCAGAATCCTTTCCCTCAGCCTGCTGCCAGTGCTGCTTTTGATGTGACTCAGGACACAGTTGGCTTTCCAGGATACAAGCACACACTGACAGCTCATGCTCAGCTTCTCATCCATCACCACTCCCAAGTCCTTCTCCTCAGGGCTGCTCTGAATCCCTTCACACCCCAACCTCTCCTGATAGCAGGGCTTGCCCGGACCCACACTCCAAACCCTGCACTTGGCCTTGTAGAACTTTATGCTGCTCTGGGCAGCAACGTCCTCAGCCACTCTGCTGCCCACCACATCCAAGCTACAGGTGACGCAGCAGGAGAACTTCCACTGACCAACGACATGTTACTGGATTATTTCTTGGTCCCAGCAACGTCCCCATGCCTGAGGTCCCCTGGTGGCACTGGCAGAGGCATTTCCCATTACAGCACTGGCTTGCTCTCACTGCCCACAGAGCTACACACCTCCAGCATCCCTCCAACACTGTCCTGAGTCTCAAGCAATTCAACACCATCAGGACCGGACACCCAGAGCTGTGTCAAGAATACAGAGACAGCCTCACCACCACCACCCCAGCCTGGCAGGCTGGAAAAGTGGGGGGAAGAGCACAGAAGCATCTTTCCAAACCCACCCAGCAAGGCTCTCTCAGCACTAAAGTGGTGGAATTAAATCTAGAGCAGGGATAAGACGGAGACTGTGGGGCTAGGGGTGGGTAGGAGGCTGTGGTGCAGTTAAGAGTCGGGTGTATCACATTATTTAAGTTCTTGCTACACTTTACTCTTTTTTCATGTAGCACATTAATTTACACCTAGCCTATTAACTTCAGAAAAAGCAAAGCCACTAAAATCGCTACAAAAAATCAGTTTACACGGTATTTTCATACAAAACACAAGCAAGAATCACTAAAAAACATGACCTGCATCCGCTACCAGAAAAATCTCACTTTCAAGCAGTAAATCCCACGATGTACAGTTTCATGCAGATCAGTATCAGCAATTCAGTCTCTACAGCACTCTCAAAGGGAAGAAAAACACTACCAGCACGAAAAAGTAACCAAATATAAATACAGCACCATCTTTATGCAGAACAGTACATTCCATGCTAAACAAGACTATCCAACAGGGCAAGTGCAGCTCTGTTTGAAAACTACAGTAGCTGTTAATCAGGAAGTATTTTCTTCCTGCCCTTCTCTCCCCACTTTTAGCACTGTCAGCTACACACACACACAGGGAGGGACAACTTGTTTCTCTTCCATTCCACAGGTTAACCTGTTTCTCCTGCTGTACACAGGAGCAGAGAAGACTGTCACCAAATTCAGATTTGCAGAGCAAAAAATGCTAACAAGCAGTCTGATGCAAGTAATGGGAGGGGGGGGGGATTTGATAAGGGCCCCACATCAGCAGGTTTAGGAAGTCACCTTCCACATCAAACAGTGATACAGGAACAATCATTCAGCATCTTTTATAACCAGGACTACCACACAAAGGACATGAGGACCTGACTTAGGACTACTTCAGAAACTTCAGCTCTAAGGTTCAGTACTTTTTATCTAATGGTCTTTAATAACATCAGGTGATTAGCTTCCCTCACTCTCTATTCTTCAGTGTCAAAAAGTCTCACAATCAGTATCACAAACAGCATTACCACTATTTTTAAATACATTGATTTTCAGCACTGATACAAGAATAGTCACAAACATTATTTTTACAGAAGTTATAAACTCAAGCATTACTTAAAGATGAATATCCTCCTTGTAACAGAAGCTTTTTTTCCCATGGAATATCTTTTGTCTTTATACTTGCTAAAATTCCAAGACAAAGAAAAGCTCTGAATCTTCTCCTTAAAAGTTAAAAGATCTTCATACTGAATGCAGATTATTACCCCTTACATTCTGATTTATTCAGTGCAAATGAGTGGCTTTTGGCAAGGAATGAACAGTCAAAATGATTCACACCAAGTGCTCACTTAGTCCAACAGCAGGTATTTATTCAGGGAACTATTCAGGACCACTTCAGAGGTAGTACAGACACTCTCTGAACTACAAGTTATCTCTGCACATTTGACATGCACATCTTAAGCCTTTCTAGTCAATAGTGACAGCAAATGTCACAGTCCAAACAGGTACTGTGAGACGGGAGGAAAAAAAAAAAGTCAATTTTGTTTTTTATACTTATTACCCAATAACTGGGTTCCAACTTCAGATGCCATTAAGAAAAGTTACTCACTCTATCAGCCTGTGCTATATAATTTATTTTGTATACCTTTATCATATTATCTTTCAATTTCCTTAAAAATCAAGGCCTAAGAGATTTACATTAGTAAAATACTTTTATAATCTAAGGTTTTTAATCATCTTGCACACTAGTTTGGTCTATGACCAGATTTTATAGAAAGCAGACATGTATATCAGTTTGCTACCCAAGAAACTAGGTCAACCATTTTCTGAAATTCATACAATCTCTGTCAACAAGCAAAAAAAGGCAACAATGGTATGGTGGCATTTTTTTAGGTCATTTCAACTCTTCAGCCTTTATTAGAACAAGGCTGTTCTGCAGAAGCTTCATCAATTTTCTTTAATCTACAGCTAAAGTTTAGTGCTCTGGACAACAGCACTTTAGAAGAATGGCACCTGAACAGATCATTAATCCAATACCAAGCCAAGGCTGCAGCTTTAACAAAGTCCATCTTCTGCCACCTGTTCTCCTCCCACCTCTGCCTTCCTGCAGGTCTCCCCTTCTTCACTGACCCTGTGACTCAAACTGCAGATTATCAAGCAGCACGACAGATCAAGAGAGAGCACAGTGCACAAGCCCTGAACCAGCCATCAACCACTCGTCTCACTCACATCCCAACCTCTTCTTTCTACTTACAAAGTACTGGGGATTGCCAGAACTGATTGTATGGCTGTGTAAGCCTCTCTCTTGGCTCAGAGGTACCACCAGTTACAATCTGCAATGGTTTTACTAAGCCTGGTTGTGTTTCTTCTTGGTTTTTTTACTTATTATGAAACTGTACTTCAGTACATTGTCCCTCCCCTAGACTGGGGAAAACAAAACTACAGAGTATTGCCACAAAGACACCACTCCTAGGACCATGGAAGAGCTGTATAAAAATTGGAATAAAGGCGACTTCTGCTCCATAGCAAGCACAATATTTTTAGACAAAGGAAACTCCCATAAACCAAAAAGTTTAATATTTATGCTCATCACTTTTACTTATAAATTTGTATTGAATACAAATTCATTTTTTGACTAACTGAAGACAGGAATACTCATATTCAGATCTCAAAGTGACAAAATGATTCAAGCATCTAAAAAAAAGGGAGAACCAGCAGTATCATCATCCTCCTATCCACACTCCTCTTGTTTGCACACCAGTGTCAGCCAACCTGAATGCACCATCTCAAATTCCCCCCTCATAGCAACAAGGACACAGAGCATTTTGTTTCCTCATCCTAAGAAAGATGGGGAAGGAAGAATGGGATTTTATATTTATTTGGATTAACGTCATTTAAATCAGCGAGCAGGTTGTTTTTATTTTACTGAGATGCAAGATGTCACTAAAATGCAATGTCTTTTCTATAAAGCCAGGAACACTCACACCACCATGCTTTCTTTCCCCACCATGCACAGTTACAGCTGTTCTACATTTATTTAGCAACAATACAGAGCCTTCTGCAAAGTTTTGCTGTAAGTTCAGAACAGGAGAACAGCCTACATTTCATGTTTCCTTCCTTCTGCAACGTTGAGTCACATCCTTAGGTCTCCTTTTAGAAAGCTAACAAGCCATGGTAGAAGGAAAACAAAGTCTTTAAAAGGAGAAGCCTTACATTCAAGAGAACATACAGCACTGAGAGAGGGCACAGTTCAATTCTTTGGCTCATCTTCTGCAGTGACACAGCCAAGAGAACTGCACACCTTTTTTTCCTGTTAGAAGTAAAACCCGATACTCTTCACAGCCAGACAATTTTGTCAAAGGGTTTCCAAGATAAAAGGCGTCACCATATGAGTGAACAAGGCAGACAAATTCCTTGAAATTACTGTATTAAAAAAAAAAAAAGAACCTACCACCCTCACATAGGAGAAAGCAGAAAGTTCAACTAGTCTGAAAGACCAGTCTGGAAGTCCAAAAGCATAAAATTAAGATCTGTATTTGTTTCCTTTGCATTCCCTAGCACCTCAAATAAAATAATGCTTTAGCCTATTGTATCTTAAGCCATGACTGCCAGCAGATGAAACAGTTCTTGCCTTATTTCCTCTAATTTTTATTACCAGCAGGAACACCACTGGGTTAACATGGCTAAGCTCATGGCTTAAAACTACTACAACTTCACAGGTTGTTTGTTTGAAGTCTGGACCAGTTTCACAAGTCCATTTTTTTTGGCCCAGCCAGTACACAGACGAGGCAAGCAAAGCTGTTCACTTGAATCCAGTAAGTCCAAGCTTATTTCTGTTTATGCAACTAGAGCTCATCTCATCACACTGAAACTGATAGATCTCTTCAAACCATCTACCCTGAACACCTGTTTGATCAGAACAATTAAGCAACCAGGATTGGAGCATCTCACTCAAAGACAATGAAATAACCTCCCAGATCAGCTGGTGCAGCTGTCTGTCAGCTTAACCTTCTACTCCACTCTCCATTTATTGGATTCTGAAACAATTATTCACATATCCCAGAGTATTTAATAACATGTGTTTAAACATATATTTATATTGATGTATTACAAACGGTATCATTACAAGTATTAAGCAAGAGAATATGCATTTCTATCCAAACCTTCCAGTGAGTCAGAAGTTAGGCATGGAGACAAATGCAAATGTAGTAATTTTCTTATAAATATGATAAGCAGGCAGAACAGATCTCCTGTTACCATGCAAATAGAATAGAAAACACACTCCCATCTTTTCTGCTGTAGATAAGTCAAAGGTCCTGTTTCAATCTTTATATGTACTGTAGTTTTCTATAAACACAGATTTAGATAAAATAAATGTAAATCTGTGGAAATTGGTGCAAGTCTCATTAAGCATGGGATAGTCCTGGGGCTGTACCTCTCACAGATGTTTTCTAAAATAATTTCTCTGCAGCCTAGCTATATTAAAACAACAGTGCAGCACGTTTAAAACCCATATATTTCTATTTAAAGGTTAAACCAGTGGCATTTTGCAAGGTACAGAGCGTGAACTATTTGGCACAGGTGCCACAGCAAAGGAGGAACTAATCACTAAGTTTCCAGGCTGAGAACATGGCTACTGTGTCAGAGACAAACTTCCCCAAAAGGCTTCCTTTTCATAAGCAACCTACAAAATTTGGAGAGGGGAGGACATTGACCCCACCTATCAAAGAAAAGAATAATCACCTTGTTCAAACTTATTAAAGACAAACTACACAAGCCTTGCTAGATTTTAAGAATTACTCCCACATAGCTAAGAATGTATAAATGTATTCCATTCTAAACTCTCAGGCAATTACCAGACACTGACACATGAGAGGTGCATCTTTCAACAGGTTTTATCTGGAACTTACAATAAACACTACTCACCCTGGTTAACAAAAACCCAAAACAACAAAACACACAAACAAAAAAACTCTGAAAAACAGAACCAGGAGATACTAAATTTAGTTCTTCTCAAATGATACTAGAAAACTTTGAACTATTGACCTTGAAGATTGTTTTCACTGCAAAAGGAAGAATTTTACTTTTTTTCTTCTGGAAGCACTGTTTTAGAAAAGAGTAGTAGGTCTCCCCATAGAGGAGAAGTTTTGCTTCTGCATTGAAAACTTCACTCAGACTCAAAAGGAGTATTTGTCAGAAATGCAAACAGTTCAAACAAAACCTGTTTGGACTTCTGGCCTCACTGTCCCTGCATTCAGAGCTGATAATCAGACTGCAAGGAGCATGCTTCCAGAATCCCTGAACCTGCTCCACCAGGAGGGGCAAAGGGCTTGGAACTAGGTGATCTTTAAAGTCCCTTCCAACCCACTTTAAGAGGAGAAAAAAAGAAGTTCAAACACTAAAGTCTAACAATTTCCTTTTCAGACAGTTCTAGCCTGAACTCTGCCGACATGATTACAAGTATTAATGATGCTAAATGAGATGCAGCATGATAACAACCAGGCATGTTGCACCACTCAGATTCTACCAGTAGCAGTTACTCTAAGCTTTTTGGTGTAGGAGCATGCAGGGGAGCACAAAGCAGAGACAAGTATGGCTGGCAAGAGCAAAAGAAAACACAAAGAATGTTATCTATGTCAGATATTTCCTCAAGTACAAGCAAGAAGAGCTTTTTACATAAATGCCAAATAAAAGAGGATTAGAAAGGATGCAGTAAGAATGAAACTGTCTGAGCAGACATAAAACAAGAGCATGAACCCCCCCCCCTTCCAGCTACTTCTATTGCAGGCAGGACACAGCCTCTGCTTCCACCGCAAGCCAGTCCTGTAACAGCAGCCTCAGCAATTTGTGAAGCAGAGCACAGCTGAGAGCAGTGAGGGAGAGATGATGTTACACACAATAACCGGCTGATAAGAGAGAAAATACTTTTATGAGGTGCCCTCCTTCAGTGAAGGGCAGTAGATGAAGTGTAGAAATTCATACTCTGGGACTGTCTAAGGCAAGGAGGGGGAAAAAAAGATACCTCAAGTAAACCAGCTTTAAATCAAGCAAAAAAACTACACAAAAGCACAAGTACTTTAAAGAATTAGGGTATTTATCAAGTACTGTGATGACTATTCAGACATAAACAACAAGGCTTACACTCATCATCTTCAATTTTTATCTGTCTCTGAACTTCCAAAAGTTGTAACTGGTTCAAATTAAGACTGAACACCGTCCTTGAAAAGAGATACACTGAAGTACCAACATAAAACAACTCGTCTTTCTTATGATTATGTTATTAAGAAATATCTTGAATTGTTAAATGAAATTTGTGCTCAATTTACAAGACATGACAAAAATGAAACGCCAATCCTTTTGCAGACAACATTTTATCAGGACTAAAGGAAATACATTTAGTTGTTTTTTGTTGGTTTGTTCTTTGTTGTTTTGGGTTTTTTCAAACACTGATTCAGAACCAGGAAATAAACCAATTCTAAGCACAACAATTGTGCTTTTCATTTCAAAGAAATCATTTGACTTTCAGTATTTTAGCATTTAAAAAAAAAGTTAAGACCAAAGCTGACATGTTCTCTGAGGAAGTGAAAGCTATGTAACAGTGGAAGCTAAACATAAATTACTTCAACTTACTAAGTGATTTTTAGATCTTCTGCTGAAGCTATTACATATACATCAAAAACACAAAATTATGCAGTACTGAATCACTCTGGCAGTGTTGTAAATGCAACACGTTGTGAAAATCTAACTATATTGTACTTGGTATTTTTTATTTCCTGACAACTGTCAGCAACACACAGCATGCCCTGGTGAGTGAGTGTACGAATGCCTGTCCCCTGGCAGGAAGGACCTGCTCTCAACAGATGGAAGGAGAGCAGAAGTAAAGCCTGTATCCCTGGTATACCAAAATAGAGGCTTAAAAATCATGTAAGTATTTTGGCCAGCAATTAAAATGTTAGTTTCCTAAAAATACACATGGGTTCTACATCAGCTCAAATCTGCTTTGGATACAAACTTGAGTATGTTTGTTTACTGTACTGAGACAAGATATAGCAAACTGCACACACAAGTACAGGAGTACACGTGTGGTTTCATATATAGACACACATACAAAAGTCTATACACATGAAAGTAACTGAGATCCAAATGATACCATTTTCTTACAACCCATCCTCTGGAGACAGATGGCTGTTGATTTGCTTTTGGGGTTTTTTTTCCCTTTTTAAATGAAGTTTTATCATGACTGTACTTCCTTTTCTTTTTAGTGCTGCTACTCCAGCTCCCTCCTGACTCACCCACACGTAGCTTTGCTTCAGCGTGTTGCACTTTGTGTTCTTTTATAAAGTGTCACTACAATTCTTACTTGAACTGAAGAGACTTAAATTGAATAAATCCACCCACAGAGGTAAAGGTGGGCAGAGCTGATAGATCACATAACTAAACACACAAAAAGCCTAAGAGGGCCAGAAACGGCACTCAAGGCTCTAATTGCTTAAAGTCTTTGTTTATGCATCCTTTTCCACATAAAAGTACCTCAGGTTTGAACACTAATGTTTGTCACATTCCAAATAGCACATCAGAAGCCAGCTGAGCTTCCAAAAAACCCCAGACCGACTTTTGAGATCAAAAGCACTCCTGTGATCATTCCCTTCCCTAGCAGGGGAGAAAAATCCCTATCTTAAGACTCAAGAGAGATTTGCTACCAATGAATGCCAGACTTTCAAGAGAAAGCAAGTTTCTACCAAACTTAATCTCCAGCAGTATTTTTAGTCCTTAACAGTCAGCTATTAACTCAATGTAGGCCAACACAGAAGGTCTGGGAAGAAAAGGTAAAAATTACAGCTCCACCAGAAGAAGCTGCTGGTATTTTCTTTACTCAGGAAAAAACACTCCTTCCTTTTTTTTTAAATACTGTATAGTTTTCTAACCAGCATAAACCTAATTCACAGTATTTCTCTTAAAAAAGAAGCTTCCAAGAAAAAATAAGTGATAAACCTGTTAAGAAAAAAAACAAAACAAACCAACATAAACACAAAGTCAAGAAACCCAACACAATAGCAAAGGACTTTTTTTATCCTCCCTTCCACTGGCAGAAGAAACAGCAAATTTCTATTTCTTACCTTGGTTGATATTGTTTCTCTTCTACAGGAAAACACAAGGTTCTACAAAACAAAAAACTTATGGGTCCTCCTCTCCAGTGGCTACAGCAGGACAGAACTACCTGCTGAATTAAATAACTAAGCAGAGCAACGTGGACAATTGAGAGTCACAACTGAAAAATAAAAGCCAACTGATTCCTCCTTCCTTCAACCATAAAAGAGAAAGGAATCAATTGCCCAATATTCTGCTGCAGCACCGCTTTAACTTTTCTGTAGCATTTGAACGTTAAAAGGAGGTGTCCTTTTACAACACCTGCCAGTTTGGCCCCAAAGCTGTGTGAATACAGCTAAGGAATGCATCAACACCAAATGTTTACAGGAGCTCCTAATACCAGAGTATGAGTCCTTGAGACTCACACAACGGCAGAATTAATACTTCCTCATTTCTCTGTGCAAGCAACACTTTTACACAAGAAGAAACTAGAAACAAGTTTGCCTTTTTGAATGGCCACGGCTGCTGCTGCGATAACCAGGACAAACTCCAGCTCTGCTGAGTTCTTGGTTTGATCACGGAAGCTGAGCGCCCAAAGAGACTGAGAACACAAGAAGGAACTGTGAAGTTAGAATTTGGTATTAAAATGGAATCATTGCAAGAGAAAAGGTGCAAGTCCGATGGGGATGTGGCTGCAATATGTAAACTACTTTACAAAGAGTCAGGTTACAGTCCAACTGAACCCTCCGTGCCTCCGCTCCGCGTGTAAAATAGGAAGCTAACTACTTCCTCATCTCACCAGACCATTCTGATGATAGATAACTTTACAGAAAGCAGTACCAGACTACCCATGAGGAAATCAACTGCTTCTCTAGAGCAATCTAGCAAGGGTATGGTACAGTGCAAACCAATGAAGACAGACTATTGAGTATTTGTTCATTAAACTAGCACCAGCCACTTCATCAGGGGAGATGAAGTAAAGGGTCCTTAAGGAAGAAAGGGCCCACAGTCATGTATCCATGGTTGCTTGGTTTCTGTAGTTTCTTGACTTTTGAGTACTGCTTCACAGCCTAACAGAGGAGATCAAGCATAAATTAACTACAAGATGAGTCCAGACAATTCATCCTCATAGTTACATGAACAGAATCAGAACCGTTTGCTCACATCAATTTTTACCATTCAGAGATACATATTAAGCTAAAGAGGTGCAGACATGTTGGCTACTAATGGCAATGGACAAAACTCTATGTTTTATTTCACTGTAGTACCTTCCTTACAGGCTTTCTCACTCAAAGTTACTTTTACCATTACAAGTTACCTTCTTTACAAAATCCTAGCTTCTACTCTTCTCCTGTCCAGTTTTTCCCACCCACTGGGCTCTTTTATATATTTTTTTTGTCTAGCAAGTCCTCATTTCCCTTGATATTCCCAACATACTGGGTGAGGGACAGCATTATTCCCATACACTCCCTCATTACTGACCAGCACTTTTGACAAAGCCAACGTGCTCATAACCCAACCTCTCCAGTAATTTTTTTAACAACCTGGGCCAAACTCAGTCCCAGATTCTCATTAATATCCTTCCCTGCTTTCAGCTCAAAGTAAGCTGCTCCTCCTGCTAGTTAATTGCCATCATTCCTCACCTCAGCTGTCCTCTCTATCCAAACCCATTTCTTCTCCCATGCTGCCTGTCTGGATACATGTTTATTAGAGCATGAGTTTTCATAGGACTGTAATGGGGTCAAACTGAGGCCCATTCATTACTAGAAACAGGGGGAAAAGCAAAATAAGAAGCATCAGCCCTGCAAAAACACTCTGCTGTAAAGCTGACACACACTAGAGCTAGTTGAAGAGCTGTCAAAATTTAAGACTCCCGTTACAACATCTGTTCCCAAGTTTCGCTTTTGGCAGCTACTGAAGTAGTTTGAGTGAAATTCCTTTGTAAGCCTGACACAATATTAACATCAATATTATATAACACTATTTGCTGAAAGTATTGAGTCTTAATCAATAGTCTCCTACACCACCATTTACTCAACTCTACTTCCAGTCCCATCTACACTAAGTTTCCTACCAAGACATGAATCTACCCCCATCTTCATTACGAAGCCAGAGTTACAGAATAATGGATAGTTTCTCCATAACAACTTTGAGCACCAGAAACCTCAGAAAAGATAAAACAGCTCAGGTTTTGTTAGGTTCGTTGAAAGCTCTTGTAGGACTGTCCTCCAAACTTCATGGTTGGAAACAAAACTAGATTATGTTATTCTGTTAGCCCTCCTAAGAAATTAATTCAGCTCTGAACTCTGACATTAAAGATAAGAATAGGTAAAGCATCTGCTGTTTTAGTCCTTGGGAGAATATGACTTTAGCCAGTTATACATGGGAAGAAGCAGCAATTAATCTTCTACAAGAAGTAACCATAACAAAAAATTTCAAAACTATCATTACAATTCAATTGCCCACTCAGCTGACAAATTCACATCTCCCCAAATACAGCTTCTACACATTAGCAGGAAATCTAAACTCCGAGTCAATTAACTGCTTCCATAAGCAATCCTTACACAATGCTCTCTCTTGTCTGTATGATCTTCATTTGTACAAAAGGTCAGCAATTTTATCTTTGAGAGGCAGCCTCATGAAGTCCAGTGGTTACATATTTCACTTCCACCTTAGAAAGGAACAGTTTCAAGTATCCGTATGTCTCAGCACATAAAAGGTGCAAAGACAACAAGAAATGAACTGGCTTTTCATGCCCAGAATCCACTTTGCCTGAGAATTTTCACTTTCAGGGACACTAAACAGCAAGGTTTTGTTCAAAAAGAAATAACAGCTATGAATAGGTTTCTTGTTAAATATTACAGCTTTTATTGTACTCCAGTGCTAGAATTCAGAAACCTGCCTTGGTTTTTTTCCTCAGTAGAAGGGTCAAACTGATTTGTACATCAGAGGCCAAAACAAACACCTTTGTTGAGCAACACAAAGAGGCAAGAATTACATTTCTGTGAGGATGTTACTCTCAAGACTGCCATCATCCAATGCCACACCTGACTGGAAGAATATGCAATCAGATGTAACTTTTGAAGTTATACAACTGCTACAGCCACTGGTCACAGAAACGGGGCTTTCCAGTCAGCTAATTTACAACTAGGGCTCCTAGGAACTCATCTATTACCTTGTGTAGTACCCGAGAAAAACTTACTCATGTTAACACTCCATTTAATTTAATCATCTACTACTAAAGGAAAATCAGAACTGCCTCATGGCTGAATTCAAAAGTCTTTTGAACTACACCAGTTAAACAGAATTTGCTCATGGAACAGCCTCCTGCTACCAGGGAACAGTTAAGCCCTGTAGTCTGAAGTAAAAAGTGCTTTTAAAAATGTATCTGGGACACAGTTCTGCTGCACTTTCTCATATATAAAGTGATTACCGATACAAGATTTTTTTTTTCCCTGGTGGACACCCATTTCAGGTAAAACATTTGCTGATGGAATCGGCCTCCCAGACAAACGTATTAGCTGCCTACAGGATCAGGCTTTAGGTTTTGGTGTGGGTGGCAGACAGAAGGCCTGTTTTGCAAGGCTTGCTATTTTTGTAGCTGCAGCCACACCAAACTGAATGCACTCGATCTCACAAGCTGAGCTGCCCCAGACCAATCACACTGTTTGCACAGGGACCACCTGGGAATCCTAAGTGCTACAGATATAAGCCAGAGAATCAGTCACTTAGTAATCAAGACCACAAACCATACAGCATTTTCACTGAGCAGGAGTAAAAGAATAAAAAGATATCTTCCCCTATAAACATTACTAGAGGAAACTAGTTTTATATGCTTGAAGATTGTATTTATATGCAATCTCTGTTTTAGAGGTATTTAGTTCTGAATTTTTCCTACAGTCCCACAACAATTTCGCGTAGTAGAAAAAATGATGCGTTTGGTCAGTCCTGTATCATTCCCCAAATGAAATATCAGAACTTTAGGGCAGTGCAAATAAGGCAAACAGTCTTTCCCAAGACACATAATTTAGTCAATACTTGTCTAGGTACTAGAAACATAACAACTGTTTTTCTAGGTGCTGAAAAAGTTAACACCAAAGAACACTCAAAATAAGTCTGGGACCAAAAGTTCTTTTACAAACCATGTTCATGGCTGGCATGAACATTTTCAGAGTTAACCAGAAATAAAGTACTAAACATTTCAACAACGTCACCAGATTCAGTACCTACCCTGAAATTGAAATGATCATGAGGGAAAGATGAAAGAATGCACCATTTTGCCTGCACATTTCAATATGCTTTGCCAGTAACTAGTTTCACTGTTTCTGCAGTGAAGGTTTTCTCTGTGCATCAGACTTCCACGTGACAGAGAGGACAAAATGCCATTTCTAAAAAGCAGAATGCAATTAAAACCACAGGGGATGGGGAACACAGGAGAAAGTGCTGTAACTAAAAATACTTTCAGCTTTACCTACCCAGTCAATTCTAAAACTGCTCATTGTTTGTTGTTGGTTTCTGTTAAGCTCTGCTGTTTATATAATTGCAATACAAGTATTCCCAGTAAGCACTGGAACTGCAAATGTAAAAACAGCACCCATGCGAGAGCCCATTACCCTCAGCAAATTTCAGAGAGTTAGAAACACTTTGCCAGCTGCAGCAGCCAACTTGTGGCACTTGAGAGAACATTCCTGAATCACAGATGGGGAGAAACTGAGGTGATTCTGCAAGACATTCTGAAATTAAAGGCAATCAAATAAACCTCTGTCTTCACAGACATGAAGAGAAACACAGACTTCTCTACATTGTCTTAGAGGCGTTATATTTTCTACAATCATAAGGAAGAAAACACTAATACTCCTAAATTATGGCACAGATTAATAATAAAAGACAACCCAAGAGGCATGCAAAAGGACCATTCATTATCTAAAAGTCTCTTGATATAAACAAATGAATGGGATTACAAAAGATATCAGTGTACATACATGTGGCAACCAACTGCAGCTGGAAAATCGTTTGAACTCTCACCCTGCCTAACTGATGCCTGTATTTCAGGTGCCACAGGTAGTGAGAAGTGCCGGTGTTTCACTTTTTCCACCACTTAATGCTTTCCAATCCAAGTAGTTTCCTTCATATCTCCCCAGTCCCTGAGCTCTCAGCACCCCTGAAGCCACTGGAGGGATTCAGCTGGACCAGAATGACCCTCAGGATGACTCTCTGCACCCTGGTGCTAAGCACAGGAGTTGGGACTGACATTCAAGCCTTGTGTGGATTCAGCACATACATTCACAGGAGCTGCATGCCTTGCCTCTGGCACATTTGCTTGACAGCTGATAATCCATGAGATGCAGTTTGACAACCCTCAAATATTTCAGCTTTCAAGATGCATTTTCAAACATTTTTATGACACACGCATCTCATAAAATTGATTTATAATATACTTCAGGGTAGTTAACATTATCTTAATGAACAGGAGTCATTCTTCTCAACTTATGCCCATCTACATCAATGACAAAAACTCTTGGTACAATTAAAGAGAACACACAAACCTGCTTAAGAAACAAATCCAACTGCTTGGACTTTAAGAGCTTTTAATTTGCCTGTCTCCACTACAGGATATGTGCTGGTCCCGTCTATGCCCCCAGCTGGCAGCCAGGCACAAAAAAGAGGGGACTGCAGGCTGTTTGAGTGTCTGTATTCTCCAAGATACACAGCAAGGGGGGAAAAAACCTGCAGTTCTGTTTACCATGCCAAAGCAGCTACAGAAATCTAAAGTGGCCCCTACATAAGTTTTTCAAAAGACAGAGCCATTTTCTGTTACTGTATTACTCAATAATTCAGTAGTTTGCAATACAAATACTCCCCACCCTTCTGTCTCTTTACAGTACTAATTCCGAGCGTTTAGAAAGCTCTGTTAGAAGTCTGGTGACAAACACCTTCAGGTTCCCCCCTTAAGCCACTGTGTTCAACTAATTTCAAAATTAATTATTTTGCAGAGATATCCAACTACTGAGAGACACAATAAAAAACTGTTTCCTTTTTTCTCTTTATCCAGACATTAAGACTCAGATAAGGGGATTTGTATGCAAGAGCAGAACTGGCTGACTCCAGGCTCCCACAGCCCAGTGAGGTTCTTGCAGGGAAGGTTTCATAGGAAAAGGCAGAGACTTTCAGAAAACCATCTCTTTGATAATCGCTCCCCTCAGGTGGCCCCAGCTCAACTGCAAACAAGGAAGAAAATCTGGAGCACCTGATGACAAATGGAAGTTGTACAACAGATGGGATCAAATTCATTCCTTGCTTTCATACAACCGTGGCAACTTCTTGACAGGGGTATTTTAAAATGGATCCTGGGATTGCTTCTTTCTACAGTCCCTGCTCTTGGACAGCCAACACAGGCAGTAAAAAACCTGACAGACTGACTGGGGTAAAAAGCCACTTACTCTCCTACCGAAAGCTTCTGTTTCACCAGTGGAATTCCCTCTGTATGCAGGGCAAGAAACACTTGGAACAGCAACATCTTATTCATGTGTTTTAGGATTCTGCTGTTAAACTTGCCACATAGAACTGAAGACACGTTCTGCAGAGCAGCACACCTTGCTGAACAAAGGTATTTGTCAGGTGGAACCTTTTAAGTTGGGATCCATGTTCCAACAATAATGTCAGACTAATTACTGTATGTCTCCTGTCCAACACTCGTATCTGCCACAACCTGCTATAGAAAGTGCTCATTAACTTAAAGCTGTATTTAAAGACCAAGCAGTCAAAGAACAAAGAAAGTGTCAATGAAGGAGGGAGAGGATTTGAGGAAAACAGACTTGGCAATTTTTACCACCAGAAACAGCAATAAGGAAGAACACAGATTATTAGATCAATCTAGGAAATCTTTTACTGGTTTGAGGATTAACATACATGCTAATCAACACTTGTATTTCCATACTATGCTATCAGAAACTCAGAGTGACACATTTTACATGTTAGTAAGACTCCACTATCACAGCAGTATGACAGCTGTCACACTGTTGCTGACATTTAGATCCAGGATGCTGATGCTATGGAACAGGTAAAGGAAAAAAAACTTCAAAAACCTTTGTAACACACCATCTGAAAGAAATCTGAAGTGTTTCTGTGAAGAAACTTCTTGTAATTTATTACCACACATGAAATGACACCAGATTATAAAGTAGCAAAGCCAAATTCAGCTGCACACATACTTATTCTTGGGCTGCACAGGAGAAAATTACAATGCAATTAAAATCTGATTTTTATCGGCTATTTAACGAGCGGGTTAGAAACACCTCCCTGCTGTGCCACAGGCTCCCGATTCACCCGAACCCCACCTGGAACCACAGCCCCGCAGGATACACCCACACCCCAACCCCGACTCCGACCCATTCGCACCGAGCCCCGTATTCTGCTCCAGCC
>VXBA01002089.1:317552-337564 GCA_013399895.1 Serilophus lunatus | reverse complement strand
GGGCGGGAGCGGGAGGCGAGAGCGGCGGCCTCCTTAAAGGGGCCGCCATTTCCCGCAGCCCCCACAAGGACGGGTGTTAACGCCGCTCTAATAACGTCATTGAGACTTGCTTAAGTCACTTGCGTGATTTTGGTGGGTTTTTATTTTTCCCAATGCGGCTGGGAGAGCCGTGTTGGGAAGGGATGATGGGGGTGCTCCCCCTGGCTGGAAGCCGTGCGGGAATGTCTTCCCAGGTGGATCGTGTTGCAAGATCAAAGTAAAAAAAAAAGAAAAATGAAAAAAAACCAAAAAGTCGTGTCCCTCAGTGAGCGCTGCCAGAGCCCTGTCCCACTGCGCTGGCCCCGCACTGCTCCATCTCCGGCAACCCGAAAACGACGAAGGTGTGGAAAAATGGGTTGAAAAACACCCCGGGGGGGTTTGGCCTGGAGAGGAGGAGGCTGAGGGGAGACCTCGTCGCCTTCTGGAACAAGGAGGGTGTATCCGGACAGGGGTCGGGCTCCTCTCTGGGTGACAAGTGACGAGATGAGAGGAAATGGCCCCGGGTTGCACCAGGGGAGGTTTAGGTTGGATTTAGGGAAAGTTCCTTCTCGGGAAGGGGTGTTAAGCCCTGGAACAGGCTGCCCGGGGCAGTGGTTGAGTCTCCAGCCCTGGTGGCACTGGGGGACATGGTTTAGTGGTGGCTTTGGCCATAAGTTTACGGATGGGCTCAATGATCTGGAAGGGCTTTTCCAACAGACGTGATTCTAAACAACTCTAAATACAAAAACATATTTTAAGGACATTTCGTGGGCTTAGGGGTTTTTTTTCTCTCCATGTATACATCCCACTTATGAAGGTTTCACCTTTTCTTTGCTGGTATCATAACCCAGATTTTGGTGTCACTGGGACAATGCACACCCTGAACTGCTTCTCCTGCTGTGGGTAAATTTGCCAAAGCAGAGGGATTGCACAAATACCTTGTTGTGGGTGTTACTGCTTTAGTAAAACTACACATAGGCTTATTGAGAAAAAAAAAATAAATTAAAAATTCCTGTTGTTTCTTTTGTTTCTGCTTTTTTTTATTATTATTATTCCCTTAAAGTAACCTGGAATCTAGACACTGTTTTTCAAAATTTTGCCATGAAGTCTCACCTGGCCTTCACACCGAGCTGTCCTGATGCCAAGGGACATTTACACCAGTGAGGCTGCACTGGGAGCAGTTCAGAGACTGAGTGGAACAACCAGACAGGAGCATATGGATACTGCCAAAACAAAACTTGCAGCCTCAAACAGAACAACATTATCAGTAAAGCAATAATCAAAGGTGATTATTCTGTCTGAAAGTGCAAACCAACCGCCTCAAAGTCTAACCGCTTCTTAATTTGTGAGTGTTGTTTAGCTGCAAAACCTGCTTGGTGAACTCAGAAGAAATCACCACACTTGAGTTTTGGTCCTTGGGAAACAGTCAGGCAAGACCAGGGCTGGTGCACCACATACCTGCCTGCTGCTTTCATCTAAGTAGAGAAAGGGGAGGGCTCAGGCAAGCCCTGGAGATTCCAATAGATTGGTACAGACTGAAGCAAACAGAAGAGGTGTCCAAAAAGATACGAAAGAAGACTTTCATAGAAGCACCTTGAGTAGAATGACAGAAGTCCCAGTTCTGCTTGTGTGTGATTTGTGTAAGTGGCTGCACTAAGTGCTTGACATGATTTTTCACTTCTGCTATAGAAAGGATTTTTTGCAACTAGTGGATACAATTTTTGAGGTATAGATCAATGCACCCTCCTTCCTTAGATGAAGGAAGGTCACTACCGTATCCTCTTCTCTGAAATCCACCGAGCTTTGAAAATCCACGTGCCAGGCATGAAGTGATCCAGGTCCCACTGAACTGAATTCAAGGAAAGCAGAATCATGCTCTGAGTTAACTTTGGACTCGTTACCGTGTGGGTTTAGTAGAAACCTGGGAGTCTCACCTGTCATACTACAGAACTTTGTCCTGCTACACAGAGATAGAGAAACCACACAAACAGCCTCAAGGATGGATGTTTTTTGTTGATCATAACATTATAAACTACTTGGGGCTTGGCAGGGTGGAGTTTGATACGGAAAATTTCCTACTGAAACCATGAGCAGGTTTTTAATTATATTTACTCTAGGGCTCTCCAAAATCGTAAGATACCTTTGATTTGGGTCTCACATCTTTCAAAAGTACAAGAATGCCCAGATCCTGAGCATCACTGATGCTTTAACAGCAGCTGCACACCAAGACATCCACATCCCACATAATAATTGAAGCATAAAAAATTATTGAACACTGTGGAAAATGCTGCATGACTAAACAACCTAGCAATTTGCTATTAGTTCTGCCTTCGCTTTTAATTTCTTAATTGCTTCTTCTGAATACAAAAATTATTTTACCAGGCTATTACTGAAATAAATATTAAAATAAAAAGCAAACAGACTAACAAAAAAACAAACCCCACAACAAAATTAAAGATAATATTTGCCAGCTATTATCATAAAATAAAAGATTGGTGACAGAACACAGCTCCTATGCTACTAAATGCCTGAGGATTGTTTTATTAGGAAAAGTGTAGATGCCAGGTAGGGATGGCTGACAGGAAAGAAAACAGCTCCAGTAATGTACCCTTGGATGTATATGTATTGTATATATGTGTATATATACCAGTGACAAAAGATGACTTCATTTTTTATATGGATGGGCAGATGTGTAAATAAAACCGAAGGTGCAAACCTGCCTTTAGGTGCCATCCACAGTAAGGATACTTGGGCTGCTTTTCAGCCTAATGGGAGCCTAGGGGAGAGAGTCCAAAGGGAAAAGGAAGTCACCATCACCCTCTGCCATGTGTACTTAGGGGGGACAACAGAATGCACTGGCCACTGACAGCAGCCTTGTTTGTCTTGGGGAGTTGGACACCAGCAACTTTTCCATTACATGGAAAAAGTTTATTCTTTTTTTAAAAAATGCTTTTAGAGAAAACAATTCTTACAGAAAACATCAGGAATAGAAGAAGGCAGCTTTGCAGAGCTCCCTTGTTACATCGTTGTGGTTCAAAGCACCTTTCAGTTTGGTTAAAGCTGATGTCAGGTTTTGCCCCACTGTGTCCGGACTTCCCCACCTTCTCAAGTGCCCTGCCAGTAGAGGAGGGAATGCAGAAGAAGTCACGTTCATACTACAGAGTCCTCCAGGGCTTTCACTTTGGATGGTAAAAATCCTCTGATATAAATGTTGCTTTCCAGAAATATAAACAGTCACAACAAAATACGAAGGATCTACATGAATTTCGAAAGGCGCAGACAAAACAAAAAGCCAAGGTCAAATCCCTGGAAGCTCACAAGGATCCCTGAAGTGCTTCCAGATACTGTAATGCTAAACAATTACAATGTTTTATACTTGCATGGAGACAGGCAATCACAATCTCGGAATGCCTTTCCTCTCCCAAAAAAGGTCATACTGATATTTAGGTGGCAAGTGGGGAAACTGAGGTACTTCTGGAGTTCAGTCTTTTTTACCCTGACAGACCTGGTGAAAGCCTGTCATCTCCTCATGCTGTGCCCTAGTCATTTCATGTGACTAATTACATCAATCATCTCCTCTTCTGCCATTACAAAGTCTGAGATTATTTCCAAGTTCACTCATCTGGTGATGCAGTGGCTCCCTACAAATGATTAGCACAGCCTCTTTGTATGGGGAGCCTCAGCTAATATATGCAGCACACTCTTGATTAAAGAACACGTCTTTAAGTCAAATGACACAGGAGGGTTCCTTGTTGGACTGCAGTCAAGAATAATGGGGATTTTACAAAATGAAGGTCTTTTGTTTTCACATTTTGCTGCCTTTCCTCAAAAGTACAGTTCACCTGTATGAGACAGGGAAGCAAAAAGAGGAATAAAGAGAAAATGTCAGGTGTTAAGCGTACATTAGAAGACTGCAGACCGGTAAGCATAGGGGAAGGTGGAAAGAGGAACTGCAGCTATTTTAATCATGTTTCATCTCTACTGGAAAATAGAAAGATGAATTAGAGTAATAGACTGTTATACTGTTTTAGAATAGAGCGGATCACAGTGTTCAACACTGATTTCTTTAAGCTGCTTATAAAAGTTTGTGAAATGCAGAATTTCTTCAGTGATCACTGCATGGACACCATTGCACTGACAAGTACTTTGAGTAGTTGTAGTGGTGAATCTACGCTGGTAATAAACAGGTGAGAGAAGAGGCCTGCTAAGAAATTGAGATAATCCAGCCTTACCAACTTTAGGAGGTCGTGGCCACGGACTCTGCTTCCAAATTTATGGCACTCAGTGGAGGAAAAAGCCCAGGATGCCCCCATTCTTCTGCAGAGGTGTGCTCAGTGTAGTGGAAAAGCTACGATCACCTCAGCATGTTCTGGGTCATCACCTTTGCTCGTGTGAAAGGCACCTTCCTCCAGCAAAGCTCCTAAATGTCACTAGATTTATTCACTCTGGGTAGCAGTCAGTGCCTTTAAGTAAGGACTTCACCAGGTCAGAGGAGGCTGTGAATCAGGGGTGATGTAGAGTGGCAGAGTTTCACTTGACCTCCCATTAGCCTCAGTCAAGCCAGTTTATTAAACAAAGTAAACCATCAGGACCACAGGAGGAAATAAACCATATATTTGAACTGTAGCTTTCTCACAAACATATTTTATTTTTTTTCTCTTCCCCACAAAATGTTTCAGATCAATCAGCAGCATAACAGCATTCCAGTTAATGGACAGAATCAATTTTTCAGAGAACAGGGAGGGCTATACTGTCTCATTATTCTCTGGAAGAGAACCCATTTTTTTTGTTTGGTTTGGGTTGGGTTTTTTTGACCAAACACAATTGTGCTGCCCTGATGGAAACAAGTATTCATTGATTGCAGTAAGACTTCTGTCTACCTCAGAAGCATCAGACTGGCATTTTCCTTTGATCACATCCTTTGTAGTGATGTAATCATTGGAGGGTTTTTGTTTATTGGTATTTGGGGGGTTTTTTTCCACCTTTTTCCTCAAAGTGCTTAATTCATTTGTTATTAGAATCCCTCAGTATAGCGTTTGGCTCAAAAGTGATTTTTGTGCTGTTACCTAGGGACATTGTCAAGAGACTTTTTCACTTTGCCTCAGCTGTTCCCTTTGCCACATCTCTACTTAGTTTCCCCTTCACATCACAAGAGAGGTTACAATCTTTCGTTGGGAAAAAAGGTGACATAATTATAAAGTACCTCATGGAAGGGCTCTGGAGAGTATGAATCCCAAGAGGCAATTTCAAAATTCAGTGAACAAACATGGACTTCACAAAATAACAGTGTTAGGCACTGCTGGGCAGGACATGAGCAAGGACAAGCATCTCAGCCTGCATCCCATAGGATGTGTTCCTTGACCTCTGGTGGCACGACCATGAGCTGAGGGTGCTCAGCACAGGGCTGCAGTGTCACTGTTGCCACTGTTCTGCCCCTGCAGCACTAGTTCATTTTGAAAGGACGTGGAGGTTTCGTCCCATCTGAAAAGCAGAATTCAATTTAGTTGGTCAAAACCTGAACTAGTTTTGCAACATTCACTTGAACTACAACCCAAATTTATCTTTGTGTGTGATCTAAGTGATCTTAAATACAAGGCTATGGAATAATGAGAGAAAAAAGACTGATTTAGTTATTGGCTCACCAACTATACACCTCATTGAAGTAACACTCTTATGATGTAGTCATCTGCTCTGTCCCATTATTACTGCTACCTTCATCCAGTTCCATCAATATGCTCCAAAGAGCAGCAGACATTAAAATCATTTTAGTGTACCCAATGGCTGAATGTGAAGAACCTTGAAGAAAACCTTTCCTCATCAGTATACACATTTTCTTGTAGGCTCTCCCGTGACCTCCCTGGTATTTTTAGGTAGCACTCTTTCTGTGGGATGAGAAACTCCCATTGAAATGCACTGGATAAAATCCATGCATGGATCACCCATCACCTGCATGGTAGGTATATTTGAGTTACAGTGTAAAGACTTGGAGAAGGACTGTTTTAAGAAGCCTGATTAAAGTCCTTACTGCTCACATAAGCACAAGTCTCTCCAACTGCAAGGAAGAGTTTGCTAACAGAGGAAATGGAAAGCCGGGACTTTCCCCCATGCTGTAATCTGTGAGGGACAGACTGGGTGCAGATGAAGGCTGCCATGAAATAAAGCATTTAGGCATGCTCTTAAACACTTCCTTAGCTGAGCAACTGTAACACTGCACACCAGACGGCTTTCTCTTCCTTTTTCCTGAGCATGAATATGACACTTAGGGCTAAATCTAGCACCAGATACAGCTGTTAATTATTCACTTAGAAAAGAAAATAAAGCTGATATTGCACATTGAAATTGCTTAAACCTATTCTGAGTTTTTCCCAGTTGATTAAAAGATAATATTTTTTATGTCCAGCTGATAAACTCAAAAAATTCTGTGCCTGTTTATACCAATCTGGATACAGTCCCATCTGAGACATCTGGGTTCCTGGAGTAAGAGCATAAGTTGCTATTATGTTAATGATAAGACTAGAACAGGCAGCTTTTCCTCACGACCACACCACCTTTGCAGGATTACATCACAAACCAGCAGGATTTTTTAAATACATGGTCATATTTTCCTGCTTTCTGTTTCAGGCAGTGAACAAGATAAAAAGTGCAAAATAGCCTTCTCTTGTGAGGTACTAGGCTGTGATCCTGAAGTTTAGGCCATGTTTCTGACCTCAGACTTCCTGTAAAAAGTTAAGCTAGAAGGTTACGTACCCTGTCAGTGGTACCTTCCATTCTGATAACTTCTAAGTGCCTAAAGTGATACCATTAGACTTCAGGAACTTCATACGTAAGAAAGATTTCTTCCATGCTTTACAGAAACACTGGTGCAATTCCTGCTTCAAGCAGCTTACAGACTAAGTCATGGATCAGAGGAAAACACAGATACTGAGATCTGCTGTACACATTGGCTTTCTACCACCAAGCTAGTCCTAAGCCCACTGAACACAAAAGATGGAGCTCTATAGTGTCTCTACCATGTGTTTCCCAGTGAGGCTGATCACTCAGAGCTGGCTTCTAGTTTGCTTGTGAGTCCTTAGCCCGTGCTAGGTAGCCATTCTCCCTGTCCCATGACATACAGCCTGTGCTTCCCTGGCAATCTGGTTTATGATACTGGACACTCAACAGCATGTGTACACTGCCCAGTCAAAATGCACATGTCATCTCCTGCCTGGCTGGCAAGATGTAGGAGAGAGACTGGGGGAACTGCTAGTGGGGGCTCTGGGAACATAACAGGGAAAAGGAAGCCAGGAAACAGAGAGGAGTCCAGAAATTTTGCTCTAAGAAAGCTCCAGTGGCAAATGCAGGGCACACAAAACCCATATCAGGAGAAAATTACAATTCATTAGTTACACTGTTTGTAAGACTTTCTTTTTCAATGAGATTTTCTTCTCTTCCAAGGAAAGGCAAATGATACCTGCTTCCTCCTCCTCCCATTATGTTCCCATTATTATTTTAATCTTAATTGTTTATCCATTCAATTTTGCTTTAAATGTCTGGTAGGGGCAGATGTAGAGAATATAACATTTCTGTGGTTTGCTCACAGAAAACCAGCTTAAGCAGGGACGTGAGAGGGCCTGGGGAAGAATATGAGAGCAGGGAGAAGCATAAGGGCAGCGAGACATCCCTAAGTATGCATCCTTCTAAATGGTTTTAATGGGGTCACTTCTGTCCTGAGGCACAACACGCTGCTGCTCGGATGACAGACTCTGCCCCTGAGCTTGTGAAAGGTTTTGCAGCTGAGTGTGACAAGCTTGGGTTTAGTGCAGAGGGGGCTCTACTCAGGACTTGAATGTGGCCAGATGGCAAAGAGGGGGCATGTATCCCCACTGGAAGACCAAATGACTACCAAGAAATGAGACTCAGAGTAGAAGACCACGGTGCAGAAAAAGACCTCATGTCATACAGAGGCTTGGACAAAGGTTTCAGAAGAAATGCGTGGTTTGGGAAAGGCTGCAAAGGAACAACATTACAATATAATGTCTGTCAGTGAGAAAGAAGGGCTGCAGGTTTGTTCTACAATAAACCTTTAATTTGTCCGATGCAGAACATTTTAAAACCTTCTTCGTCCTCCACAAGTACAGCTATTCACCCAAAGCTTTCGTTTTCTCTTTTCAATATTAGATTTTTCTGTTATTGCAGAGAAATAGAAAATATACTTTTAAATTAAGAAACTGTAATTAGGTAGTCTATAAAGAGTACAGGGTGGTCCAAACACATAGCAGTGTGGAACTCTCCTTGTTTAAAGCCTTTCTTACAAAAGCATTTCTCGAAGCTTATTCTCTCTGCACTGCAGTCCATCCCTGCCATGAGATATCACAGCCAGCCCTGGGAGAATTTTGTTAGAATTAATCACTAATTGATTTCTTATAAAGGCTTTATTTAATTCTGAAAGGTGCTAAGAGAAAAGTACACACATATGTATGTGCACCCAGAGCTTTAGGATAAAAGCAGTAAAAATAGGGTCGTATGAGTTTCTCTCTCAGGAAAAAAGCCCCCAGGCATTTACTAGTCAATAAGAGGTTTTTCTGTTGGTTTTTTTGTTTGTTTGTTTGCTTTTAGTAATCTTTTAAAATGCTTAATACATTTCTTGTGAGCAGCCTGTTTCATTTTAATGCAGAGTTAACCCTTGCAATTCATTAATTGACTTTATGTTGGATTAAATGGTGCAATCAATTCAGTCTCAATATTCTAAACTTTTTATCTCTGCTATAAAAAAAAGCTCTATTAGCTTTACTTGGCTCAAAACCAATACAGTGAACTACTCTTAATTATTAATAATCTGTTTCCCCTTCAATAAATTTTTTTTGACTTTTACTACAGTAGGACGATATATTTATTTGGTGTGTAGAGTTCAGAGCAATACAGTGCACTTTCTCTGGGAAAGAATCCAAAAAAAACTATCTACTTGATATCAACCCAAAGGATTTCCTAAGGGAATGGGAGTATCATTTCAGGACAGATCATCAGTGGTTTAGGGGAATTAGACAAATTTGTGTCTGGGGAACAGATGCTTCAGGGTTAGTAAATGTGTGAGAGAACCTTTTCCCCTCGGTCACCGGTTCAGGTCCATCCAGAACAGCAGTGACTGGAAGCTATTAAACATCTAATGAACTTCTGGGCCCTCCTGAAACAGGGAGTGGGATTCCTAACTTGCTTATGTCTTGGAGCTACTCCTACCCAAACTGCAGTCTCAACAGCAATATGTAGACAGAGAAACTGGGAATAAGCATAGTGGAATGAAGAACATTTTATCTGCGAAATGCAGGAAGCAGGCTGCTTTCTGGACTGGCAATCCAGCTTTAGATTTACTGCTGGCACTTTCCTGTTCTTTAAAAGAAAGAAAATGATGTATTACAAGGCACTGCGTTATATAACTTGTCTTCACAACCTCCATCAGAAGTGCCCAAAAACCTTACAAACTCACACTCACAATGTCTCAGACCTTGGGGAGTAAAGAAGGATTTGATTTCGTGTTTGGAGACTGGTTCTGGGAGTCCTAGAGCTCCCAAACTGCTACATATTGCACATCCAGCTTTGGTGCAGGTCTGCTAGGAGAAAGAGGAGACAAATACTGAGCATTACAACCACAAACCACAGCTGTTGATGGGAATTGGCAGGAGACCAGGGAATGCCGGGAAGCATAAATGGCCTGCAGGAGAAGGTAGGGCTGAGCAGGGCTCTCTCCATCCTGGCATCTGTTTTCCGTGATAGCACAAGGGAGGGACAGTATGGTGCAATTTTATGGTATGCTCTCCTAGGTTATGTTGGCACTTCCTCGGGTAAACATGCCTCAGCACAGGCTCAGGTTCACCGTGCCCTTGGGTTCAGATTATTTGCAGTGCTTTAGTTTGCTGATAACTCGATCCAGTTGCCTCTGTATTTCATTTGAGGAGGAGGGGATTGAGACTCGCCAACTGTCCTCCTGCCCTCTCAAGACAGAGCCACACTGAAGGGCAGATACAAGCTGTGGCAAAACTCTGTCTGTCAGCATAGCTGCCACCAGAAAAATGTGTGATGGGGCTCACGGCTCTGGGGTCCAGTGCAGGAACTGGTGAAGCTGGAGCCAGGCTTTGTGCTACAAGACCTTGCATGTAACCCGGTGCTCTCATTTCCTCACGCCCTTTAGAGCGGAAGTTCTTCAGGGCTCTCTTTATCCACTCATATGGTACGTGACTAAGCTGTGCCCAGATTCAGGCACAGGCTTCTGAATAGTGCAGCAATATAAATTGCAAAGAGCATGCCAGCTTTAATTGCTGAAAAATGAGGAGGGGAAAAAAANNNGGGGAAAAAAAAAAAAAAAAAAAGAGGAAAGGTTTTCTGTAATGGGATCTGCTGCTCACCTGCTTTTGTTACCAGCATGTGCAAATCTTGCTATTTTGGTCCATTATGTTCAATAATCTTATACTCAGTGGCAGGTGAAATGTCATACCTCGGGGTAAATTTTCTCTGCAGTAGGCAGAGAATTTGTCCTTTAAACACCCTTAGCACTAATGAGACATTGATCCAGCAATTTAAACTCCAAGAGATACAGATGTCTCATGTGGGACCATTTTCAAATGTGTTGACATTTTGATTCACAAAATGAGACACTTTTAGAAACAAATGCAAATTCATTTCATTCTAGATTTGAGGTCAGCTGGATACTGGAAAAGAAATGTGCAATGAATGTTTAGTATGCTATCAACTATCTTTTAATCTCTGTACACTCAAGGGATAAAAGTGACATCAGAGAGTGGAAGGACAATTACTAAAGTTCTCTGTATTAACTAGTACATCCTCTCATGGGGCTAGAATCTAAATTCACCTATTGCACTTGGAATAATAGTGTCTAGAGCAAAAGGAGGCTTTTGGATAAGGGACAGAGAACTCTGAAAATATGTCATTTGCACTAATGAACATGCTTTCATCTTCGAAGAGCTCTGATCCTGCTGAGCTCCACCTGGGGGATTTGTCACTGTTTCACTGATGTCAGTGAAATTCTCAGTAGGACTGGAGCCCAACAAAACAGTACAGGAAACAAAACAAAACAAAACAAAAACCATACCAAGGGGTGGGTTGCTTAATTTTTTCCCAGGTCAATGCTCTGGCAACTCTTCCAGCTCAGAAGTTAGTCAGCACACTATGAGAAAGATGATCTAAACAAGTATCTAGAACACATCCACAGCTGCCAGACAGACAGTGAGTTCCTGGTTGGTCAGGTTGGGCTCCATCCTGCAGAAGAGCGTAAGGCAGATATGGAGCAATTTTGAAGAAGGACCAGCTTGGCAAGTTGCTGGGTCTCAGTTGAGTATGAATTACCATCACCTGCCCTTGGACCAAGGCTTGGGGGGCACTCCCATGCTGCAGGCAGGACACTGGGGGCAGAATCATGGCTCATCTTCCTGCTGTCCCCCTGTGCTTGACCAGGCGATGCAGCTCCCATCAGAGGGGAGTGACTGGGGCATCTGCTCCCTGTGCTGTTCCCTGGCAGGCAGGACCAGCAGGAACTGGCTCTGGTTTCCCCCAAAGCAAGGACACCTGTGAATGCCCTCCAAGTTTCCCCAGCAACAGGACTGACAAGAGGTCAGAGCGTGCTGGGCACATGGGCAGTAATGTGGATGAGGTGTGTGTTGTTACTTCACAGGGGGATTTCACAGGAAGCCCATGGCTCCTCTCAAGTGGACATGAGCATCCTTTGTTGCAGAAACCCCAGCTGGTGAATGTCACATGACAGTGGGAGCATGAGGACTCAGATCATATCATGCATGAGGAACTAGGGGAGGAGAAAAAACACAGGGGAAGTTCTTCACCAAAGTCCCCCTGCGGAGCAGACCCTGCTCTTCCTCAGCAGGGCTGGTGCGGAAGGGGTTGCATTTTTGGAAGCCGCTGCCCAGGGGAAGTTACACCAATTTGGGTGCTGACTGAGAGCACCACTTCCCTCAGAGACACATGTACAATGATGCCCAACAGAGTTAAGAGGAAGAGGAAAAGCCCAAATGCTGTGCAACATGCAAATGACTGTATTCAGCTCTACGAAAACAACTGCCCAGGTACAACTCTGTGCATTGGGCAACGTGCTGATAAGCCACGATCTTTTTGGTGGCCTTGAATCAGATGGTCTCCTCCAAGGGTTCTGGAAAGTGCCCTGGCCTGCCAGTTGGACCAGCAAGCACACAAGGTATCAGGATCAGCCATTTTCTACGTTCTCACTCAAGCATAGTATTCTTCGGAGCCCCTGCTCTCCTCTTTTGCTTCCTCAAACTGACTGACGTGCTGGGGGGTGTACAGTCACCACCTGGGTGGCATTTTCTCATAAAACAAGAGTTCTGAGGACATCCACCAACTGCTTCTCACATCAGGTAGTTTATGTTCTAAGAAAAAGATGACAGACCAAACAGAACCTCAACAAGTTTAAAAGAATTTTTTTTTTTGTATGAGCAGCAGCGACAGGTCCTGAGTGCATTCATACCTCAATGCATAAATGTATTTTAGAGGTGTTGAGATTCATGTTGTTTCCAGGCACACAATGGGGTAAGAGCAGAGCTAGAACAGATGCAAGTAGATTTAAAGCAAGTTTTACTCATAAATCTAGTTATAGTAACACCAATAACCAGGATGTACCAGCTGTGGATCCTGGGAACAAGAAGTCCTGGTCTAAGATTTGCAACTTGGAGCCACTCCTAAAACCATCTCCTTTCAAGGCAGTAATCCTGGGAAAGAAACTTGGTCCAACCCTTAAATAGAGATAGGAGTGCCTTCTTCATTCACATTTGATGGATTGCTGTAGGCCATTGCCAGTGGATATTTGTGATACTTAGAACTCGCTAACACAAGAACACTAACGCATACAGTAAATATTTCTTAATGCCTCAATGTAAACAAGATGCCAGACAGACCCACTAAGACACAGGTCCTATTTGGTCATCAGTGAGTCCTTCAGCTGGAGTTAGGATTCACAGACAGGAGCATCTGCTCTCCTCAGTTCTGGGACTGTCAGAGCATTCTTAGGAATGGAGGTCCTATTTTTTACCCTTTGAGTTTTGTTGACTAGTCCAGACCCACCACCATGAAATCTAAATCATCCTTGGAGTTTGCAGATCACAGAGATACTCCCCATCACGTTACTCTCTGTCGCTGTATCTTTGGATAGACACTGAGTTGGAGGCAACATGAATCATCCAATGGCAGCAGCTGCCAGGAGCACACTGCTGGATGAGGCCTGCAGAGATAGGCTCCAGTTATCCCTGCACCGGGCAGTTCAGAGGAGGTGCAACCTAGGGAAACAAGCTGACTCCAGGTCCTCTGTGGGCTGTTGTGTTCCTACAAAGAACAACCACATGACTGTTCCCATTTTGGGGTGGTCCCTGCCCCTTGCCTGTAGCAGCCCAGGCACCTCACAAGCTTCCAGTACAATCCCTGCCAGAGGTTTCTGGACAGCAACATGCCTGATGCAGTCCAGCCCTCCCTGCTTTTGCACCTTGCGTGCCCTGACGGGAGCATGGTGCAAGGAGTGTGACTCCAGCCCTGCCACCCGGGATGAAGCTCTGCAGCCACCGCTGGCTGCTGGCAGCCGCACCAGAGCCCTCTCTCGCACTGTTATGGGAGGGAGGCCATCAGTTTAACCGCACTGGAGCAACGCCAGTCCTTTGAGTAAACTTTTCAAAGCTTCACTAAGGCATTGTTTAATTTTGATTTCCAAGTGACCTCCAATTCCTCTGGACATCCTAAGGGTGGAAGAACATTCACTCCCAGGAGTTTGACTCTGGCAGCAGGCACAGGGCCTAGCGCAGCAGTTCCCAGGGAAAAGGGGAGAGAGGTGAAGGCTCTTGCTGTTCTCCCCTCCTTCAAATACATCACCCCCACCCCCAAATATGAGCAGCCATATGTCACCTCCACCAGCAGAGCCAAATAACTCAACTACCCCTCCTGCAACTCCCCTCTCCAGCAAGATCCTTTTTTCATATAATTTTCCTTTCTATGAGCAAGTTTCCACCCTTTCCCATCCAGATTATTGCACATTTTAACTTGCACCAATAAACCTGTTTGCATGGGTCATGCTGCAAGCAAAAACAACGGCAGGCTGTAAAATGAAAAATAGCCTGCAAAGAACTAAACCACCCGAGTGAAGTGAATAATTCAGTGACTGGTTTTTACTGCAGCCCCATTAACAGCAACACAATTACAGTGGAGGAAAGTAAACCACAGCTGGGGAGAGGAAACAAGTGTCTTGGGGGCTCCCATCTCACCGAGGAAATAGTGGGTGGATCCAGCCCCAGCGTGGGACTCGAGCTACATCCAGGACTCTGACAAGTAGTGAGTGACCTTAGCACAGTGCATCCAAAACTGCATTCATAGCAGCTGAGCAAAGAGATTAAAGGAGTGTGGTAAAAATTCGCTGGCTGTTGGTAACATTTCACTGTGCTGAAAGTAGCCCTGGTATTGGCACAAGGTTAGTGGCATCTGTAGAGCTGCTGACTGAGCCCTGCAGGGAAGCGAAGCTGCAAGGACAGGAGTGGGACAAGGCGAAGGAAGTGTGAGCTGCAAACCTCTGCTGCCTTGTTCAGCATCAGATGAATGTTAATTCTCTGCTGGTTTGCACAGCCACAGACAGGCCTCTTCCTACTAATTTTAGCCCTTGCCTAATTTAAAACTACAGACATGCTATTTTCATAGTAGTTTTTTTTCCTCTTTTTAACAGGTTGTAAGCTGCCAGATGCACTTTGCATGGTTAAGAAATTGGTGCTGTCCAAGAGGAGGTGAGAAACCTTTTGTTAAAAATAAGAAGCAGACAGAACAAAATTGCACATTAAAACTTGGAGCTATGAAGCTCCAAGAACAAATCTTGGCAGCAGAGCAACCTGCCTATTCTGGGCTGAGGGAGGGAGCAGGGCCTCTGGCCTGGCTGCATTGTGGTCTGGAGATGCATCTTCCTCAAACCTCAGGTGCCCCAGCCCAACAGGCCCTGCCATGTCCCAGCTGCACACACAGACATTGTGCTGTGCCCCACCATGAGCGCACTCACATAACCATTTTCCTTCTCTGCTTTCACTCTCTCCACCCATACACCCATCTTGCTTTCAAACCTTTGCTCCTCCTGCTCAAAACTCAGACCCCCTCTCCTTGCTACTGAACCCTTCCTTCCATATGCGCAAGCACCTTCTCCTGCCTCTGCTCCTCCTCTCACACACAGATCTTGTCCCTCATCTCCCGTAGAGGTGAACAGTAGATGAAGTGTTGAGCCTGCCCACAACAGGAGGCAATTCTGTGCTAAAAACTGGTGTGAAAAAGTGGTGAAGTGAGGAAACATGTGAGAGGAAGTGAGTGGGTGGAGGGAAAAGCCTGAAGTGAACAAAAATCAACAAATAACACATAGAAACTTCAGCTCTGAGTGCCCAGGGTGGATAAAAGGACACTGAAATATAAAAAAGGAACATACGAATTGCTACAGGAATGCAAGAATCCTGTGGTAACATGTGCCTAATGTATGCTAGGGAACAAAGTACTGAAAATAAAGAGGAGGCTCAAAATAAAAAGTCTTAAGAGCTAATTTCTGAGCAGCAGCACAGGTAGCTCCCATGAGGGAGAGCAAGGAAGGCATCAGACCATGCACACGCATCTTACTGGATCTAGGCTACTAACCCTCAAAATCCAAATGGACTGATGGTGTCTCACTAAACACTGACATGGATTTTAGTAGTTATTAATAGACTGCATGCCCCTGCTTATTTTAATTTAGTACTTTCAAGTAAAGTGCTTTAAAGATAATATTAAAAAAAATTAAGAAGGAACTGTTATTTGTAGAACAATCAGAATGGAAGCTCAGGTCTGCTGTTTTTTCTACTACAGCAGTAGTTCCTGAGTTAAGTTTTCTCTCTGACAGATGTAGCAGTGCAGGGAGTTAGGCATACAATTCCCAGCTTTTCAGGCTCTTAACTTGTGCATTCCTGACCTGTAAACCCTCCCTTCCTCCTCTAGACTTGCAGAGCAACATTGGTGCTGCTGTAGTTTCAGTAAGATACCACAGAAGATCTTTGCTTTTCTTCTTAAAGAACTACAAACTTGCCTCAAAGGGGCTGTACCAAAAGCCAGACAGTTTTTCCCTCTGAGAATCAGCCCATGCAACCTCAGCTCCCACTGGTAAGAAATTATTCGGATAGGTCACCCCTCTAACCACTCACCCAGTGAGTTGGTTGCATCCAAATTGCTGCCATGGTCATGGAGAATAAGAAATGAACAGGTAAACAGCTATTATGGCATGCATAGAAATCTGTCCAGTTTTGGTTGCACCTCATTTTCCTTCCCACATGTTTCAAACCAGCCTGTTCTGCAGGGGTTGCCTGCAGAAGAGAGGTTCACTTCCACCCATAGTAACACTGTCCATACCACTTTCATTTTAAAAGGATAAAAAAAGTGACCTGAGAGTTGTCCCCAAAATTTTTCGGTGGAGGAGCCCAAACCTACAAACATACAGTGCTATGACACCGCTCCCTCTGGGGCTACGATGAGCGAGTGCTCTTGGAAAGCCGGCAGTGCATCCATGCCACGGGTTACAGTGATTGCTACTGACAGGTTCTTCATGGTATCACAACAAATTAGGTCACAGATTAGATTTTCATAGCACAGATTACAACTTGTGTCTATATCTTTTTGTTAAATAGAGAGGGTTGTGGCCGGGAGGTTTGACCTCAAGATTGGGAACAAGGCAGATGCAGGGGGCTGGGGGGTCCTATTTCTGGTTGAGACAAAGACTATCTTAGTGAGACAGATCAAATTCCTAGTTTACTGCTATAGAGAGAAGATTTGGTATTTTTCCCTTTCTATCTAGCAAGCTTTGAGAAATGATGAGTTTGTCCACTAGATACCCTGGAGCAGATCTTACAGCATTGTTGTAAAACAGATACCAAAACCAGCATTTTATGAGAATTGCATATTTAATGATAGAAAAGCAGCTTCTGTCATGTGAAAAACAGCTGGCAATGGAAGCCAAAGCTTCCTATTAGACTTATCCCACCTACTACCCCAAGGTCACATGTACACTCAGTTTGAGCATCTCTGGTGTAAAAAGATTCTAAGGGAATAAATTCATGTGTGCAGTATTCAGAAACCAACAATAACAAAAAAACACTTGGGGGGAAGAGTTTTAATATATACCCAGCAAGAACAGTAATAGAACTCAGGCACCAAAAAAAGAAATACGAGTTATATCAAGCTCCACACAGAGCAGCACAGAACAAAGGTTTCCAACAGCTGAGTAACTGCAGACACCATGCAAAGTGCTTCCTACCCACTGCGAGATACAGCCCAGCTGCAGATTTAAAATCCTGCTCCAGCAACTGGGTTCCAGCAGACTGTCAGCTGAGTTCTGCTCTCAGCTACCTCCTCCCTCAGAGCTGAGCTGCTGCAGGGGAGAGAAGGCGCCTGGGAGCCAGCGAGCTGGATTGAGCTCCCTGTGGAATCGTGCAGGTCTGCTTGGGGGCAGCGATTCAGCTGATCAGCAAGATCACAGCCGTGGTAGGCACTAAAGGAAAAACTAAACCAGACAATTAGGAGGACAGGCAGGTCTTGGACTGAGCTAACTCAGAGACAAGCCTCTCTAAGTTATTGGTGGGAGAGTGCTGCAGGAATGACCTTCAGCTTACAAAAACAGTCCTAATACCCTTGATGGGATTGTATCTAGGTGGCCAAGAGACCCACACTGGCTCTCTGCTGAGCCTCTGGAGCATGTACTTGGTCATTCAGAGCAGGTCTGCTTGTACCTGCCAGCAATCCAACTGGTAGTCTCTAATGAAGCTCTCGAGGCTGTCTGCAGGCAGAGGACACGGCCTCTCTTCCTGTTCCCAGGGCAGCCAGAGGAGCACATGATGCTCTGCCTGTTCCCTATCTGCAAGTTTAGACACGCTGGCGTTCAGTGCCCTCTACTCTGCCTCACACCAGCCCAGGCAGCCCCATCCCAGTGCCAGCACTGCTGGCCTGAGTCACTGCAGCTGTGCCTCCAGCTCTCAAACCATCTCGCACGTCACTTCAGCAGTTTTTCACAGGAAATATGCTTTTACTTTCAAAATACTCTTGGCCTTGTTCTCTTCCAACAGGCACAGGAAGTATGTCAAATACCAGCCTTTATTTTCGTGAGCCACTATTTATTCTCTGATGCCTTAGAGTACAAAGATATTGCAGTTGAGAGTGGCCATGCCCTCCCCACAGTCAGAGGTGGCATTAAGCTTTTAACTACCTTCTGTGCATCAGATTCTCCCCCTGTTCTTGCTGGGTGCACTCACATTTAGAGACACAGAATGAGGCCTAATCATTTCTTCCTCAAGCCTGAGCTGTGCTGTGCAGCTATTGAAAATCCATTGCACATGCTCCACGCTGAGCAGTCTGAACTATTGATCCCAGTTAAAGAAATGGATGCTCTGGACTTTATTGGAATTGTCTTTAAAAGTGCTGTTGGCATGACTGTTCCTGCTGGATGCTGAGCACTTCCTAGTCTCCCTGCAGAGCACTGCTTCAGACCTGCTTAGAAACTCCTTCATGCCAGGGGGGCTTTTCCTGCTGAGTCATGAAGGAACCCACATCACCGACCATGGGAAAGCAAGTGGTGACAACTGTCAGAGAACACAGTAACAAGACCTCTGGTCTGAGCAGTGCTTGAAGCAAGCAAGAGCGAGCAGCAGGAAAGAACTGCTGCCTGCAACAGCAGCTGGAGAACATCCCACTGCCTGGATAGGCACAGGCTTCCATGATGGGGAGTATAGGAGGAGCCATGCAGTGAAGTGTTGCCTCTCACTAAGGCAAGATGACCAGAGAAGCTCTTCTATGTAGTGTCAGGCACCAAAATGACCCAAGGTGCCTGGGAGCACCTGGGAGGGTCCCTCAGAGCTCATGTAGGCACCGTGAATACTCTCTCCTCTGCCTGCAGCATCAGCAGTGGCCTCCTTGACATTAAACAGGTGGCAACCATTGCCAGGCTTGATTTCAGTCAAACACTGAAACAAAGAGGATGTTGCACTTCCACCAAAATCCGACATTTCTTCAAAGCACTTCTCAGTTTGAGGTGCAGATGTGGGGGATTCTTTGAATGAAAAAAGGGCCTTTCTGCTGTTTTAGTCACACACTTAACAAAATACTGAATAAGTATACTCATGACTTTTGGGGTCATGTGGATTAGGGATAAGAGTTCATTTTTAAATGCCACGGGGGTAACTCTGCTCTAAACTGTACAGCCAGGTAATCTTCACAGTTTAGGGGCTGCTTTGTGCTGTTTCCTCTATTTCACCACTAACCCTTTTGAAACTCTACAGCTTGCTCAAGAGAGTGGTAGTTTTCACACGCAGTCACGATCACAACCACACCACCGTCCCTGCCCAGACAAGGAAGTACAAGATACCCAAAGCAGAAGTGCTCAAACCCTCGCTGACCGATCCAGTGCTTTTCTGGCAGCTGAACTGAACTTTTGGGTACAAGATTTGCATGAACAACAACTGGTAAGTCTCTAGCCTGGCACCTGCCCGAGCATCAGTCGACAGTGCAAGAAGCCTCCAGCTAAACATGGTCACTGCTTCTTCCAGCCCAGAGAGCCATAAGCAGCTCTCGGCACAAAAGACCAAACTGTGGCTTCCTCCTGACGCCAACCAGCCCAGGCTGCTGGCTTCAACCCGAGGAGTGGCTTCAACTCCAGCTATGGCTGGAGATGATCTAGGTTGGCCTGAGGTCTGTCACATCACTTGCTGAATCCGTCACCTCCGTTCCCTGCACTCAGAGCACAGAGGACCTTCTGTCCCTGACCTGTCACCCCCTCGCAGACAGGAGTGGACCCCCCTCGGCCCGTGCTGTCCCGGGTAGCCTCGCAGTCCCCATACACTGAAGGAAGCACAGCTCGGCCAGGGCTCCCCTCTGCCGCCCTTGTGCCGCCGCTGGCCCTGCCCGCGGCCCGACAGACCGCCCGGCGCTGCGGGAGCGGCCGGGGGGGGGCCGGGCGGCCC